>CAJHZI010000766.1:115000-454928 GCA_905160935.1 Enchytraeus crypticus
ATATCTATTCTAAGAGTGCAAAACACCAAAAACTTAATCGATTTTAGGCCTCCGCTTTCAAAAAATCATTAGCATTCTAAAGATCCTATAACTAGGCCTCTCCACAAACACATGTTTATTGTAGACCTGTTGGATTTGTGAGTGATTCCTTTTTAAAGGCATATCCGAGAAAGGACGCGGAGGAGAAATTTAGGGGATAGGGTGTAATGGCGTCTTCAGGTTGAATTGTTAATATTGCTTGTCTCTCCCTAAAAAGCGCAGTCGAGTAGCAGGTTCAAGGTGTATAATTATATTCACAGTCTGCAGTCATGCCCCATACGCTGCAGTCCAACGATTATCAGCAAGTGGCGATGTTGGTAAGATATTCGACCGCGGATCAGTATGTTCGGGATCAAATCCAGGGCTCGCCCGTCACTGACATCTCTTTCGAGTGAAGAATCTGACTTTAACATTAGCTTTACAGTAGATGTTACTTTCTAAGGTTGCTAGTCTCTTTAAGACATCTATGAAGTTGATTAGGACAGGGGGATCAAAACCCACCTAGGACCTCAACACTTGGACGCTTATTTGACGTTGCTCAATTTCTAAATTTTTCATCTTCACCTATTTGTATAGCTTCGTACCTTTTTCAACGTCTCCCTTTTTCTTTTCCAGCGGCGCAAATCTGTCTCTCTTAATTTTATGTGGACGTCTCAGGCTGGATGAACGTATTACTAGACACTTTCCACACCAGCCAAAAAAATTAAAATATAAAACAACATTTTGAAAATAATTTTGAACATTTTTTTCAACCTCTGATAATGTCAATCCTTTATGACTTCCTAAAGGAAAGACCAGAATTGCCCCTCTTCATGGAGAATTATTACAGATAAAGTACTGATTAATATAGTTTCAGCATTTATGAATTTACTGCTTTTGAAATTTTATTATGCAATTTTGCAATTTCTTTGCAAGTCAGTCTATAGTTTTTTTTAATTATAGAAAATATTATTATTTGTCATTTCGATGATCGGCCATTTAGCCTTTCAGCCATACGACACATCGACCGGCCGATTTTCGCCCATTGAAAAGCCGTAGCTCAAAGTTGTCTGTCGAGTTGTGACGTGTCGACAACAGAGTGTCGTCTGCCAAGCAGACCGTTACGAACTGGCCCTAATAGACATGAAAAGTCATTTGTATTTTGAATGTACAGATCTTAATAAAATTAAGAAGAAACAGGAGGTTCCGCCAAATCTATGAGTGATGGAATATATAGAAAATGGTCGAACACAAGAAATTTATTTGTATTATAGGAAATTTTGTACATCAACCATTTACAAAATCATCTTCTCAAGAAATATTCTAGTTGAGTTAAAGGTGTCCTAGTTCAATCTCTTAGGTCGCAGAACGCGAGTACACTGAACAATGGGATAACGTCTGTAGTGCCTGCATATACTGTTGCTTGTCTCTATCTCTCCCTCAAGCTCTCACTCTTTTTCTCTCTCTCTCTCTCTCTTTCTCTCTCTCTCTATCTCTATCTCGCTTTCTCTCTATCTCTATCTCTCTCTCTCTATCTCTCTTTTTTTTCTCTCTCTTTCTTCTCTCTCTCTCTCTATTTCTCTCTCTATTTAGTTCTCTCTCTCTCTCTCTTTCTCTCTCTCTCTCTCTCTCTCTCTCTCTATTGCATTGCCAAGTGATCCATGGTACAAATACATACTCAGAGTCTGCTTTCACGCTTCATATAGAACACTGATACATGTAGATCAAAACACGTAGATCTAAGTAAAAATATCGCATAATAATGAAATAATCAACTATATTGATAGCTATCATTTTTACTACTACATGTTTAATGCGTTAGGCAATTTAATTGCCTAATACCTGCTAATTATGGTATTACCGCACAGAACTCTGGCTCTTTTATGATAGCCGCTTTTATATATTTTTTGTGTATCTAGCAACACACCACGTTCTTATTGTTTGTATAACCTGTCCTGAGATGAACAAATAATCGGTATGAAGCCATTAATTTAGACCATTTTCCGTAAAATCAGTCCGGTGAATGTCCGAGATTTTACTCTCAGATCAGCGCGGCTGAGAATCGAACCTGTGGGAGTTCAATTTTCACCTCAGGATCTCTCATTTAAACTTAATGACGTTACCTGACGCTTCTAACCACTAAGATATTGAGACATTCGCTGATCAACAAGTAAATTCATTCACAAATAGCTAGTCATATTCACAGATAAATGTAGCCTATAGATAGGGAAAATTACGGCTTCTAAGGTGGTTTCTAGTTGCCATAGTCAGTTCTTGCTCTGTCTCCTCTTACGAGCCGTGCATGTTACGGTCTATTCCTTAGCGCTCCGGACATAAAATAACTCACAGTTTAACGTCGTAATAATAAGCTAAGCGTATACTATTAATAAAATGAGTCAGTTCTGTCTGTATGTTGCTTAGGCGTCTCTTACTGCACGCGCAGCTTACGCTTGGTTTCTTCAATTGTTCGGAGACACACAGTAATTATTCACACTCCTAGTTAAATCAACGACATGTAATATCTGCCTTGTAAAGAAGAAGAGAATATAATGTTGTACGGTGTATTGAAGAGTGTACATTCTCTACAATGTGTACAGTGTGCACCCTTTGTACAATATGTACTGTGTACACCCTCTGTACAGTGTGTACACACTGTAGTGTACACAGTGTGCACCCATAGTACAGGATCTGCCATCTGCGAAGATTTAATAAAGACACCGTTTATCAATTAGTAATAGAATACTGTACACTAAACAGTTGGAGATCGAATGGTAACAGCAGATTTAATTAAGAGTGCTACTGTCGTCAATGACAATAATACTTTCATGAAATGCGTAGCAATGTGGGTTCTTCTCTGCCGAGGGGCGAATAAAAACCCAGTCCTGTACACATAGTGGTGTCAGGTCGACGAATAGCCGATCCTAAAGCTAAATAAGCTAAGGTTAACGTCAGTTTCCGCATTCGAAAGCAATGTCAGAGTCGGACGAGACCAGGATTTGAAACCGCACATACTGATCCGCGGTCGAGTATCTTACCGACTTCGCCACTGGATCCACCTTAAAGTCCCATTACCTATCCAGTCCCCTCCGTTTCAACCCTTTAATAAAGAGATATACGGGATCCTAAGCGGAAGTTGTTGTCTTCAATGACAACATCCAGCTCTAGAGAACCAGAGCCCAGCCGATGAGCAAAAGATATAAGGAAGGCGGGTAATAATAAGGCTAATAATAATAAGTTTTATGGAAGGCGGGTAATAACGAATCGCGTGGAGGAAGTTTGTGATGAGGTGTATCGATGATGAACCTGTTTGCTGAAGGCGAGGTCTGATGAGTTATGAACACGTGCAGGACTGCACTATACTGAGTGATAATAGAGCTAGCTATTAGATAACGACTTGTTTTACAGAAGTACCAGAGACTAGTCATCTTTCTTCAGCCTAAACTTCACCTAGCCGCAGGGGCGGATCCAGGAATTTTTTAAGGGGGGGCCCTAAATTCTTTTTTTGAAGAGTGTACCCATTTTTTGCTTAAGCCCCGCCTTCTTCAGGAATTGTGACACAACCAGAAAAAATGCTGTGGGGGGGGGGGCTCCAAGATTTTAAGCATACTGCGCTCGGCTCATAGAGTGAGTGTATCCCTGAAATGCCTAAAATCCAACATTTGTTTAGGAAAAAAGTTGGTTAATTTCTTTCACCTCTGAAGAAACTAAGCGGATCTGGGCCAATTGCAAAACTGACCTGATTTTGGCGGAAGGTGGAGGCCTTAAGCCCTTCGATCCCAGCCAAGGTTGTTGCACCACTGCTCCGGGACAGAGTTCACATTTTTTCTTACACCCTTTTTTCTCTTATACAGTGGTTAAAGTGAAAAATTGAACTAGTGAAACGGTCAACATTTTTCGGGCCCCATTCCATTATATGGGCGCCTAGTGGAGCCCATAATTGAAAAACTCCAGCTAGTTGGACTGTTCGAATTCCCTCTCGTACCCCCTCCTCCCCTAACCCCCCTAACGCCTTTAAAATATATTTACACCGAGAAATTTCCATAGAAGCAATGAAAATATAGTTTAAATTTTTTTTATCGCCAGGATAAGGGGGGGCCCAGGCCCCCTGGGCCCCCCTGGATCCGCCACTGCCTAACCATAACGCTAACTCTGCCCTAAACAGTAACCCTAAGCTATAACATTAAGCATTAAGATTCTTACTAACGTCAGAAAGGGCATTCGGTTGGTGAGCGCGTAGGCTCCAGAAATTGTTACAAAAATTTAAACGAATGGAAAAGTCTCAAGTAGGGATTGGCTGATGGTTTGGTGTAGGACAGAGAGGATTTGAGACAGTCTATTTTTATCCCGACCCTGGCTAAACTGGGATTCAAGGGAGGAGGATGATGATGATGACGATATTGATGATGACGATGATGATAACCATGACGATGATGATGATGTTGATGATGACTACTACTACAACTACTTAATCAGGACAGTATTTAATATCTAGTAAGATTGCGGAGTGACTAGTGTCAGTTGTGCAATGGATGAGACTGCATACCTGTGTCACGACGCCACTACCATAGAACCACTCAGCGCTGTCACTGAATTCTTAGCTGCAATGACATTTCAAGGCCGAACCGCACCTTCATATACTCAACTGGTTTCGCTGGATGCGTGTTCACTTTTTTATGAAATTAAAACATAGTTTCTGTTTTATGACATTAAGTGATTTGTTTCGTGGTTTGAATTTTCACCATTTCAGCTTTTAGAGGTTTCCTTACTTTTGTCCTGACATAGAACTGCCAACAACTTCATATCCTGCTAGAGATGTCCACGTTATCATATCTCACTCTAGTGTTCTGCCCGGGCGGCAGGTCCATTGTACATATTCCTACTCAAATTCTGCCTTTTAAGGTCCATAATGAGCAAGTAATCGATTAACTAGTTATTACCTTCACAAACGGCTATGCCTTATCCAAACCTTATTGCAGCCTATAGCTTGGGAATAATTTGACTCCTGAAGTAATTTTTCGTTGCCTTCCTCCGTTCTATAATGGATTAACTGCCATTAATTATGCCATTTAATGATGGGGAAAATTGTATGATGAGGCGGGTACCCTCTGCCTTCCTCAGCTCCTGACTTAGTCACCTCTTATGTACACGCGGCAGCTTGTTAGCGGTTGTTCTGTTCTGCAGTTGTCCAACCGCACCCGGGCTCAACACGGGGACGTCATCACATACTGCACATTAAATCATACATTGCATTGAGTTGTAAATGTACGTAAAGTCCCTATTTCGATACTTCCATCGATTCCTTTAGATCCATTATATATTAGATTCTTTTATCTTTGCACGGGTTTTATTTATGATGGAATTTTACCATTTCGAACTTTTGCTTTTTGACAATCGGTTCGGCTTCGGTTCCGTTGTCTCGATGTTGTGTCTTAGTAGTTCAACATTAACAACTATTGTTGTCTCAATGTTTTCTCTTAGTAGTACAACACTAACAACTATTGTTATCTCGTTGTTTTCTCTTACTAGTACAACACTAAAAACTATTGCTGTCTCTATGTTCTCTCTTAGCAACACAACACTAACAACTTTTGTTGTCTCGCATACAATTAACTGAAGAGCGCATCCGTAGACAAAACAGTGACCGGGGGGGGGATTTCTGTTTGATGAATATAATTTCTCTAGTTCAATTATACTGAAGTGTACTGAAAAGAAGTAGTATTTTCTCATAGCTGAAAAATTGTTTCTTTGAGAACTTGCTTCTCCTTCTTTCTTTTCTTTGAATATATCTTCTTTCATGCTCGAATGTACATAACAACACTTCTCCTAGCAACGTCATTGTATTCAATTATGTATGGAGAGAAATTAAGAGACTTGCGAACTAATTTACTACAAGTTTCTGAAAATTCAAACATGTCAGTATCTCTCTCTCTCTCTCTATCTTTCCCTCTCCAGTGGTCTGAAAAACGGCAGGTCCATGGTATACGAGTAGGTTCGGAAAAATTGAAAATTGAATCTACCGACAATTGCACATGTTAGTATGAGCGGCGTCTGACTCAGATATGACAGTGAAGAGACATGTTGCCATGTGGTGATGATTTCTGTGTTTTAGACCAATTGGTCGCTCATACTCCAGACTTGCAGAACTCTATTCGCTACACCGATTGTAGCATTTTACCGCCAGGCTACTCAATATTCACTGTCTCCATTCAGTGCTACTGTTGCATTTAGCATAGAATGACTCTTTAAAAATCAAGTTACACTTAATAATAATAATATAAAAAAATAATAGTAATAATGATAATAATAATAATAATATTAACAATAATAATCAAACTTTCTTCAACCTATCCAGGTAGGCGTGGGTGTCAAAGGAGGTTGTGAAGCCGCAGTGCATGCCACCTGACGATTCATTAGCAGCATGCCAGACGATTGGGTAGTGGCTAAACTGGACTTTTGCAACGCTTTCAACTCCCTGAAAAGGGTTCCCATGCTAGAAGCTGTAGACTCTTCACTACCTCAGCTGGGGCCTTTCTGCCGTCTGTCCTATGAAGACCCAAGTGTTCTACGTTTCGGTCAACGGGTGATCATGTCTAGTGAGGGGGTACAACAGGGTGACCCTTTGGGCCCTCTCCTGTTCAGTTTGACAATACACCCGTTGCTCCAGTCGCTATCTTCTTCTCTGAAAATAGGTTACTTAGACGACATAACTTTGGGCGGGCTTGAGTCTACCGTGGCGGATGATATCTCAAGGCTGATGGTTGCGGGAAAGGCTTTGGGGCTAAGTTTGAATATAAATAAATGTGAGCTCATTACCACTTGATCCGACAGTAACTTTCCGGCCATCAATACATTCATTCGTGTAAAGCCTGTCGAAGCCAGTCTACTTGGAGCTCCATTGCAGACGAGTCAAGCTATGGATTTGGCTCTCAATACTCAGTGCTCTAAACTAGAGAGAGCCGCGAGCCGGTTGAAGCTCATCTCCGCACACGACGCTCTAACGATATTGCGGAGCTGTGTAGGTTCTTCAAAACTCATATACTTATTGCGGGCCTCTCCATGTGCGGGTCATCCAGCATTGCAGAATTATGATTCCATCATGCGAAAGTCGCTCAGTAGCATCGTTAATATTAATGTTAACGAAGTTCAATGGATTCTGGCTAGCCTGCCAATATGCTACGGAGGATTGGGTATACGCTCTGTCTCGTCGCTGGCACCTTCTGCCTTTTTGGCTTCAGCCGCGGGGCCTGGCTTCAATCCTTTCCGGATTCTTTCAAATTCCCGACTTGGAGATATCCAGGATTCAGGGCATTTGGACTGCTCTGTCCACATTCGAACCTCCAATCGGTATGATGTCTAATGGCATGAAGGCTTGGGACTCAAAGGTCACTACTGCTTTGCACACGGAACTCCTTGCGAAGCCGCTTTTGCCACAAGAAAAGGCGCGGCTGCTCGCAGTGTCGGCCCCCCCATAGTGGAGACTGGATCAAGGCTTTACCAATCTCACCATGCGGCCTCCGTCTGGACGACGAAGCAGTCAGAGTCGCGGCCGGTCTTCGTCTGGGCACTACCTTATGTGAGCCACACAACCGCATTTGTGGTTTGTGGTGTCTCAGTCAATGCGTTAGGCATTCACGGCCTGTCGTGCAAGCGTAGTGCCGGCAGAATCAGCAGACATCAGTTCATAAACGACTTGATCTGGCGCGACCTGAGTCGAGCGAATATCCCAGCCATTAAAGAGCCCCTGGGATTGATCCGCACTGATGGTAAACGTCCAGACGGTGTCTCTCAAATCCCATGGGCAGAGGGGAAGTGTGTTAGCTGGGACGTCACTGTTACGGACACTTTTTCAATAAGCAATCTCGGCCTTTCTTGCGCTGCTGCTGGTGCTGCAGCAGAGGCCGCGGCTAATAGGAAAACTCTGAAGTATGCCGAAATCTCTGGCAACTATATCTTCATGCCCATTGCCTTCGAGACCCTGGGGGGCCATCAACTCTCTCGCTTCAGACTTTATTGATGAAATAGGCAGGAGGACCAGCCATTACTGGTGATAAGCGCGAAAAATCTTTTCTGTGGCAGCGACTGTCTATTGCTCTCCAGCGATTCAATGCAGTCTGCTTCAGTGGCACTTTGGCTAAAGCGGCTTCCCAGAGTGCAAAGGAATTATTTTAATCGCTTTTTAAAAACTTTTAATTAAATAAAGTCTCTTTTATCTTATTTTTTAGCCCAGGGCCCTTTACAGCCCAGAGCATAAAAAAAATTAAAACACACATTATAGTGAAATGATCAACTATGTTGATATCTATCACTTTTAATACCACATGTTATATCCGCTAGGCAATTTAGTCCATTTTCCGTGTAGCCAGTCCAGTGAATGTCCGAGATTTTACTCTCAGATCAGCGCGGCTGGGATTCGAACCCACGAGAGTTCGATTCACCTCATGGCCTGTCATTTAACACTTCATGACGTTATCTGCACCCTTAACCATTGCGCTATTGAGACATTCAAATTTCGGCACTCACTGCTTGATGCTAATATTGATTATTACATTGATTGTTATTGATGTTGCAGTAATTTTTGTTGACTATTATTGATATTACAGTAATTGTTGTTAATTATTATTGATATTACAGTAATTGTTGTTGACTGGTAGTTAGTTGTACTATTTGATAGAGGCAAGAATTTCTTGCTGGACTCCGTGAAATAAACAAGAAAATATTATGTCAGCTATTGCAATTCAACTCTCGGATCAATTATATTGAAGATATATATATATATATATATATATATATATATATATATATATATATATATATGTATATAGAGAGAGAGAGGGAGAGAAAGAAAGAGGGAGAGGGAGGGCAAGCGAGATAGAGAGAGAGTTAGAAAGAGAGAGAGAATATGATGTAAGTTTGTTTGCATGTCATGTTTCATCAGCAGGTATATTGTATTAAAACTGCAGTGATCGACTGTTGGCGGACTCTAGCTGTCTACATAATATCTGACTTGGTCTACTTTCTTCCTATGCGTGTACTGGTAGGTGCCTAACGCTTTTCTCTCCTTCTTCAACTTACTAATAACTTAAGAAATTGTTATTATTATTCCTATCTATTATCTTACATGTTATTATTGATAATGATAATATTATTGATACTGATAATTATTCCCCGTGTTGTGTCCGGGTTGTATGAAGAATTGACCAACCGGTGACTGCACGTGTCGTAGAAGGCGACTAAAGCACTAAAATCCATACCAAAGTCAGAAAGGGCATTCAGTTGGTGAGCGCCTAGGCTCCAGAAATTGCTACAAAAATGTAAACGAATGGAAGAGTCTCAAATAGGGGATTGACTGAGGATTAGTTATAGCCTATTACGAAAATAACATATGTAGACATTTAAGCGTCTGTATATTTAGTGTTTTAAATTATTTTCGTAACTAGATTTTTAATGTTTTAAGGTATGCTTTAAATGCTAATGTGTAGGGATATTGTGAAGCATGTCGATATATGCTGGATTGGTCGTATATCTTGATTTGCCGTAAGCTTTTAACTACTTTGTATGGTTTGGATTGGTTCGTTTAGGGCACATGTCAGTGCTTTCGTGGCCTTTGTATCCCTTTTAACATAACATAACAGTTTCTGAGTCAGAAAGCAAATTATTGCTTGTTTAAGACTCATTAAAACACAATAAAAACTAAAATCTAGAAGTACACAATTAACTAACAGAAAGCATAAAGTCCTATACATATGTACTTAACCAACACAATATACATATTTAGGCTAGACATGACACTAAACAGCATTTACAGAAAAGCTAGATAAACAGCTATTTGAATGAAAAATAGCTTTATTTTCTGTTTTAGACCTAGCCTAATGACATATATCTATACAACCTAAAATACCTAATTAGGGCCTAATATCTAACAAGTAATTTTACACAGAGGGCAATATTACACCAACTTCTTATATTTATCGTACAAATTTTTAAATTGATTTATGGGTTTTGCTTTTACAACTTCCTCTGGAAGCTCATTCCAGCTATTAATAATTCTCTGACTAAAAAAGTTTCTACGTATATCTAATCTACTTCTAGGTTTAACAAGTTTGTATTTATGACCTCTAGTTCTGCAGCCATTAGTTAAATTTACCAAGTGTTATAATCAACCTTACTAAATCCCTTTAGAATTTTGAACACTTCTATCAGATCTCCGTTAGCTCTTCTCTCTTTCAGAGTTACTAATATTTTAGTATATTTTAGTCGGTTTTCATAACTAAAATTCTTGCACTCCTTAATCAGTTTTGTCGCTCTAGCTTGTACTTTCTCTAATTTATCTATAACTGCTTTTAGATAAGGACACCAAGCTTGGACACAATACCCCAGTTTATGCCTAACCAATGATTTATATAATTTTACTATTTTATCTTTTCTTTTGCTGGTCATAGTTCTTTTATTCAAACCTAGAACAGAATTCGCACTGTTAGCTAGTTTATTAACTTGTTCTCTAAGCTTTAATGACTTATCTACCTATACACCTAGATCTTGTTCACTATTGGTCAACTTTAGTATTGTGTGGTTTAGAACGTAATCAGTATTTAAACTAATTTTACCCAAATGCATTACCCTACATTTATTAATATTGAATTCCATCTGCCAGACATTAGACCAATTTTGTATTTTTACTATATCATCTTGTAATATTCTAACATCACGAGCATTGTTAACACTTTTTGCAATTTTTGAATCGTCCGCAAATTTATTAAATTTAGATAGAATTTCTTCATCTATATCATTTATATATATTATAAATAATAGAGGGCTCAGCACGGATCCCTGCGGCAAACCACTTTTAACATCAATCCATTCAGAGAACTCACCCTCAATGCACACTCTTTGTCTTCTATTGGTCAACCAACTCTCTATTCATCTTAGTATATTACCTGTTATACCATGCGCCTCTAACTTTTTAATTAATATCTTGTGCGGAACCTTGTCGAAAGCCTTTGCGAAATCTAAATACAGAACATCCACACAATTTCCTTTGTCTAGTTCTTTGGATACTGCCTCAAAGAAGTCTAATAAATTAGTGAGACAGGAACGTCCACTAGTAAAGCCATGTTGACTATTTCTTATTAGCTTATTTACTTCCAGAAAACTAGTAATTTTATCCTTAATGAGGTTCTCGAAAACTTTCCCAACAATACTTGTAAGACTAATAGGTCTATAGTTTTCTGCTTTGTCCTTTGCACCTTTCTTATGTATTGGTACAATTATTGCCTCCCTGAAATCCTGAGGGACAAACGCTGTCTTTAGACTAGAGTTAAAAAGCGTTCAAAGTCTAGGAGCCAACTCTTCACTAAGCTCCACCAGCATTTTTGCATGTATCTCATCTGAACCTGGACTCTTGTTTACATTTAGTGATTTCAATTTTTGCACCATAATAGTTTCGTTTACGTCTATATCGTGCAATGATTCATTAATACTGCCCTAAAAAACTTGTGCATGGCACTGGCATATTTGTCACGTCTTCCTCTACGAAATCTGTACAAAAGTACTTATTTAAATGATCTGCAGCACATTTATTATTTTCTATAATGTTTTCAGTAGTATCTCTGAAAGGGCCAATTTTAGTTTTGTTTTTTGTTTGCATTAGCATAAGCAAAAAACTTTTTGCATTGTTCTTTATATTATGAACCAATTTTGTTTCAAAATTTATTTTAGCTTTTCTATTTTCAGCCACTGAGTTATTACGCTTTTCCTTCTAATCTTTGTATAAAGTTTCATCCTTAAAATCACTGTTTTTATATAAAATCCATGCCGCTTTTTTAGCTTTTCTTTTCCTTCTTGCCCTTTTCGTTATCCATTTGCATCTATCTTTATTTTTACCCTTCAATTTAATAAAATCATTCCTAATAATTTTTGGACTTCTACTTATTTTGCTCCAGTATCTATCTGCATTGTCTTCACTTGACAAAAGAAACAATTGACTACTTTTTGCATGCATTCTAATTTCTTCATAGTTTGCTTTAAAGTAATCGTATTTCTTAACTTCTTTGTGGTCCCAACTGCTTTTGATATGAAACCTGATCATCTGATGGGTTTTCACGTTATCTCATGAATAACTTGCGTATGATGTAACTTAAAGTGAAATAAATATGATTCAATTCGATATGATGTAGGACAGAGAGGATTTGCGACGATCTATTCTTATCCCGACCCTAGTTAAACTGGGATTCAAGGGAAGATGATGATGTTATTAATTATTATTAATAATAACAAAATAAGAGTGCTACAGTCATTAATGACAACATCGAGCGCTATTGAGACAAAATCAAGCCGGCGAGCACAAGGCAAGTCCAAAAAGGTTGCAAATTCCAAAATCCAGAAAAGCAGTCCAAAGTATTGATAATGAACGCTGTAATAAATTAATAATTGATAATGAAAGATAATGAATGCTTTCATGAACTACCTGTCCTTCCCAAGTGTCCAGCAAGGACCTGCAGTAATGTAAAACATCTCTGCCATGTACTATAACGTTTACTAGATAGTAGCTGTTAGTACTTGGATAAATCTATTTTGCGAGCCTTTTGTCTTGCAAAAGTCAACCGCAATATCCTGAAAGTCAATGTCTCGCAGAGTATCGAATTCAGGCTTATCAAGCAGTTTATCGTCTCCCAAGGAGGTTGATCTCGTAGTGTTCTTCACTCTCTTCATGGTAGAGAAACTGCATTCTCATGTGCCATTTGATGTCATCATACAGAGGAATACTAGAAAACTGCTTATGCATTAGTGAACGTGCTCTGTAGACCATTGTCAGCGATCGTAAGAAACAATTGCAATTATGGCTGTCGGTTGCTGGTAAATTCCTTTGGAGACTGCTGTAAGCCTGTGAATGATCGACTCTCAGAAATGCGACAATCTTAAGAAGTTCCTATGCTAGACTATCATCTATATCAGTCAGATACGTTTATATTTTTAGAAGTCATGATGCTTACCGAACCTCATCAGTAGTTATATTGTATTCTCCAGATTCTTGAGAAATCCAAAAGTTTGGTGGAATTTTTGTACGTTGCCAAACGCAGTGATATTTTATTTCGAAATTTATCAAGTATTTGGAAGAAGAATCGAGTTTTGAAACGAACAGAAGGACTGAACTCTGTGTCTGCAGCACTCATAGAATGGTAGCACACCTACATCAAAATTTTCTCTTCAACTTTCTTTACTTTCACTCCCTTCCATATAATGCGAATTACGGCTAAGGAGTTTTCCTCGCTGAACATTTATACCAAAGTGACTGGAGCCAGTGGCGATGTCGGTAAAATATTCCATCGCAGATAGGTACGTGCGGGGTTCAATCCTGGGCTCGCCTGTCACTGACATAGCTTTCGAGTGAGGAAACTGACGTTAACATTAGCTTTTAGCTTTAGCTTTACTCACTTCGCAGCAGGCCAGTAATTTCAATGAGGGATTTCTAGAGCTGTACTGAGATCCATTTTTGAGTCTTGAAAGGTTCAATTGATGACAGGAATTCGCTCCAAAGGTTCGTACCACAACTGGGCCATATCGCAGTTTTCAAGAAACTCATACTATTTGACAGCAAGCCAGCCTTCAGTATTGTTGCCTGCGGTTGGCCGTCATCTTCTGCAAGTTTATCAAGAAGTTGCTGAATTTTTGCGTAGCCTCTAGCAATAATTTGTAAAGCTTCGAGCCATCGGCGTACGTAGATCATCTCGTGCCACTCACCCGCTTGATAGCAGACAACTGTTGAGGCAGAAGCTATTTAATATGACTGGCACAATGATCGGTAGATTTGAGACGAGATCTTATAACTGATGCATTTGGTTAAAACGTTATGTTTTCCAGACAACTATCAACTTCATATTTACCAACCAGCTCACCCACCAGGTTGAGTGAGTGCGCAGCACATGGAACAAATGAGGCCAGTGGGCAATATCGAGAAACATAATGGGTTTGCTCTCTCTTCTCTCTCTTCAGTGCTCTGACAAGTGGCCGGTTCAAGGTATATATTCCTACTCAAAGTCTGCTTTCTCGCTCTATAAGAGCTTTCCTTAGATCAACAAGTCAATCACTTCACAAAGTCGTTGACTTATCTATACCTTATATAGCCTATAGCTTGAGAAAAGTATGGCTTCAGAGGTGGATTCCCGTTGTCTTGCTCAGTTAGATGGATTAATTACCATTTCGTACTGTCATTTGCTAGAATATCGTTTACGTACTTTAGCGTGCTCAGAATCTCGTTTATATATATAGCATAAAGTCCGAGGAATTACGACTGTTCTCCTCCAGATTAGACATGACCATTACCGGCAGAGTCAGTTAGAGTGGCCAATTAGATTACGGAGTGATGCTATTTTGTAGAAAAGGATTCCGAATGTCACTGCGTTAAACAAAGAGTTGGAATGGGCTTGCATTCCATTGTAAATGCCCTATATTTGTTTGCCCTCCGCAGTGTTTAACGCCGATTATCATTCACCAAATACTCGCTTGTATGCTGTTACGCGCAGTATTAATGAATCTTAGAAAACATTCGACTGGACCACTTCTCAATACATGTATAATGTAGATGAGTTGATCACATTGCGAGAGGCCTGGAGTCGAGTCCACAGAGATGGAAAAGAAGTCCATCCATAAAACTCCATATGCTATCAAGTCGTTCAGCATTTCTCTCGCCAGGCTCTCCATTTCCATTCAGTATTTGTTGGGTGATTTTCGTTGACTTTATCTGAAGACGTCGTAGTTTTCCTTCTCCTAAGAGCTTGCACTGCAGTGATATTAATTCAATTGTACACTATTCATGCGATCACATCTTACAGTCTACATACTGCACCCATTTATCACGATTCTTCCTGTAGCTATTGGGTTCGCAATGTATGAGACAATAATAGTAATGAATAAAATAATTATGCCAGTTGTATTAATATACCCGGGGGCACGCCTTGCCTTGACTTGCTAAATGTAACGTAACATGTAGGCTAACATGACAGATTCCCATTTCTAGAGGACACTGCAGTGTACACTGCAGTGTCCTCTAGAACTTAGCTACACTGCAGTGGATCTAATGGATTGTCTACTATCTAACACTCTTTCAACTGCACTTTCCATGGCATCTTTTGAAATGCTACAGCGAGAAGATTTCCTCTTAAAATTCCTCATTCTAAAAATCATAGGCATAGGCTACATAATATACTTATATATTATTTTACTAATAATTAATTGTCCAATACAGGCTTAACTAACGAATATCTATTCAAGTAGGGGCCCATAACGTAGTAGGACTATGTATATGACCATAAATCACTGCATCAAGCCGCCTAAGTTGCACGGAACAAGATATAGCTGTGTTACAACCTTCCCCGTAATGGAGTGAGTGTATAAAATGATTACGTAGCCAAAATGAGTTTTCTTAGTCAACTTCAAAGTGAATATTTTTAAAGACACTTGTACGGTATGCCTTATGCCAAAGTCTTACTTGTTAAAACCTTAAACTGAGTCGTCTAGTCAAAATGAAACATCAAATGGAAAAATTTACTTTTGATAGCAAAAAACATACAAATTGAAATAACACCCCACCTGTTTGAACGATTGCTTTGAGATTAGGCTTGTTTATGAGCAATGAACAATATCAGGTGATAAGTTTTTGCATTCCTCTTTTATTTAGTGAAAAAATTGGCATGTTACAACCATCCCCGTGTTACAACCTACCCCGTTCTCCCCATATATATAGGCCTACATATATATATATATATATATATATATATATATATATATATATATATATATATGTATATATATATATATATATATATATAACTACATATATATATAACTACATCAATTTACATGTAGGTCTATGTAACCCGTTTGAATTATCTAACTCTTCGATGCGTGTAATTCTTAATTACCAGCTTGAACCGTGTTAAAATGTTGCAGGCATGCTTACTTTTCTATATTTCTACGATTCCGTTGCAATCTGAATTCTGAAGGGATGGAGACTCTCCCCTTACAGACCGGAAGCGGGCCCGGGAATGTAAAGAAATATAAAAATAAAGAAAAATAATAATAATAAAAAGTGAATTAAACTTTTGAGAAATTGTGTCTGTGCGTGTTACAAAAGTTGTCTAAAAAGTGAGAAATCTAATGAGAAAATCCCAGTAGAATAGGGCTACATTTGTTAAATTTTTCAAGCTTTTATTAGAGATTAAGATAAGTATGTTGCATAATTACTTATATAATAAGCTAGCCTACATTGCTCTCTAATGAAGCTATATTCAGAGAAACGAAATTAATTTGCAAACATAATTAACTGCGATAGGCCTCTGTACGCCATGATCTCAAAATGTAAAATCAAAAATTGTAGATTAGTCTAATCATTTCTTTGTAGTGTTCTGCAAAGAGTAATACCGGGTCTAAGCTAGGTATTACTCTATTGTTAGCCTAGGCCAATTTCTACTTCATCGTATTCTGCTTTTCGCTCCCTAAAGAGCACCCTATCAATAAACGAGCTAATCTGGCTAAATTAGGTTACAGGGAATTTTGAATGACTGGCACAGTAGAGCATTTTAATTGATGTCTCTACTGGGATTCGAATACCGGAAAAACAGTTCATAGTGTAAAATGAATGACACGTACAGAGACAATCTTCATTTGTGGTTTATCAAAACGCAGCAAGCGCTTACTGTTAACACAAGTAATTAGGCTATAGATCGTAGGCCTTATGCATTCAAAGTTTTTTTAAAATAAAAAGCTGCTCTATTATGAATAGCTAGGTTTGTTCTTCAAGGCTAAGGCCGTGATTAGATATTGAACATTTGGTAAACCATGTGAGTTTGTTACAAGGCTAATAGGTTATTATGAGTAGTATTTGAATCTTGAGTTTCGCGTAGCTACCTTGATAATAATGTTTCTAGCTTATCATATAGCCTATTGTTATATTAGCCTCGATAGTGTTTTGCTATTTTTAGTAATACCTATGTAATCCTTGGATGTATTTTGACATTTATATAATGTATTGCTTAGTTATCCTTGAAGCAGATTGCACATAACTTCACCTTATAAGTGAAATCTACAAGACTATAACTCTTATGGTTGTGGATGAACCTTGAAGAAGGACATAAGACGTTTGGGGTTAACGGCAAGGGCTTTGATATACAGTTTAGTCAGCTAAAACGAACGTGGAGCAAGGAACGAATCTCGGATGAGCTAAATACTACGGTCGGGTATTCTAAAAGTCTAAATTGATAGGTCGTCACTAAGTCAGCTCGATTAATAGCCAATTTTAAGATAGTTTGTTTAGAAGTTTATCTATTTAACTACAGTTTGTCTCATTGAGTCATTGCCGTAACGTTTGCTTTTGGTTAATATGTATATTTAGCTTACTTTAAAAGGCCATTCTGCAATATTCAGTTTCTGTCAATTGGTCATGCATTCAGCATACCGTTTCAATTGCGTAGGTCGTGATAATTAAGATAGTACATAAATAGAATAAATCTATAATATTAATAAGCAGCGTCAATCACATACGACTTAATGTTACCTCTCGCAAAGCTAACGAGCATAGATCCAGCAATTGTTCATAAGCAATTTAGTGAAAAATTAGTGCAAACAGTTGTTAACGAATCATAATCATAGCAGTTAGTAATCATTGCTCCACCCTTCCAGGGGCATTCCACCTTCTTCCATGGATCAATCCCTGCGGTTTAGTTCATTCAAAACCGACTCTAATTCATTTAATAATGCTAAAGATATCATTCGACATAAAAGAATGATGCTGCTCTGCAGGAAAAATTAAATTTTTAAATGGAAAGCAAACTAATGCAATACATGTAGTTTTTGTTTGCGCCTTACTCATAAACTATTAAGTAAAAATCTGTGGATGTCCAAGTAAAGCAATAATTAAAAACTGAAGAAATACTACAAAAGTTCAACCATGCTACAAAATTTCATCCAACAGCCGCTATAATTTAAAGAGTAGTTTTACTAACCTATCAACAGAGTCACGATACTAATAATTTGTTACATAATTTGTTGCCAACGAAATCGTGGGCTAGAATGGGCACATTTTTTACACAAATTAGGAAATTATTTCAACAAACGTTATAATTAATATAAAAGATTATCATTGTATTTAAATAAGATGTAATAAAACAATCTTCTTTGTACTATAAACTACTGTATGGAACCAGGGTACGACTAGGAACACTGCAGAATAGGGCAACCGTAAAGGAGCTGCCTCGTGAACGTAAGACGTGACAAAGACAGGAGCCGAGGAGGGCCGAGGGTACCCACCTCACAACGATAAAATTTTACCCCAGGATTAAACGGTAATTAATCCATCTAAGCTTTAGAAGGCAACGGAAAAAGCCTCGTAAGCCATAGTTTTTCCAAAGTTATAGGCTAAGCCTTTTTGAAGGGATTAACTTGTTGATCTATATGAAAAGACAAAGCAAGCTTCGGGTGTCAATATGTACCTTGGACCTGCCACTTGGAACACTGAACGAGAGAGTCTATATACTATACAAATACTATATACATGTACCATACAAAATAAGATGCAATAAAACAATCTAACATAATTTAAGTACTATGGCTTAGATTTCTTCTTCTTTTTCTAGTAGTCTGTTTGTTTACTTCTGTCATCTTTGACCATATATCATCCTCTTCACCGGTTGATATGTCAAGGTTGTGTTTGGACGATTCCTTCAGGAGTGATGTCTGTAATGAACAATACGCCATTTTTCAGATTCTATAGAATAGACAGTGTAATTTCAGTATCTATATAATTATAGCACGTATTCATAGTTTTGAGGCTAAATAATTAATGTAAGTATAATGAATAAATATAATCAATGCTAAATATAATCAATATAAGTTACCTGAGATTCAATTCAGTCAGGCAATAAAGTCTTTTCTACGTGCACTGGACTAACAAAATCCTCATCCAGTAATGGTTCAATGAATTTGTATCAGAAAGTATAAAGAATGGATGACCCCACTCATAGGGTGTGGGGAGGCTTCTATACCTTCAACCGACAACAGCTGCTTTCTGCATCGCATGATCAAGAATCAGCTGCAACATCTAACACCTTATTCTCACTGAGACAGAAATTTAGAAATTTAGAAAAGAAGTAGCATAAAATGTTTTAACCATTTGTCTTCACATAACAATTAAAAGAAGTAGTAAAAAATGTTTTCTTCTATTCTCCCTACATTATACTTTATATTCCATGTATTACGTAGATATTCAGCAAATTATCCTATATACAATAATGTACGTCAGTAATTATAATTCCACAATCTTGCCATGGAAAGGCAGCCATAAGTACTTATAATCTGGCACTAGAATAATATTGGATGTCAGTTTTTGTAAAAATCGGCGAAAAATTATTCACAAAATCTCATTAGCCTAGTCTTCTTAGGCTTTGTTTTAAACTTAGATGCCATCATTAAAATATTAATAAATTATAATATTAAATTATTTAATATTCATTTAAAAGTTCATTGATATGATTACTCTGCGAATTTTGTGAAATACGACGTATTTTTCTTCTTTATTATAAACTATACAAATTAAAACGTAATGTAATACATAACTCACGTGTTGTCTGCTAAATCGCGTTGTAAATTCTGGAACTATTCTAATCTCTTCAATTGCATGAGCAATTCTAGATTATAATTCTAGATATAAAAGGACCGCTATTTCACGTGTTGTATTGTTATTGTTTTGATATTTCAAGAACAGGCTACTTCAAGAGCAGTTTACACGTCGCAGGATCAACTTAACTTAACATAGTTATACTGGTTAAGGAAGTCACAAGGACCTGTAACACCAGTTTTTTTATGTAATTTCATACCTCTATACATAGAAACCGTAAAGGGAACAAAAGATACAAACCTTGACAAGTTGATAGGCTTCAAAGGAAGAACATAAGAAAAAACTAAACACTCACCAAAATACCACACACACACATAACCATCTCCATAGAATAAAGTAGAACCGTAGAAGTGTCAAAGGCCATCTCAACATTGAGTTCAAAAATTGCAGTGATGCCAACGACTAATTCTGCTAGCCGGAAGTAAACAATATAAGCTGATCGTTATTTAAAGACATAAAATAATGAAGTTTTTGAACATTTGTAGAGCCTTTGAACGATAA
Organism: Enchytraeus crypticus; assembly: GCA_905160935.1. Taxonomy (NCBI): domain Eukaryota; kingdom Metazoa; phylum Annelida; class Clitellata; order Enchytraeida; family Enchytraeidae; genus Enchytraeus; species Enchytraeus crypticus. The sequence goes on from CAJHZI010000766.1 coordinate 135,186, forward strand.
TGAAACACTTTATTAGCACATTTATCGTCACATATATCTTATATATCGTCATGACAAAAACTTATTTGAAACGAAGTCCTATTAATTGGATGTATATTTTTATAATACAAAATGCAAACAAATTTTATTTCAAATATTCCCCGTTCATTAGATTTCGGATTTCTGGAATTTGAATACCCAAACGCGCAACAATACATCGATTTTAAAACTGTTTAGAGGCCGAATATCATGAAATAAATCTGAAATTACAGAAATTACTATTAAATACACATACGTCAAAGGGGCTTTGTTTACCCTCACGATTAAATGGAGCATGCTAGAAATCAAGTCGCTCTTGTTACAAAACTGGTATCGCTGAAATAACAGTCATGCCATATCTACTTATTTTAAAGATCTTTGACCATCTCACATATAAACCTACATACAGGTACACAACTATGCACAAATACACATACATTATGCATCCATGCATGCACACATACATGTACATGCATACACACACACGCATGCACATACACACATACATAAACATACATACACTTATCAAATACTTATATGCATATACATATACATACATACCCCATATCCACATAAATATGCCCATATACACATACATATACATACCCATGCACGCACATATATACATACATACACATACATACATACATATACATACGTACATATATACACATATACACACATATATACACATACATATACACATACACATATACATATATACATACACATACATATATACAAAACTTACACACTTATACATACACCTACATATATACACATAGAATACACTCACACATACACACATCGAACTTACAGACAAAAATATGCAAGCATGCATATAACTACATACTAGGCATATCAACCAGTCGCAAAATATAGTCATACATTACAATACATACAAGCATACATGCATGTGTACACACATACACACAACTACGCATACATACACATACAAACCTTACCCACACTCACGAATACCTAGAAACCAAATACCCTCATGTAGTGTGCAACTAATCAGCCTATCTACACAAAACAAACAAACAAATTATCAATTCAATGCATTTCTTTCCAATACTTATCTAGCCTATTCTTAAAAGCATTCATTGACTCTGCCTCTACTACATACTGAGGTAACCCGTTCCATATATTGACAACTCTCTTACTGAAAAAGTTTCTTCTAACTTCTAATCTGGATCTAACCTTTATTATTTTGAATCTATGCCCTCTTGTTATAGCATAATCTGATAGTTTGAAAAATTCTCCACATTCGATATTGTCAAAACATTTAACTATTTTAAACACTTGAATTAAATCCCCTCTGGTATGTCTATCTTCTAAACTAATTAGACCTAATACATCTAACCTAGATTCATAATTTTGACCTCTACATTCAGCAATCATTCTAGTTGCTCTCCTTTGAACTCTTTCCATACATTCCATATCCTTCCTTAAAAAAGACCTCCACGCTTGTAAGCAACATTCTAATTTAGGTCTTACTAATGCTTTATATAATTTAACTATTACATCCTTATTACGACTTTTTATAGTTCTCCTAATTAAACCTAAAGTGCGATTAGCACAATTTGCTGCTGATTTACACTGCTCTGAAAATTTTAGGGATTATCAATAATGACACCTAGATCTTTTCTTTAATAGATGATTTTAGTTCTGCATTACCAAGTTTATATTGATTACAACTATTATTGTGACCTACATGCATAACTGTACATTTATCAACATTGAAGCTCATCTGCCAGGTAATTGCCCAATTATGCAAACTGTCTAAATCTCTCTGAAGTGATAACATATCTTCTAGATTACCTATATTTTTACATAATTTGGCTTACAGTTTGCTGATGATACCAAATGATGATACCATCAGTTTGTTTAGGTTTGAACCCCACACATACTGATCCGCGGTCGAGTATCTTACTGACTTTACCACTGGCTCCAGCCAACAAGTCAATCTTTTCACTGCAGAAGGCAATGCCTTATGTAGGCCTATACCTTACGCGTGCCTTATCCAAACTCGGACATTCACTGGACTGGCTACACGGAAAATGGACAGATTGCCTAACGGATGTAACATGTGGTATTAAAAGAGATAGATATCGACATAGTTGATCATTTCACTATAATGTGTGTGTTAGTGTAATAGTGGATCAAACGTATTGGATCGAACACGTTTGTTAAACGATTGGTTGGTAGAACTTGGTCCTTTAGTGGATCAAGGACGGCTTTATGCAGCAAAATGCTTCATGATGAAGTCGACATCTTTCACATTATTGATTGCTGCCTCTGATGTTAAACGATGCTGCAGCCGACATTAGACCTACATGGAACACTTCTCTAGACTAACGAAATGGGTTGAACAGAAATGATTAAAGTAAGCTAATTGTTTGAAGCCTTGGAAGCATTATATTGAAAATGTCTGTCACTGATGTCTTCTCGCTCACTGATGTCTTCAGTGCATTGCCAACAGTGCGAAATGGCAGGTTCAAGGTACATATTCATACTCAAAGTCTGTTTTCTCGCTCCATAAGAGCACTCCTTAGATCAAAATCATAAAGTTAATTCCTTCACAAAGTCTATGCCTCATCCATACCTTATGTAGCCTATATCTTGGGAAAAGTATGGCCTCTGAGGTGGTTTCCCGTTTCCTTCCTCGGTTAGATGAATTAATTACCGTTTAATCCTGGGGGAAATATTTCATGGTGAGGTTGGTCCCCTCTTGACATTCTCAGCTCCTGCCTTGGTCGCCTCGTACGTACACGCCGCAGGTTGTTTGCGGTTGCTCTATTCTACAGTGGTCCAACCACACCCGAGCACACCACGGGGGCACACGAGTACAACACGGGGAACCAGAGCACAACACGGGGAACCAAAGTACAACACGGGGGAATCAGAGCACAACACGGAAAACCCAAGCACAACACTGGGGCACCCGAGCACAGCATGGGGGTCACTGATGTAGATTATTGTCACTATACGGGACTATAATAATGTCTCGAAATGGGTTTGCCTTGTTGTAGCTGTGACATAAAACACTCTGAATTTGTATTTCTACTGTATTCTGAGTGGACCACGGTTCAGAATTATTGATTCAGAAGAATGTCAGGGACGTTTACTATAACTGAGTAACTGATAACAAACTTCAATATAGACAATTTGTCAAGTTTTACTAGAAATTATTAATAATACATTAGAACAACATAAGTAATAAAATAAGTGTAAATAGTTCAAGCAATGAATGGTGATATAACCATATAAATTACAGAACCAGAAAAGTAAATATCTAAAGTATAACGATTAATTAATAAACAAATAAATTAAACAAACAGAAGGGATGATTTATTAAATAATAATGAATAATAGTAGTTCAAAAATAAAAATTAAATATTAAATGAAAATAATAATAGAAATGTTCTCGTATTCAGTTCACAAAGCTCTTAGTGTACTTGCGGTTATCACTTATCTAAAATACACTTTTATAACGCGGTTCACACTTTTCAATAGACCTCTCTTATCAATAGAGTCAAAATATTAACATACAGATATCTATTAATAATCACACATTTAAATATAAGTTTACACAAACATGTATGAAATATTGAATAGCATATCTATAGCCTTTAACTTCCCTCTGTACCTACACCAGGTATAATATTATGTGTATCCAGGGTTTCTGGGATGTTAGGGGTAAACTTCCCTTTCAATTAATAACTACTTAGAAATAGTCTTTTCTACAAAACCACGCTACTGGGCGCTACTTCTCTTATAGAGCTTCTCTATAAACAAAAATGTCTTGCTCTAACCGTTGATGCCTAAATTTTAATTGCATCACAACTCTAGCAAACTTGCAGCAATTCTATAACCACAAAATGCCTTTTTTCTCTCACATGAGCACTAACCTCCTCCTAAACCACTTCCCAAGGCAGAGGGCATTACCTCTTGACCCAGGGGCTTAACAGGGCGACAACCACCCGGTTGATTAACAGTGGACTTAGGAATACACAACAAGGCCTTAAGCAAAGCGTTCCTTATCATAGAGCTTATCTCAAACTCACGGTCTTTACTTAATAACTTTACAACATTTGGATACACACAATATCTCTATATTCAATTAATAAATATACCTGGCATAGTTCCAACAGCTAAGCCTCCCTGAATAAACTGAACGGCTCGGGTGTCAATATTAAATATATGTATCTATTACTATATCAGGTTTCTAAATGTATCGCAGTACTCAATAAACATATTAAATCCACAATACCTTTAAATTGACAAAGATAATAAATTTCATCTATCTAAATTGTATAACGCAAACATAGAACCGTCACAGCCGTCAGTCTATCAGAGAGTGAACATAAATTCACTTAACACCACGAGGACCCCACCAGGCGGGAAACCCTCCACCAATCAGGTAAAAGAAATACAAAGGTTCATATTAATTCACGAAGCAACGACGAGTAATTATCTCGTAATGCTATCGTACAGAATCCAAGTTCATTCATAATATCATAAACCAGTTAACATGATAATGACACACATGCGTAGCACACATGCCATAAACCAGGACCATGACATCCTGACAATTATTATAATAATCAAATTCCTGACTAACGAGACAAAAGTCAGTGATTAAACTTGTCTGACCCAAATCAACGACAGACTACAGGCATGTATTGTCGAGTGTAGATCTGATGGACAAGTCTGGATATCCGTTGACAATGAATGGAGAGTGTTAGTTCAGGCATACCTCTAATTGCTCCAAAGTTCAGGCTAGTTAGATACAATATGGACAATACTTCCGCTACAGATCAAGCTCTTCAGGTCCCCTTCCAGTGTCTAGACAGTGGCTGAAGTGAATCCTGTCAGAATAGTATATCCTTGAGAAACACAGGCAGATCACTGTTTCTATGCAAAGGTTTGGACATTGTATTTTAAATTGTAACTGCATTAATTTAATGTAATACAGTCCGCTGATGTAAGTAGTCCTCTATTAATGTTAATGGCAAAATTTTGGCGTTAATGCTGTTTTAACTTTTTTCGCTAGGGCGCCATTGTAAATAGCAGGTCCTCGATATATATTCAAAGTAATCCTCGGCTTCGGATAACTTCCCTTCGGCGACGCGTGCAGTTAACAGTGGATCGAAATTCCGGTAGTAATGTTAGTAGGCCTATATTAAAATTCAGTAGAGGTAAAAAAAATTTAGGCGATTTTATGATATCAACGCCCCACAGAAAAATACTACAAACATAATGTAATAAATAACTACTAGGGCCTACTAAATAACTATATGAACTACAATTGAATTAAATTGGTTAAATCTCGAGTCCTGCTGTTGATAGTATATTATTTTACTAAAAAAGAATTTCAAAATTGAGCCTTCTAACCGGTATTGAACTTGCCGACCACAACGAGTAAATAAAGCAAGCTACAATGATCACTGACATCCAGAAGTTTGGTGCTGTTAAGGAAACTTGTTATACTGTAGTATTTTCGTGGAACAATATTATATAAATTTGCGAAAATGTAAGGAAAACTTAGAGTAAATAAAGTAAATGCGGTAACACTCAACTTTGCTGTTTTAACTTAACTTATCCGTTTCTGGTGATTGGCAATATTGCCGGGTCAGCGGGGTCAGAGAATATATTCATGCTGCTTTCTCTTCTAGTGCACTGCCTAAAGGTAAAGCTAAAGCTAAGATTAACGTCAGTTTCCTCACTTGAAAGCGATGTCAGTCACGGGCGAGCCCGGGATTTGAACCAGCACATACTGATCTGCGGTTGAGTCTCTTACCGACTTCGCCATTGGCTGGAGCCAAAGGCGAAGTCGTCAGGTCCATGGCAGCAAATAACTCTTCCAAAAATTCTATCCTCAGCGCTTCCTTTTCATCTCCGTATATGAATTTGTTATGAAACCATCCAACATCGCATGTGTTCGTCTCCGTCTAACACTTCTCTTGCATTCTTCCTTCTATTACACCCTTTAGCAAAATATCTCTTCTTTTAATATGTCCTATCCAGCTTTTCTTTCTATTTCCTATCACATTAATTAACTGTCCATCTGTACAAACTTTCAAGAACTTCTTCATTTTTAATATTTTCAGTCCAGTTAATATTTTCTATCCTTCTACTTGACCAAATTTCCAATGCTTCTAGTTTCCTGATTTCTTCACAAGTGTCGACCACACCAATGTTTTAACAATCTTTCTTTCTTTGCATTTTTTCCAATGTCTTTTGTTAGTAGTTCCTTTCTCTTTCCGAAAGCCTCTTTCGACTGTGCAATTCTACATTCTATTTCCGTTTCACACTTCCCATGGTCCTTGTTGGACTGGCTCAAATACTACATTATCGCTCACTACAGAAGATTATTACGATCAGTAAATAGATTCTGTCACTTTTCTGCTAAATATCGACGTTTGTCGAAGCGTTTAGCTTGGGATAAATGGGATTGAAGGTGGATTCTCGTTCCATTCTTGGGAATCTCCTTAATCAGTTTAGGCACCCAGTGCATTACCGTAACGGTATTCTCTCGGGCAAAGCAAAGGCCTATACGTGTAAGAGGTACTGAAGTGCTACCGTCAATCATGCCTCGATCCTGAATGATTGATCGCTACGACTTGTAATTAAATGAAATAAACTACATTTGTAGTGAAATGATCATCCATGATAATATCTGTCAGTTTTAAAATAGCACTTGTTGTCTGTTTTTAGAAAATTTGAAAATGTTATCTTTTTGCATGTTCAAAATTTTACTCTCTTACATTCTCTTCCGAAACCAGGACCTCGTGAACTTATTTAGAACTAAAAACAACTTAGCAAAGATTGAGTTCTGACTTGTATATATACAAAACTAATCAATGGGGAGGCAAGAAGCTGCGGATAATCCCACTTACTTTAATCTAATAAATTAATCTAATCTTAAATCTTGCTTTTTGATGGCTACAACTTATGCGCCATAAGAAGGCAAAGATTATTAATAACCATGGAGAGAAAGGAGGAAATGGGCCTTAAAACAAGCATCTGTGCTTCCTAACACTGTGTACCGTTATGATATGTTAATTAGTTAAACTCTCAAATATTACTTGCTTCTGTGTCTGCTATTTTTTACCACGAGCTTTAATTATCTTCTTCTGTGCACTGCAAGTGGCAGGTTCAAGGTACATATTCATACTCAAAGTCTGCTTTCTCGCTCCATAAGAGCACTCCTTAGATCAACAAGTTAATCCCTTCACAAAGTCTATGCCTCATCAATACCTTATGTAGCCTATAGCTTAGGAAAAGTATGGCTTCTGTGGTGGTTTCCCGTTGTCTTCTGAGGAAGAAAACGGGAAACCTTTAATTTCCTTCCTTTAATTATAGTTATATATAATTGTATTTTATATCTTGCTTATTTCACATTTATTGGCAATTTTGTACTTTCAGGTATGGAGAATGAATTGTCGACAGATTGTAGGGAAGATGCCATCATACCACGAAGAGAATCTCCCGTCGCTGATGCAACCTCTCGTCAGAGCTCTGGCTATTCCGAAAGTTTTGCCGATTGCAACAGCATATCCGACTCTCTCACGAAGGATCTCTACATTTCATCGTCTTCAGACAGCGATAAAGAGTCTGAGCACAGTGACTGCTACAGCACCATCTCATCGGACGACAACTGGAAGACTTCCGACAATTTTGGTTTGCAGCTTAACTCTGGATTACTTCCGGGAAGTGTGAAAGAAGAACAGCCGATGGATCTTTCGCTTAGAAAGGATCAGCTCTTGGATCCTTTGACTGCCGGAAGCTTCCAGGGCGGACCTGTTCCAGGATTGTTGAGTTCTAACTTTCTCTACCCGGAATTGAACGTATCGGCCTTCTCCACGTTTTCCTCAGCTGTCGTGCTTAATTCTAATTTAACAAATTCTGATTTGCCTAAATCTGGATGGTCTAACTTTGATTTTTCCTGTTCAGACTGGACTAACTCTGTATTTCCTAATCTGCCTATTTCAACAATGAACATGCCCAACGCTGCTCTCTCTAGCTCGCAGTTACCAGATATCGAAGATGCTGATGTGAAGAAACCGGAGGAAAGCCTGGAAGTTCCTGGATTGGGATCTTCCTCAGTTGGACGAAGAAGAAAGAAGAAGCCAGTAAGAAGTTCGCAAAGATTTAATCCCACGTTTCGAGGAGTGTCTTATGTAATGAAAGTTCAGCATATCAAAACACAGTCTGTTCTCAACATCTCTTCAGAGTTTATGTTAGTTTTGCTTTATTCTAATTTTTACCTTTCATTCGAAAATAGAAACCTATGACAAATGGAATGTCTGTGGGGCATTTTCTATCGATAGAAATGTTTTATTAAATGCAGATATAGTGACATTTTTTGGTTTGCTTAGCGTTTGTATTGTTAATCTGGTACGAATAGCCTAACGTTCGATATATTTATAGTTTTGGTTTGTTCACTTTCATGATTTCGGGAGCCAACAATTCAAGTGTACAATTTGCGTGCTTGTTTCATGCTTAAAGCTTCAATGACACGTATACGTAGACTACGTAGTTTACGTTATATATATATAAAGCCCCGTGTTGTGCTCGGGTGTGGTTGGACCACTGCAGTATAGGGCAACCGCAAACAATCTGCCGCGTGTACGTAAGAGGCGACTAAAGGCAGGAGCTGAGGATGGCAACAGGGGACCCACCTCACCATGAAATATTTTCCCCCAGGATTAAATGGTAATTAATCCACCTAACTGAGGAAGGCAACGGGAAACCACCTCAGAAGCCATATTTTTCCCAAGTTATAGGCTACATAAGATGTGGACAAGGCATAGACTTTGTGAAGAGATTAACTTGTTGATCTAAGGAGTGCTCTTATGGAGCGAGAAAATAGACTTTGAGTATGAATATGTACCTTGAACCTGCCTCTTGGCAGTACACTGAAGAAGATATAAAGCTAATGCTAACGTCAGATTCCTCACTCGAAAATGATTTCATGACAGGCGAGTAAAAGACACACATTATAGTAATCAACTATGTTGATGTCACTTTTTAATACCACGTGTTTAAATCGTTAGGAAATTTAGATCATTTTCCGTATAACAAGTCCAGTGAATGTCCGAGATTTTACTCTCAGATCAGCGCGGTCGGGATTCGAACCCACGAGGGTTCAATTCGCCTCATGATCCGTCACTTAAACCTTCATGACGTTACCCCTACGCTATTATTCACATTCTAGCCCAGAATTTAACATTTGACATTTTAATTGGAATTTGACATGAGGGCCTAGAATTCGAACCCCGCACATACTGCTCTGCGGTCGAGTATCCTACCGACGTGGCCGCTGGTTCCAGCCAGTAGCGATGTAGATAAGATAATATTTTAGATAAGATACTATTGTATGAATCTCCAGATAGCAGATACTATTTTATGAATAATAGTTGTAACTTGTTAATGGATAACTTGCTATTTGGTACCCTATTAATTTCTAAAGTTATCAGTTTATTGCTTTATTTATCTTGACTTTCTGATTGATTAATTTATAATTTGAAAAATAAATGAAGCTATATAAACAGTAAAAGTTTCTTTCTATCACATATTGAATCCGTAAAATCTACAGGGTGAGTAAAAAAAATGATAACACCTGCAAAAAGTTTGAATATCTCAGGCTATTGTTAATATTTTACAATAAAACTTTTACCAATTACTAAAGGATTAATTTTTGATGGGGTGACCAATTTTCACCCATTTTGGTACATAGACAGGCCAGTTATGCAAGTTTCAGCAGAGCAACCCCCCTATTTTTACCTAAAAATGGCGTAAAGCACCTCCTGCAGTTCTGTCTTATTTTTAGGCTTTGGCTGGTGTTTCTGATAGAGATGCAGCATGGTTCCCCAGATATGGTAATCCAGAGGATTATTATCGGGTGAGTTTGGAGGCCATTCATTCTTCTTGATGTAATCCAGGTTTCTCTCGCTGATCCTTTCCTGTGCATGACGAGATGCATCAGCCGGAGCACCATTCTGCTGAAAGATGAAACCATTTGGTAGAAGAGCATGGCAATCATCAAACAGCTCCAGAAGCAAAGTACTGACGTAATACTGAGAGTTCAACCTTACCTTCTCGTCAATGAAGTGCAATCTGCCCTTACCGTTGTAGCAAACGCCATTTTAAGGTAAAAATGGGGGTTGCTCTGCTGAAACTTGCATAACTGGACAATCTATGCGCAAAATGGATGAAAATTGGCCACCCCACCAGAAATTAGTCCCTTATTAATTGGTAAAAGTTTAATTTACAAATATTAACAATAGCCTGAGATATTCAAACTTTTTGCAGGTGTTATCATTTTTTTTACTCACCCTGTATATCTTCTGCTGATCCTCTTAGATTAAGCTCTAGGAGACGTGATAGACGTTGTCGTCGAGACGCTGTCAGATGCACGAGCTCGCCTGAGAGCCACTGCGGCAGCGACGTTACGGACTCTAACAGCGGCGACGACGTGATCAGATACACGCGCGACTACAGCAGCGCCAACGATCCCGCCAAAGACGACAAACGATCGAGTTCCGATAGCGCGGCCAGCGCTGGAAGCGGTAGCGACACCGGAGATGGAGGGGTTGGTTTGAACGTTGGATCAGGAGATGGCGGTACGAGTTCAACTGTAGTCGGCGCCCCTGACAGAATGTTTGCTGTTGATAACGTAACGTGCAGCTGTAGCTATTGTACGAGGCTCACGACGGTCGAGAAAACGGACGTAAACACGTTCAGCGGGTCTGCCTGGAGAAAGATGTCGAACAGTCTGGGTTAATTTTTCTTTAATGTTTTATCAGAGTCTAAATTAGATTTTAAAGAGAAAATATGTAAATTTAAATTTGGTGTTCTTATGCAAGAGTATCCCTCTCTCACTCTTTCTCTCTCGCTCTCTTTTTCTCTCTCTACCTCTGTCTCCTCTCTCTCTCTCTCTCTCTCTCTTTCTCTCTCACTAGTGTTGCTATACTGACAGGTCCAAGGTACCTACATCTCTACTCAAATTTTCCTCTCGCTCTCTATAAAGAGCATTACGTATATTACTAGTTGGTCCATTCCCAAAGGCTATGCCTTACTCATAACTTGTGTAGACTGAATCTTGTGAAATAAATGGCTTCTGAGGTGGTTTTCTTTTTCCCAAGTTCTTTTTTAGTCGTCTCTTGCGACACGCACAGTGAATGAGTATCTATAATAGGAGTACATGTATCTATGTAGGTTCTAGCTGCGACGTCTATTGTATTTTTATATACATTCATTGCATCTGAACTCAATACAGCAATATTGATTTCAGTCGCTAATACTTGTATCTCTTCTCTTCAGTGCACTGCCCAGTGGCAGGTTCAAGGTACATATTCATACTCAAAGTCTGCTTTCTCGTTCCATAAGTTCTCTCCTTAGATCAACAAGTTAATCCCTTCACAAAGTCTATGCCTTATCCATTCCTTATGTAGAATATAGCTTGGGAAAAGTATGGCTTCTGAGGTGGTTTCTCGTTTCCTTCCACAGTTAGATTAATTACCATTTAATCATGGAGGAAAATATTTCATGGTGAGGTGGGTCCCCTCTTGCCATCCTCAGCTCCTGCCTTTAGTCGCCTCTTACGTACCCGCGACAGCTTGTTTGCGGTTGCCTAATTCTGCAGTGGTCCAACCACACCCGAGCACAACATGGGGAATACTTGTATAACGCTGTTTGATCTCGATGAGCACAGGATTTGAAACCTACATCTAATAATTCCTAGTCGGACTCCTAACTCGTTATGCTGCTGATTTTATCGTATGAGCATTCCACAGCCAGAGTCTCGTTGTTTTCTGGACTAGGAAATCGACGATCTTTGAATTCATTGGTTGTCAGAAGTGAGCTTACGGTTTGTTAGGTGTTAGGTGATAGTTGAACAATGTCCTTGAAATCTAATTTGCCTGTGCACTACAACACATAGCCTAACTAATGTAAAACCTCTCGCTAACCTGAAATTTAACAATATCTCCTGTAGCTGGAGAAGGAAACTAAGAGTAATCATCAGTTGCAATTTCTTACTCGATGTAAGCTAAAGTACCAACAAAAACAAGTATGAACTACTAATTTGGCCGACGGAAATACTATGGACTGAAACTACAATTAATCTACTATATAGTGTTTTTATACAAATTGAATTAGATTATATTTTACAAATAACAAACTGCGACAGGCTTCCTGAGGAGCCCTAAGGCCATCGAGCAGGACACCAACATAACGTAATGTTTGCGATTGCAGTAACACATGATATTAACATTTAAATAATGTATCGATATAATATATACATACTACCATACTATTATGCTATTAATATTGATCAAATATGAATCTTGTGTGATTTTAATATTGTTTCCTAATACTTATACCTTTGATTTCAAACTCGATGCTGATTTCCTATTTTTCACATTCTTGTGTCAAGATTCAAAATGCTACAAGTAACTACAACTGTGTCGATGTTGTATTTGTTGTTTAGGGAAGCAGTGCGCGTCCTGTGGGACTCTAAAGACGCCTCTCTGGAGGGACGCAGAGGATGGGACTCCACTCTGCAACGCCTGCGGTATCCGGTACGTTCATCTCGTTGTTGTTGTGCGCCTGGTTGCATCCTTACCTCGGGTGCTGTCGGACTTCTTTGCTATCGCCATCTTGTTGCAATTTCTGGGCGATCAATCTGTTTCGAAATAATTACTGATCAGTCCATCGGAAGCTAACTACATGTAGTTTAACAATATTTTGCTGAATGATAGCAGTGAAGTGTAGTTATAAACTATATCACATAATTGGATTTTCTTCCATTCATTCTGCATTATATGGAGCATTTCATACAGCATAAAGCTAATCCCTTCAAAAAGAGGCTATGCTTTAACCATACCTAATGTAGTCAATAGTTTGGAAAAATTTGGCTTCTGATGCGGTTTCTCGTTGCCTTCCTCACTTTGTGCGTTTTCACCAATTACGACACGTGATGTTATCGGTTGGTTAATTCTTTAGTGTCAAATTACATAACGCAATACTCCTATAGATTATATGAATTCATTCATTATTTATTGGCGTTATTAAATTAAGATTACTTTGGAGTTAATTAATTTTCTAATTCGCGAGTTGCTTGTCCACAGATATAAGAAGTACAGAATTCGCTGTGGTCGCTGTTGGAGGATTCCCAAGAAGAACAGCAAGTGGACTTGGCTGTGTGCCAGCTGTGGGTTCAGTCTGCGCACCATCCCACCGATGAGCAACAAGTAGCAACCATCCCACCGATGAGCAACAAGCAACAACCATTCCCCCATGAGCAACAAGTAGCAACCATCCCCCGATGAGCAACAAGTAGCAACCATCCCCCCGATGAGCAACAAGTAGCAACCATCCCCCGATGAGGGGGGGATGGTTGCTACTTGTTGCCCACTGTTCTTTCTACTTTCACTTGAAATAGATTATTTGTATTTGCTTTTGTTTTCAATTCTTACTTTTTGGATCTCTACAAGATGCGAAATATGTGATATGCTGCTGACTAAAACGTTGCATGCAATACCGAACAGTGTAAAAATTCAAATTGAGCTGTAAGTTTTGGCGCATAAACGTTCTGTATAATAAACGTTCTGTATTTTGTTAAGGTTAAAATGTGCCTTTTGTTGTTGTGCCTGATCTCCATGAAGTGTGACTTGTGTGTGTATGTGTTTGCCTCAGTGTGCCTAGTGTGTACCTCAATGTTCCTGATGTGTGCCTAGCATGCCTTGTGTTTGCCTCAGTGCACATTGGGGCAGTGCCTAAAGTGTGCCTGAAGTGTGCTAAAGTGTTACATCAACAGAATGACACTATTTCCTGTAAATTAAAAAATGTGTGGAGACAATTTCATGAAACCACTGATGTCTGCTTCAGATACGGAACCGGACGCAAAATTGTTGATAATTAGTTATTGATTATTTGATCGTGATATTGCACGTTGAGTTTTCAGAACTCGATAGATAATATTATCAATCAAACGTGCAATTACTAAATAAAATAGAATTTAGTTTAGAGATTTAGTTGTATAAAATTTCATTGTGAAAGCTCAGCGTGAAGCTAATAGAGCTAGTGGATTAGCAACCGATGCTCTCTTTAGAGCATCAGATGCTCTGCTTTAGAAAGACTATACCATCGTAGCCACACAGGAGGAATTGCTAATCTGCAGTTATAAAAATTTATCAAAATTCCTGCGGTATTTAATTTGAAATATCTTCGTAGTGTTTTTTTGTTGGTTGCTATAGGGCGTAGGGAAAACCTATTGTAAATTCTACAAATTAAGCGAAAATTAATAGTAAGCTTGCTCACGATCGGATATGACTACGAACCAACTATACAAGCGATTTAGTCAAGAGAGCTGATAAGTGTGAAGCTAGCCCAACTTTTGCACGTAATTTAGCGCCAGTATTGAAAATTTTAAAGTTTCCTTACTGCACATTCAACGTATTTAAATTTCACTCACTTATGATGATGTAAGCATTTCGTTGCTTAATATTTTTGTAATTTTTGTGATGTTTGGTAGTAATTTTTTTGACTGTACTAACATTGTGATGTATTTCTGTGATTTTGCTAAGATTATAAACCATGTGTGCTTTTGTTTCATATTTCCATTGCTTTGGCTTCGTTAATTACAATTCGTTATTGTTATCACGTATCGTGGACTTGTCCTTTTACATTTCTGCTATCATTTCTTTTAATCTAACTTTTAATCTAATCGTTAATTCTGACATTTCATCTTAGAAACTAACCCATCGGCATTCTTTAAAACACACAGAGAGAGAGAGAGAGAGCAGAGAGAGAGAGAGAGAGAGAGAGAGAGAGAGAGAACAATGTTTATTTAAAAACACTCGAAATATAAAGTGACATACACAAACAAGTCTGTCTAAGGGGTCAGAAGTAACCTATCTAGTTGACCACCCACCTCTCAATCGTACAAATTTAAAAATAACTAGGCAAACGGAATAAACATGTAATGCAAGTAAAAGAAATAACAGTTGATAAAGTTCAAAATAACAGCAACAGGAATTTAAAAAAGAACTTTGTTTCTGCCAATAAGCTTACTTCTGAGCTTCAAGACGACTTGTGATATACTCTCGAGCTAACGTCACAGAGATTAGGCTAACGGCAAATTAGCATTAATTAACCCAGGGTAACCCTGGGTTACCCCAGTATACGGGGTACCTCACCCACATGGGTGTACGACGTACGCACACCTGGGTGTACACCCAACCGTCCGGTTGTACACGCCCGGGTACGAGTGTACACTCACTCAAGTCCGAGTGTTCACTCGGACTTGAGTGAGTTAATCAGGCGCAATGTGGACGATGCATTGAAGTATTGCAAAATGCAAACCCTTAAAAAATGGCTACTCCTTACATATCACTGACCTATATATTCAGGTTCTTACATATTTCGCTGTTGCATATCTATGTTTCCACGTGACAAACTAATCAGCTGATATTTGGATAAACTTTGAAGTTTGTTTCATGTTTTTGCCTTGATCTTATCCAGCCTGCCTAATTAACAGTCAAGTAAAAACACAACCTAATAAAAATTTAATCTTAGACTTTAGTCGTTACTCCTGCAACTAACTCACGTTTTATCTTTTTCAAGGGCAGCTTTTCCTTTTAACGTAAAGGTATGAAGTAAGAAAATTGGTGATTCTTATCATGGACTCAGAGATTTGCATTGCTTCATAATCGATTCAAGTTTATGAACATGGGCTAAAGCTGTTCTATCTTTCTGCTGCAAAAAATTAAATAAATTGTTTTTATATCGAAAATAATTGATGAATTAATATTGGCGTATAATTAGTCCTTGCGTCCCTTGAAATGAAGATCTTTGTTCGTTAATTAGACAGCTAAACAAATCGCTGGTTGATTTTAAAGATCTGTTTGACAAATGGGCATACATGTATGCACTATAAGCTATTGAGTAAAATACTGTTGTGGTAGAATAGTGTGCCTTGGATGCAATAAAATTTTGTGTGACTGTCAGACTCAGTTATTATCTTGCTAAATTATTACTCAGAAGTAAAGTGCTTAGTCATTCTGATGCATTGTAAATACATTAGGTACCTGAGCACTATGATATTCCAGCCATAGTTATACTTTATCCAGTTTTAGCTGATAATTTGTATAATTGTAATATTTAGTGAAATCAGTGGTCTTGTTCCTTAACTTTATCACATTAGATAATTTTTAGCACATAAGCTGTTCTTCTTACCATTGTTAGCCATTTTCTTTGTAGATTTGACTTTCAGATCATTTAAGTACTATATAACCTTTGTGTGACATATTTGCAACTTATTACATATTTACTTACGACATTTATTACTTACATCAATGAGTAACTTTTAGTAGCAAGGAACTTATAACATATAAGTATAAAATATAATAACTTCTAACGTATTTCTAACTTATAACTTATATCGACAAGCACCTTTTAACGGCAAGGATACAGATTATGCTACTGTTTTTGTTCTGCTTTAAATATAGTGTCAGATATGGCTGAGTCTCAAGAGTTCACTCCTTTTCCTCACTTTTCGACTGATGCTATCCACGTTGGTCAGGACCCTGCTAAGTGGAACAGCAGAGCAGTCGTGCCTCCAATCTCACTGGCTACAACATTCCTACAGGATGAGCCTGGAAAACATCACGTATGCTTTTATCATTAGCTTAAGTAAAGGATAGCTAAATTCTAATAGCAATATGAATACAAAATTTGTAAGATATTTTTTTATCTAAGTAATTAATTAATTGGATATTCACACAAATTTGCACACAATTTATCAAGCTTTAAAAACTTACAGTAAATATCCTATGGCAAACTTATAACAAATGAAATGAGTTGTCTCTTTGACTGAGTAAAAAAACCACACATTATAGCGAAATGATCAACTATGTTGATATCTATCACTTTTTGTGCCACATGTTTAAAGCATTAGCAATTTAGTCCATTTTCCGTGTAACCAGTCCAGCGAATGTCCGAATTAAATTAAATTAATGTATTAAATTTTAATTAATTAAATAAAATTAAATTGAGTACTGAATTTAGTTGCAGTATTCCATGATTTCATTGGCAATGGGTTGATTTGTAACTTTTTTTGGTCGACTAGCTATTTGGTAGAAAGTAAATGCTAGAAATAATCAAAATCAAGTTTAGTGATAAATATTGTAGCCCTCTAGTGTCCAGATTATAGATTCTCCAAATTATATTATTCTTAGATGCAATAAAGAGTGGGCTCTTGAGAATTACTTTCAAGACCATGTCGATTGGGTGTGACTGTCGTGTTTAAACTATCATGCAGAGTTCTTTATTCACTTTGTACACAGAGATCTCAGTTAAAGTGGATGAGACACCTCCTGGAATGGATGCATATTGATGTATAATTTTTGCAAGGGCCAACTGTGAACCATGAAACTATCGCTTTACGAGTCTCAATATATAATAAATAATCTGTATATTCAGTGCTAGTCTTTATGATTAGCTAATATCAAATGAAAGTGGATAGCTTATGTATGTTGTAGGCTTCACCTTCACTGACCTTTTAACTTGCATAAACCAATACACTGCAAATATGAACAAATGCTCCATATTTTATTTTTCAGGGTTTTGAGTACAGTCGAAGTGGCAACCCAACAAGAAACTGTACTGAAGAATGCATTGCAGCATTGGAGAATGGCAAGCATTGTATGTAATTCATAGTATTGGGCTTTTTAAGTAATTGAATTGCAATTTGACATTTGCTATATAATTTGGTTGATTTGCAGGTGTGAACTAGACACTATTTTATTATTATTTTTAAATACTTGCGTTGATTGTTACACATAAGACAATTCATGCATACTGTCACTGTCTGTCATCTTCTGGATGCAGTATAAACTATTGACCTGTGGCTTAACTTGTCAGGATATACTCTCTGATTGTCGTTGTTTTGATTGCTAGGTTTGCTGTATTCCAGTGGCTTAGCAGCCACGACTAATGTAACGCTGATGCTGTCAAGTGGAGATCACATCGTGGCTATGGACGACTTGTATGGGGGTAAGACTGTGGAGTTGTTTGTCTAATAAAAAGTTCAAACCATCATAATTTAATATATAATCATTGAAAGCTTTGGTTTTAGGTAATGTTGGTTTGTGAAATTTATTGTAATTAAAATTAAAATTAATTTCACATGCTGCAATATCTTTAAGTGATATATTGTGGATGCATGTTGTTTATGGTATCTCGTTTAAATTCAGTCCATCACTAAATCTTTGCTGCCCATGTTGATCTGTATTTGATATCCTAGATAGTGAGAATCAAATTTTCCTCTATACTCATTTAGATTACCAATTCCCCAAACAGGCTGCATGTAATCATAGTAAAGCTTCTATTGCTGAATTATATTATTAATTCCATCCTGTATTAATAATTCATTGATGAATTAATTATAATTGAATGTAAGGCTGCATGTATTTTTGGTAAAGCTTCTATTGCTAAATTAATCATTCAAACGTGTATTAATAATTCTTGATGAATTAATAATTGAATGGTGATGATTGCATTCTGCAGGTTCTAATCGATACTTCCGCAAGGTCGCATCTAAGTTGAATCTTGAGACATCGTTTGTTGATGCTTGCGATCCTGAGAACGTTCGCAAAGCCATCAAGCCAAATACAAAGGTAATGTTTCACATGTGCTATTTAATTGTGAATTTAGCATCATTTTCTCTAATGATTTGCCAACACGAGAGTGTGTGTGTGTGCATCAAAAGTGTATATATTATTTTATAATTACTTGAAATTATTTATATTTAGAAATTGTAATTTTAATTAAATTATTTATTGTCTAGCATTCCTCGCAGTATTCTATATATCTGTTCATGTCTGAGTTGATGAACCTAGTGTATTTTAGAATGTTGTCCTTGTTATGTATTTGTTATGTATTCGTTATATATAGTTCAAGTTTTCTTATATTTTAAAAATATTATTTCATTACTTTATGTTTCCGTTGATTTCGTTGAATTTTGCACTCAAGCTTATATTGCTATTTATCGTTTGCTATTTACAGCTTGTTTGGATTGAAACGCCGACCAATCCACTGATGAAGCTTGTTGATATTGAGGCTGTGTGTAAAGTGGCTCATGCTCAACCCGGTGTCGTGGTGTGTGTGGATAACACCTTCATGTCTTCTTACTTTCAGGTTCTTCTTTTATTTATATAGGGTTAGAAAACAGCGCCCGTCTTGACCTATTTGCAACTTGAGGATCATTGTGTTCTTATGTGACATTATTCTATTGTTAATGGTTATTATAGTTCATTTTGCTTCATAAGTAGTAGAATAATAACTATTATCATTATTAATTCACGATTATAATAATGTTAATAACAATAATAATAATATTGTATCAGCTGGGATGTCACTGAGATGGACACTTGCTTGCCCTATCATGCGATGCTGCTAGTTCTGCTGCAGAAGCTGCTGCTAATAGGAAATCTCTGAAATATGCCGAAATCTCTAGCAACTATATCTTCATGCCTATTGCCTAAAGTTGAGACTGTGGGCCCATCAACTCTGTCGCATCAGACTTTATTGACGAAATAGGCAGGAGGACCAGCGCCATTACTGGTGATCAATGCGAAAAAGCTTTCCTTTGGCAGTGACCGTCTATTGCTCTCCAGCGATTCAATGCTGTCTGTTTCAGTGGCACTTTGACTAATGCGCTTCCAAGAGTGTAGAGGTTTTATTTTAACAGCCTATTTTTTAACTTTTAATTAAATAAAGTCTCTTATTATCTTATTATTTTAGCCCAGGGCCCTAAAAGAATAGTAATATTAGTAATAACAGATATTTAATATAATAGTACTCGTATAATAATAAATATTAATATCGGATATTTAATATAATAATACTCCTATAAAAATACTTATTGTCATTCATTGCTTCTTCCAAGGATGACTTTAAAGGTCTCGAAAGCTTACTTTAAAAATAGAACAATGGACACACCAACAGAAAGACAGATCATTAAAGCTTAACATAAGAATCAGTCTATCACACTGCACAACAGATAAACTGTATCACCCTGCGGAACATGTCTATATCATGATTACATCATTTGTAACAGAACTGTCGTATATCATGATTACATCATTTGTAACAGAACTGTCGTATAGCATGATTTTATCATTTGTAACTGAACTGTCGTATAGCATGATTTTATCATTTGTAGCAGAACTGTCGTATAGCATGATTTTATCATTTGTAACTGAACTGTCGTATAGCATGATTTTATCATTTGTAGCAGAACTGTCGTATAGCATGATTTTATCATTTGTTACACATTAGAATGCGAGCCTGAATGCGACTCGTCTTGAAGTTGAATGGATGCACTGGATGCACATTGTGTTATCCACTTACTGTCGTGATTGAGTACTTAAAAGTCAAATACTAGATTTTCAAATTCCCTAATGCCCTAATAGTATGTATTGTATTGTTTGCTTTATTATATGTATATCTATTGTTAGCTTTAAAGGTTAATTTCTATGTTCAGATTTGATATGGAAGATTTAAACTTTATTATACACTTGTGTAATGCACATTTGCTTAATCGTTTTAGATTTTGGAGTAGAATGTGATAGCCACTTAGTTTTTTGTCTATTTCAGAGACCTCTTGATTTAGGTGCTGATATCTGCTTCCATTCGTTGACAAAGTATATGAATGGTTCGTAAAATTTATGTATGATGTTTGGTAACATATGTTATTTTTAGATTAGGAATAGTGAGATATTTGTTTAAGAACTATCTCAAGCTGTGCAGTAGGTTTAATTAAATTTAAATTTTAATAAATTGTATTTAAATATTATAAGAATTATAAGATTAAGTTTAATTGTAATAAAAAATAGTAAAAATTTAAATTAGATTAATTTTAATTTTAATTAATTTTATTAAAAGTATTATAAGAATTTATTAAAAGCTATTTCATTAAATATTAATCCAAATGAAATTGTACAGGATCTATTGTGAGCTACTATTTACCTTGAACCGAACCAGTATGTTAAAGAAACTTTATTTTCATTCTCCTTGTAGATAAAAAAGTTTAAGTTTCCCTCTTGTCTGCATTTTTCAGATATATAAATTTTAAATTTTACTTTATCAAACCTGATAGGTTTTTCAAACATTTCCAATGCTTCCAGTTTCTATTTTTCACTCCTCATTGTTATTCCACTTGAAGTTGTGGGTTCATTGTTATTCCACTAGAAATCATGGGCGGGACTTCATTTTAACTTCAACTTTGATTGGTTGCAGGTCACAGCGACGTAGTGATGGGAGCGCTGATTGTTAATAACGATGAACTCGCTGAGAAACTGAGATTCCTGCAGAACGGTTAGTATGTGTCTACGGATATCTTTATAAGATATTATTTTCTTTATTCAGCGACTATGAAATCAACCGTTAAGGAATGGAATGGATCTTGCAGTATTCTTGATAAATTGATAGGCCCATTATGTTGATCTTGTTTTATTTTTTGTTTTACTAGTTAACATGTTTTTATATTATTATGACAAGATAAGCAAATATAAATGTTTTACGATAAAAAAATTGTAGCTAGCCACCTATTCACATGTCACTATTCAGTAATGGTAGCTAGTGATAATATATAATTTAGTCCTTCCTTCATGGGATAATATATAATTTAGTCCTTCCTTCATTGTGAGACTCTTGCATATATATATATATATATATATATATATATATATATATATATATATATATATATATGTGTGTGTGTGTGTATACATGTATATATATCTTTTTTATTCTTTCGCCATTGGGACTAGTGCGTATGTTTTGTGCAGCTGCCGGAGCTGTTCCCTCGCCGTTTGATTCGTACCTGGTGAATCGTGGCCTGAAGACATTGGCGCTGCGCATGCAGGCTCATATGAAGAACGGACTCAGAGTCGCAGAATATCTGGAGACACATCCTCGCGTGGAAAGAGTCATACATCCAGGTGTGTGTCTCTATAAACTGATTACCTCTTGATTGATGTCACCTGTTGCTTGATGTTACCTATTGATGATGTTATCTGTTGATTGATGTTACCTGTTGATGATGTTTCTGTGAAAACTGATTGTAAATCCCTATTGTGTTTATGAATGCAAGGTTTTAAATATTCACTGTGTACAATGTATACTTTTGAAAAGGTGCACAGTGATGAAATACACATTCAGTAAGTAAAGTAATATTTATAAATAATTTAAACGTATAGCCTACTGATATTTTGAAGTCTTATAAATAGTAATATTAGTTTTATTAGTGCATGGAGGAACTTTTCGCATTTTATTCCTGAATAATTTCCCGTTTAAATGTTGAATTTACAGTGAATACAGTGTCCAGTGAACGAGTATATTGGCATATATGTTGTTAACATCGAATTATATTATTGATTAGATTCACTGGAGTCGCTTTTGTCAAGCATTAGAGATTAGATATTTTATTGTTTTAATGTTTACTTCAACTTGTGGATTCGATATTTTTATGCTTTTATTTTACCATCTGATATATTTATACTGTGTATACAGTTAGCTTATTATTCATGTAAATTATAGCTTATATTGCGGGATGATGTTCAAAATAACTGCAGCAGTCTAATCTAGACTCTGATGTTGTTTAACTGTTGTATTGAAGTCACTCACAGTCAGTCAAGTCTAGACTCTGATGTTGTTTAACTGTTGTATTGAAGTCACCCACAATCAGTCTAGTCTAGACTCTGCTGTTGTTTAACTGTTGTATTGAAGTCACCCACAATCAGTCAAGTCTAGCCTCTGCTGTTGTTTAACTGTAGGATTGAAGTCACACCCGCAGTATGAACTGGGTAAGAGACAAATGAGAGGCTACAGTGGTATGGTGACAGCTTTTATCAAGGGTGGTGAACAAGAAGCAAGAAACTTCCTCAAGAATCTTAAGGTTTGTTTTATTCCTAATTATTCCTATTGTTTAGCAGTTGAATTATCTTTATTTGATTAAAAATGTTTGACATTTCTTCGTGATTCATTCGAAGAGTTTATCAAGTTTGAAGTTGCTGCAGCAGCGTAAGAGCCATAACCTGCTTAATCTCGATGGTGATTGACTGATTGCTTCTCTTCTAGCTAATGAGTCAGATTACGGCTGTATTGACTTCTACCATTTATACACAGTGATTGACTGGGCAAATATTAACTTGAGTATACGTTCATAGATTGTTATTTTTTGCTTCAATTATTTTATCATAGGACTTAGACTTGACTACCAACTGCCGATATTGACTAAATAACTCATATGAAAGTGTGTTAGGTAACGTCATGAAACTTTAAATGGCTGTTCCTTGAGTCCTGGATCAATTCACGGTAGAAATGATCAGAGTAGAAAATCTTTGACAGTCACAGGACTGGTAACATGGATAATTGACTAAACTGTCAAATGGTTCAACGTGTGGTTTTAATAGTGTTAACTGTCATCACAGACAAGCATTTCACTATAATAGGCCCTATGTATTTAATTTTAAACTTTAACAGTAAATTTTATACCAATGTAACTGTTGAAGTCTTTGTAGCAACTGAATGTAGAATTCACACAATAGGAGGATAATAATTCTGAAATAGTTTGCGTTGTTTGAAAATATTAAGTCTTCTGCCTGCTGATCAATACGTACTCGTTTCTTAAGCGCCTGCTGATGGCAGAAATTGTTGTTAAAGAGCATTTCATTGCAGACTTCAGTCTGTATTTGACAGTAGTTGACCTTATATTTTTCAGTGGAAGCTATGTATGATAAATTTCCAGCATATAAAGGAGAGTTTGTTTCTAAAACAGTTTTTGTAAAAGCAAATGTTTCTAACACCTGGAATGCTGTAACCGTCACATTTGATGTTCAGACTGAAAATATTAGAATCTTTTTTTGTCTTTAATACTTTCAGAGATGCGGCATACTATTAACTTGTTAATGCTTTTATTAATTAACAGACAAATAGTTGTTTTCCTTAATAGCAGTTTTCAATTGTCGTAGGGTTGTATTTTAATACATGCTTGTATCAAATAAATTAGCTCAAATCATTCTCAATTGTGTAAGTGTGCATTATTCTGTATGAGAATTAACCTCATATACACTAACAGGAATTTTGAGTATTACATAATGAAATTTTTATTGATTTCTGTAATCTCATTGTAGGTGTTTACGTTGGCTGAAAGTCTCGGTGGTTATGAGAGTCTGGCCGAGCATCCGTAAGTGTTTGTCATACGATAATAATATATAATAAGAATAATAATATTATTATTAATAATAATAGTATAATAATAATATAAGTAATAACTGGAATAATACTATAATAATAATATTAGTAATAGCTAGAATAATTTGGCGCTGCTGGAACCAAATGCAGTGGATTCAGGGCAATGTCACCCCCTGCGGCAATCAGCAACGTTTATTTATAATTATTAGCGGACAAGGATGTCCCATAATAATAATAACAATAATGATAATAATAATAATAATAATAATCAGGAAGATTACCATAGTAATAATAATAATAATAATAACTAGAATAATAATAAAGTTTAAGTTATGTTCCTAATCAAAGGATGAAATCAGGCCCTAGCATAGCTGTTCCTTCATAATATTATTTCATCTGGCTTTAAGTTCTTTTTGCTTGTAAGATGATGATATTCTTTTCGCCCTCCATGTTTGGATAGTTGCTGCAGAACACTGTCTAGGTATTAATTATAGATGTTGTTGCCTCTTATTAATTTCAGAGTGTAATACGTCATCCAAAATAGTCTTATAGCTATGAGCACGAGCAATTGAAGTTTCAGATATTTTCTAATTAAATTTATAGAAACTTTCAATTTATTTATTAATTTTTTATATATACAAATTTGAATATAAGTCAGCCTGAGGGACAACAGGATGCAACCTATTGATGCAATTTGTTGTATTAGAGGAGCAAGAATCTTATTGGAGGAAGATATCAGTAAACTATAAGCTTTGGAAATGTGAAGAAGTATGGAAAAGAGTAGCTGGACCCAAATAGTTACTAATAAGGATGTCCAGGAGATAGTTACTGCAGATAGGCAGCTGATGAACGCATTAGAAAACAAAAAAGCAATAGGGCAAAACAAAACAAAAATAATTCTGGGGGAGATATTTTACTGAAATAGATCATAGAAGATAAAATGAAAGGAAAGAGAAGCTGAGGCAGAATGAGATTAGGAATGTTAGATTAGTTAAAGTTTTCGATTTCACTTTTGAGACTGCTTTAAAATTAGTATATGAAAACTATCTGTATAACCTATCTGTAAACTATATGTAGCATTGCATTGAATTTGTCTAACTAACACTGTGAGAGTAGCATAAATTTAAGAATGTAATCCACAGAAAACGGTTGGTAAAAAGCAATAAGCTTGTCTAAGTTGCTTTTGAAAACAAATTCTATACTAAATAGTGGTTTTCTTTCAATGCTAATAATAACTAAATCGCTCATAGCTTAGAAATTTGGTGCTTTGATGTTGTAAAGCTGGTAAAGCTAATGTTAGCGTCAGTTTCCTCACTCGAAAGCAATGTCAGTGACAGACGAGCCCAGGATTTGAACCCCGCACATACTGATCCGAGGTCGAATAACTTACCGACGTCGCCACTGGCTCCAGCCAGTGGCATGAGGCATAATGATGCACGCGTCTGTAGCGATAGAGTTGAACATGCTGTGCTTTGATGTTGTAGAGGCATAATGACGCAAGCGTCTGTAGCGAGAGAGTTAGACATGCTGTGCTTTGATGTTGTAGAGGCATAATGACGCAAGCGTCTGTAGCGATAGAGTTGAACATGCTGTGCTTTGATGTTGTAGAGGCATAATGACGCAAGCGTCTGTAGCGGGAGAGTTAGACATGCTGTGCTTTGATGTTGTAGAGGCATAATGACGCAAGCGTCTGTAGCGGGAGAGTTAGACATGCTGTGCTTTGATGTTGTAGAGGCATAATGACGCAAGCGTCTGTAGCGGGAGAGTTAGACATGCTGTGCTTTGATGTTGTAGAGGCATAATGACGCAAGCGTCTGTAGCGAGAGAGTTAGACATGCTGTACTTTGATGTTGTAGAGGCATAATGACGCACGCGTCTATAGCGAAAGAGGAGCGCTTGGCTCTGGGCATCACTGATAACCTCATTCGCCTCTCTGTGGGCATAGAGGACATAGAGGACATCATTGCAGATCTGGATCAAGCTCTGAAGAAAGCTGTAAGCCTATTCAATGTGTTCTAATTGTTCTTACCAAACTAATTCGCTAAAAACATTCTTACCAAAAATTATAGCTCTGCGAATGCCTATCCTGCTTTAACTTAACTGCTTTTGCTATATATTTGGACTAAAAAGCTGTATAGGTTATAGCACAATATTATAGAAAACAGGTAAGTTAAAGCAGGAGATACTTCATAGAAAAACTTTTTATATAATTTTTAGAAAGATTTTTATATAGCCTTTATAAACCATACTATTTATTTATAAACCATAAGTTTGATGTATGCTGTATAAAACTTTGTATATAGTATGCACTTTAAACATTCCTGTAGCATGCTGATTTTACATTCCATCCTGTAGCAGAAGGCATTTCAGTGGCATTTCAAAAGAAACTATAAGTTAAATAGTCATCGCAAGAAAACACACCTCCGAAGTATAAGCTGAAGAAAAACTGGATCTAACCCAGTGCCCATGCGTGAACTAGAGCAGAGGTCTTTAAGATATATGTATGTAGCAAATAAAGAGAAATAAACAAAGTACAGAAATTAAATAAAATCTTCGTTGTAGTAGCTAAATACATTGTTTGTTGTCCTGCAAAGAATAACTCAAGAGAATAAGAATATGTAAAATTCTTATGTATTTCTTGTATCAGCACGGTTCAAATCCAGTACTCTCCCCTCCACTTGCACGCTAAAGACGCATGACTCTAATGTTTTTTAATTGAGAATATTGTATCATGTTTCAGGTATCGTAGAGAGTTGGTGTCAGAGAAAGTAGAATCAGTGAAGAGTCGAGCGTAACCAGCTCTTGTTGAAAGCCTTGAGGATAAAACTTCACTTGAATATAACATTTAGCAGTATAATCGTATATCACATTAAATCGTTATATAGTGCTGAACTTCAGTAATTTTGTATCGGCACACTTCTTCATTTAAAGTTGAGCGTCGCTGAATGATGTTGGGTTTTAGTGTTCTAGTGAATTGTAAATCCAGTTTACCACTTGCCAACAATTGATATGTTCGCATAATATTGTTTCAGCTGTATTTTTTTAAATTTCATTTTACTGAGGTGTTGCTTAGCATTTCCGTAAAAGCTTTTTTACCATTTACGCACTTGGGTGTTTGTTTCCATTTTTCCTTCTCTCCCTATCTCGATAGTGATATTATCATGTTGTATCCAGTGAACTGCAAACGAGTCCTCAAATGTGTCATATGATCATCTCTGTCATAAGATTATCTCATCTCTGTCATAAGATTATCTCATCTCTGTCATAAGATTATCTCGTTTCTGTCATAAGATTATCTGGTTTCTGTCATAAGAACATCTCATCTCTGTCATAAGATTATCTCATCTCTATCATAAGATTATCTCGTTTCTGTCATAAGATCATCTCATCTGTATCTTGTGATCATCTCATCTGTGTCATATGATCTCATCTCTATTATAAGATTATATCGTTTCTGTCTTAAGATCATCTCGTCTGTGTCGTACGATCTCATCTGTGTCATAGGATCATCTCACCTATCTCATAATGATCATCTCATCTCTGTCATAGGATCATCTCATCTATATCATAATGATCATCTCATCTCTGTCATAAGATGTTTCCCAGCAGGAGCTGGGAAACATCTTATTAAACTTCAACATTTAGTAGAAGACGAGGTTTTTGTGATGTGTGCGAGGCTCTTTAATGAGAGTGAAAATTTATTGTGAATTTGAGAGTAGAAAATAATATCTTGGACAACGGTCATGTCATATGGCAAAACATACAAGATAGTATTTAGCTTTCTTGCTGTTTCATTTTCACTGATGACTGCTTCATCGATCTTCTAGTTGACTTGTCTCTCTGAGTTAGAGTAAACAAAATGTGCAGTTTGTTAGTCTGGAACTGATTACACGTCTCGCTTTTGTCGTGGTTTCCCTTTGCTTTCATCGACTTCTGCTTGGATCAACATGATCCCACTAGTCATGTTTACCATTGTGTCTTTCTGAATTTAAATAATTTCACAAAAGGGTTTCTTAAAATATTCACTACATCTTAATTATTCGCCTTCCTGTGATATTTCCATACATTGTTCGTTCTTGTGCAAAATTTCATTCCTTTTTCCTGCTTAATTGTCAAGCTGCCATCTGGTAAATGGTTTTCATATTGTCTGCTCCACTGATTTTTCATATTTGCTGAAAATATATTTCAAAATATATTTGACTGATTGATTGGTTTATTGTATAATTTACCAGTTTATAGGCAGTGTTTATAGTTCTGAACTCGTCATATCTGTGCATAATTCTCCAATTGGAGATTGAATGCTTTATGGATAATATCTGTTACACATAAATGAATTTATCAGATCTTTTTGTAATTTACGTAACTTCTCTTTATCTTTTTAACGTGAAATTTCACTGATCTATAATAGATTGTCTTTTGATTGATATTTGTGGATTCGTATCCCGCCGCGTTATGAGTTTCATTTACAACTAACAACCTTATTGACTACATTTTCAGTGACATTTATGACTATTAAGACTAGACCTTCGATACTTATAAATATATTTTAAGAGTTGATTTACTCTATATTATGGTTCTGCTGACAGGGTCTTGCATTTAATAAACTAAAGGCTACATTATAATTATATTAAAGGCAATGCCATTTATTGAACTTGTTGTATGACTAGTATTGAGTAACAACGTCAGTTTCCACTGATTATTAATTATTAGGATATCAGAAAGTATATTTTAAAATTTGCTAAGAATTGTTTTCTGTTGTTTTCAGTGTGGATTACGTGATTTACCAGAGTTGATGTGTAGTGTCTAATGTTCTGAACTCGTTATATCTGTGCATAATTGTCTAATTGAAGATCGAGTGATTATATCTTTTACATATAGTATGCTTTACTACTTACTTGTGATCTATTTCTTGATTACTTGTACGATTGTTTCATATTCCTTAATTTCGTCTATAAGTCTACTTCTGCAAGATCTTTTTGTATGCCAGAGTGAAAGTGATTTAAGTAGTAAGCAGAGAAACAGCTTTCTCTCTCTCTTTCTCTCTCTCTCTCTCTCTCTCTCTCTCTCCCTCTCTCCCCCTCTCTCTCTCTCTCTCGCATTCTGTCTTTCTCTTGCATACCTGTACAGGCTGGACTTGCTGTTTGACAAAATCCCTTAGAGAGAGAATATGTACATATATTTCTGTCATTCTCGATTTAATTATATTATATACTGATTATGCGTCAGATACATTGTTAGCTTACAATTCTTTCTTATAATCTGCTGTATTTGAGTACTGTTTTAGAATATTCCTATTGTACGTTTACAGTTATATTGGTACAGTTATATTCCAAATTTGTCAATGGCTGGTTTGCATTAAATACTGTGACTTAAAATGGTTACTGGTTAGTTATAGCAATGGTTACGGGTTAGTTATAGTAATATTTACTGGATTGTTAGTAATAGTTCATGATTAGTATATAACCAACTGTATAACCTCTATCCTTATCATCCTTAGCACTATGGAATAAATGCTGCCCGAGTGGCTAAAATCATCCCTCAATGATTGAATACTTCTGTAACCGTTTCAAATTTCTTTTACATGTTTTTTAAAATATGTAGACGTAGAATGTGTCGTGTTGTGAATGTGCATGTGTTGTGTCCGGGTTGCTTGAAAAAAAGACTAACCGTGTAAATATGCAGGTGTCGTAGAAAGCGACATAAAAACAAGATCCAAGCCAACGGCAGAAAGGGCCAACCGAATTACTTTCAACCAATGTTCAGTCATCTCAAGTAAAGATATTAGGAAAGCTAAGTATTATTGAAGCTAGTAGGCCTACATGCAGTGATGCGCAAGATACTTTTCAAAAGTATTTTGAAAATAGGAAATAAAATAGTATTTTAAAAATACTTCAAAAATACTTTCTAAGCGTTAGTCAAGACAATTACATGCGCAAATTACATTATAATGTTCATGTAGTTTATCATGCCACAGTTATAACATTGTTCAGAAAGCAGTGTGTGTGTAGATAACAGTTTAAAATTGATCTTTGTTATTGTATTCTGAATATATTATATCACTACTACTGTTAAAAAATAAATATATAACAGTAATAAGATAATTTAGAATATTGAGATCACTATCTCTCTCGTCGTTAAGATGTAGGCCTACTATATTTTAATTTCCAAATGGAAATGACATTAATTAGCTCCACATAGACTCTCGGCATCAGCTATTAAAAAAAATATCTTACAGTTAAGCAGTAGTTAGCTACAGGCTGGTCCATTATCAGTTATATCGTGTTCCGGACACAACACGGGAATCACTAGATATAACAAAATATAAAATATTATGGAAGTATAACGCTTAGTGTCTCTTACATTCAGAATTAAGATTAAGATCTAACTAACTTCGATGTGCAATGTTGTTGGTTTTTTCTGAATAAAATATATATGGCCTACTAATTTAATTAGTAAAAATAAACTGACATTACCTTGTTAAGATTAATTAGCATTGAGATTATTCAATTAAAATATGCTAGTAATAGGTTACACGGCGCCTACAAAATAACCAAGAAAAAGTAAGTTCCTAAACATAATTTAATTAAAAACTTTCGTTCGTTCAAAATATAGAATAAGCACACATAATAACTCTGAAAAATTAAGTCTTTATACTATGGGTTCGTTTTGCAACATTTTAAAATTGGGTAAATAAATTTAAGAAAACTACATTTAAAGCCCAAAAATTTAAGAAAATATTTTGCAATTTTTTTAAATACTTAGGCAAAATACTTTTAAACAAAATACTTGAAAGTATTTTGAAAAGAGAAAATAAAATTGTACTTAAAAATATTTATAAATTTTGAAAATATTTGTGCCCGTCACTGAGTAGGCTTACACACAAATGATTTAGAAACTAATTGTAAACGATCAGTTAAATTAATACAAAATAATGCACGACGTGTAAGTTAGTTTCACGAGTGACTATAACGCATTCGAAATAAATTTATAATAATTGTTACCGTTTCTAGAAAATGTTTGCTTATTTTGTCAAATTTTCTAATTGCATGGTAACGCCGTCAAAGATCTTGCGTAAAATTTTCTTTTTCCGGTAAAACTTGTGTACATACGCTCGAGAAGGCGTAAAAATGGTAGGATTTAATGATTAAATCTATCTCAATTAATCTATTTTATCCTAAATATATGATCAAATTTGAAGAAGTACGAGTTTTATAGCGTATTAAAAAATATACATATAGAATTATTTCTGAGTAAGGCAATGAGAATATTTTGTTCAGCAAATTTTTTCGTTGTTTACAGAAACTTGTACTATTTATTTAGGAATATATATATATATATATATATATATATATATATATATATATATATATATATATATATATATATATATAATATCTGTGTGTGTGTGTGTAAATGCATAAAATTAATAATGCGTAAAGTTCTTATTCTCATGTCGAAGAGTAGTAATTCTATCTAAAACTGCTAAAAATACATCGACCTTTTCCTACCGATGAGCAATACCAAATTCAGTTGAAGACCCATCATTTCCTTCTCGCCTTTTCTTCCAGTGACCATGATTTGCGACCAGCATGCAAACCTTTTCTATAATTTCTTTTATCTTTGGGCTGATTTTGTGGATTTTGGAATTTGCGCCGTTTTGGACCATCTTTTTGCTCACCGGCTTGGATTTGTCTTAATAGTGCTCGATGTTGTCATGGACGACAGATAATACTATTACTATTAGCAAACTATGTAGGAAAAAAGTGAGTACTCGAGTGTGTCTTGCCGGAGCTGTGAATAAGGGAGTACAGCTTGCAGTGATTTATTTGTTGAGTTTATTTATTTGCGATAGTTTCCCATATAGTGAAGTTTTGAAGGTGCTGGATATTGTATGACCCAAACATGCAAATAAATGCTGCCAGCTGCGAGCAGCAGAGGAGCTAGCAGCATATCACTGAGGTAGCTTTCATGATATAAGTGTAACTCCTACTGTTTGTTATTTTGCAGACTGACGCCGTAGCAACCATCAGGACTCGTAAATTTCTGACCAATCGTCTGCTGTGCAGAAAGCAGATGGTAAGTTTCTGTACTGATTTACTAATGGCTGTATTCACTAGTGAGATGATCAACCTCAACAGTGGTATCAATACTGATAAATAACAATTTGACATTCTGTAAGATTGAATTGCTGTGTAAAGTAATGCGTAGCTGCGTGCCTCCATTTCGGACATACACCGCCGATTAGTTACACCATTGTTTAAGAAATCGCATTCTAGTTGTTGTTTTTTGCTAAGTAAGCTGATTGATCGATCGGCCTGAAGGGCAGCGCTGTCACTCGCTAAACATAATAATTTTTGCGGTTTACCTTGTAGTTTATAACCACTCAACATTTAATAATGAATAACAAAATTTCCGAATAGTAGTTTAACCCACAACAGAGGTGTAAGTGATCTGTTGATCAAGGCGAGTTTAGTATATATGGGTGTTGAAGTGTAATATGGCTTAGTAAAGGTGATACTACTCAGCCAGTAGCAAGAAGTTTTGTTAGTTGTAGGTATGTATTAAAATTAACAATACTTAACTAACTAACAAAGTTGCAGTTGTGTAGAAATCTTAAATTGCTGGATAATGATGTGACGCTCAATTTCTAAAAACAAGTGAATAGCATTTACAACTGAGTTTACTGTAGTACTTACAATAATAGACAATTCCCTAGTAAAAGTGTGACGATTTAAATGTCAAGGTTGAACAATATACCCAATGGGAAATACATAAACAGAAACTAAAAGATGCAGGTCAGGCAAAGTTTACTGGCAAACAAATGGTGTTTTTGCATTGTGGATCCTTTAAGTTGATTTTAAATGCACAAAATAATCGTTTTCAAGGTGCTCTTCTCTTATTGGTAGATAGGAGTAGATAGGAAATTTATGGTAGAATGCTTTTCAGCCAATAAATTTTGGACGGGTTAAATAACAATATAATGTCAATTTAAGGAATATTTTATAATTTTATCACTATGTTCAATGCATTGTTTGGAAACAAACAACTGTCAGCTGTGGCTTGGTCAGATGAACTGTGACCTAGTGACTTCTGCAGACAATAATAAGAAAGAAAATGTTATGATTCTTTCTCAGATAAGTGCTTAGGTAAAGATTATTTGAGCTTGAAACTACAAGTGTAAATGTCAGTCTACTATCTCTCTCTCTCCCCCCCCCCCCCCCCCCCCCCCCCCCCTAGTGCACTGCCTACTGGCATGTCCATGGTATATAACATCTTCACTCGTCTCTGTCTTCTGCCTTCCTCTTCATGTCCAAATATGAGTGGTTCTTTAAATCATCAAACATACCTAGATGATTTAAAGACCCACTCTTTTGTGGAAATGAAGAGGAAGGCATAAGACAGAAGAGTGGAGGCATCTACCATGGACCTGCCAGTAGGCAGTGCAGTAGGTGTATTTACCGAACTTGTCTAATCACATTAATCCATTTCATTCTTACCGATTTCAGTAAAATTATCTGCACTCCTTCCGGCACAGTGAGTTGTTTAAACAGTCCTGTGCCATTGAACCTTTGAATAGTTTTGTTTGCACCGAGGTTTTAATTCTTGTGACTGACACAAAACAGAGTGAAAACTAAGAAAATATTCAGAATGTGATGAGTGTAATCTACAACTATGATAAAGAGGTTATTCAAAATCCGATATGAATATTCTTGATTTTTCTTTACTTTTGTTCAAATATGATCAAAGAAGTAGGTTGATGATCTTACCTGTGATCAGAAGTGAACTTTGTTTCATTTGATGATCTTGGATTTGATTTTCTTTGCTGAAATCCTATGCAAATATTGTAAAATTATGTTGAATATTATTTATTTAATTAAAATCCTTATCATTTACTCTTGAAGATAATTTTGACTTGTTGCATATTTATGAGCACTGAATGTGTTTTTGTTGTAGATTGTTGACATGTTGCATGTTATATTAGCATCGATTGAATTACCTGTGCAGATTGTAGATGTGCTGCACCCAGGTAGAGCCACTGTACCCAAGACTGAGGTGCGAGAGAAGATTGCTCGCATGTACAAGACGACGGCTGACGTAGTCTTCGCATTCGGGTTCCGTACTCAGTTTGGTGGTGGCAAGACGACAGGCTTTGCTCTGATCTACGACAGTCTAGACTTTGCTAAGAAGTTTGAGCCAAAGTACAGACTGGCCAGAGTAAGTGTTACCTTCATGCCCCATTCATCTACTAATTTTTTTCATTTCAAAAGTTGGTACGGTTCTTGACCTCACATTTTCTTATTGCCTTTTTCTCTACGATTGCATATGTTTGTGCATTTTGTTGTCCTATTTTGAGCAACGTAGATACAAATCATCAAGGCATGTGAACCTTGGGCTGGTTTCAGCAAAAGATTTCTTTATTCTTCTATGATTTTTTATTGTTCCTCCACATAATTATTCTTTGTCATTTCTTCTATATTAGATCTTTTCTTCCTTCTATTCTCCTTAAGTTCTAACTTCAGGAGCCTTCGTGTCTTCTAGTCAGTCTTTTCACCTTCTTTTAGGGCTTCACGCTGTTCCTCGGCCATCTGCTTTAAAGTTGAATATATTTTGAGGGTTTCTGTTTTCTTCCATATTCAGTAGATGTCAAACACGTTTCATTCTTCATTTCTTGTGAATTACTGTTTTAAATTTTGTATTGTCCATTCAATTTCTTCACTATGGCAAATAGTTTTTTACTATTCCCTTTCTTGTAAGCTTCTATGTCGTGTGCTATTTCTTCTAGCGTTTCATTCCTATCTTTAGCTAAAATTTTCTTCAATTTTAACCTCTTTTCTTTAAGATTTCCATTTCTATACTATTTTTCGTAGAGTTCAACAGTTCTTCTTTTGCCATTCTAGCCTCTTTATTATATTTTCTGGCTATTGAAATCCATGTCGTTTCTGATTTCCTATATCCTAATTCCTCTGCGGACATAGCTGTGTAAAACTGTACTACGTAGATACACCAGCAGTTTTAATTTATAGATACTTTATATATTTTTCTGTTAATGCATGTATATTGAAAGTGATCTCAGACTATGTTGTATGATTGATTTGTAGCATGGTCTCATAAAGGTTACAAAGACAGGCCGAAAGCAGAGAAAGGAAAGGAAGAATCGTCAAAAGAAGGTTCGCGGAACAAAGAAGGCCAAGGTTGGAGCAGCTTCCAAGAAGGTAAAGTTTTGTTTTTATTCTAAATACTTGGTTTGTATCCAATATTATCTTTTATTAGTCTCAAATACTATTTTGTTCAGCTTTTGTCATCATCTGGATAGTTTTATGGCATTCCATCTTGCGTAGATTCTCTCATAATTGATATGCATTTTGAAGTGCTTTATGATTAGTCTCATTGATAGTTAAATGTATATGATTTATTTAATTAATTAGTTATGTGAATTTGTTTTTGATGTCGCTTTTATTAAAAGATCATAATTATTCATACCAAAATACGATCTTGCAAAAAACTTCCTTAGGCATTACATTGAAATGGGCTGTTTAGCAGCTTTTCTCATTTTGACAAAAAGTTGAAGAGAAAGGCCCCATTCAGGCTGAGGCTGATTGTACAGTTAATTACTGAAAATTGAAATTGGTGTATATAAGCCATATGTTAATTAGTTGTGATTTTTATTTTTAAAGACATGCTTTCTTTGATTTTTCTTGCAGAAATATTTTGAGTATTTTTCTTTTTTTTCCGACTAGCAATAAATCAATAGGTTGGGATGTGCTGATGCCAGTGCTTGCCTGATGCCTAATGCTTTGTTTGTAATTAGACCTTTTTTATCATTTGCGGTTTAACTGTAATGCTACATAATCCAAATATGCTAATTTTGAGCTAAACATTTGTATATTGATACGTGTGTTTTGTTTGATATATTTGCAGTAATATGCTCCTGAAGATGGATTTGCTCTTGATGGACTGTTGATGCCTATTATGGGATTACTAATAAAATAAAATAGAACATAATAGATTATGGCGTTTGGTGTATGTACATGATATATTTTGCTGCGCAATGCAGTATTATTAAAAGAAACAGTGTGGAAATTCGAAGAAAAGGTTTCAGTCAAACAATTTCAATGCTTTAGTTCTGGCTTATCGCAACCCCATTAAGTTGCTCGAGTGTAGTTAATATACCACCTGAAAGGTGCCTGACAAATTCATCCTTGTCTTAATTTTACAGGTCTTAATCGCGGGCTATATAAATTTAACTTGAAACCTACTACGCCTAACAAACTTGTTGAAGATTTAATATAGACCTAATCATCAAACAATCTCAGAACTATAAATACTTGTATATAAAAGACTAGACACTGGATTTTCAGCATTTCTGCTAAACTTAAAGGATTCTATCTACATACAGACCCGCTGAGATAAATCAATTGTTGAAAATTATTTCACTTAAAATTCAATTGTTGAAAAATTAGGCCTGGTTCAATTTCAACTGTGAAATTTGTTTATATTTAGATTGTCACAATTGCAAATATCGATTTATCACTGTCAGCCGTCTTCGAATAGGCCTACAGCTTTGCGGTGTTTAAACTTTAGATGATCCGGATGAAAATTCCTGTGCCGATGTGCGTATCAGATTCTTAATTGCTTCGGTAACTGTTGTGCGTTTTCTTTCACATAAAGTCCCTTCAAATGGCCCTGATCATTAGCATATTGGAGCGTACTCCTACTAACACCTTTCTGCTGGCCATATTACTTAAGCGACGCTTTTGACCAACCCTATGAAAGAAATTCTTCAACACGGAAGTTAACTCTTTCTACCAGACTAAATTTAATTCAACACTGGTAGTACCAGTGTTGAATTAAATTGACAGAGGTCATAATTCAATTCACATCTATCTAGAGGTTACTGGATCTAAACCTAAAACCTGAAACTTCATGATTGCATAGAAAATGCGTATAACTTTTGTACACTCCTGACAGTTATTATGTAATAAAAAATTGCGATTGATATACCAGCACAGTTTTTAAAGTTAATGCGACTTTTAAATATCACTTCCACAGATATAAAAGTATACAATTAGAGTGCTACAATCATCAATGACAACATCGAGCACTATTGAGACAAAATCAAGCCGGCGAGCAAAAAAAAGAAGGTCCAAAAAACGGTACAAATTCCAAAATCCAGAAATTCAGTCCAAAGTAAAGGGAGTTAAAGAAAAGGTGGTTTAGGCGCAGGTCGCTGCTCATGGACACTAGATGGAAAAGAGAGATGGAAAAGATAGGTCTTCAAATGTTTATGGAACTGCTCGTAGGAAAGCAAAGGCTGATGTGATTCAAATGAAGATTGGATGGAAGAGAATTCCAGACCTGAGGTGCAGCATACTGGAAAGAACGATTAGATAGCTTAGAGCGTGAAGGTAAGCTAGGTCTCACAAGAGTAATTAACTTAGAAGACCGAGTAATAGCAGGCTGCATCACTTTAGTCAAGTGAGACATACAAGTTTGTCCAGGGATGGTGATGGACTTATAGGTTAACGAAGCTGTTTTGTAAATGATACGCTCCTTAATCTTTAGCTAATGCAAAGACTTCAAAATAGGTGTAACATGTGAGTACTTGGAACTACAAAAAATTGCTCGCGCAAGAGAATTCTGAACAAACTGCAACCGATCAATCTCACAGCCAGGGAGGTTTAAAAACAGAGAATTGCAGTAGTTCAACTTAGATTGCACAAGAGCAGCACCAATTGTAGCAACTGTCTCACGTGACAAATATGGACGTATTCTACGAAGATCATGGATATGGAAGAAACATGCTTGTGAAGTTTTAGTTATGTGTTCGTGGAAGGTTAGGTGTTTATCAAGGATAACACCGAGATTTCTCACAGAAGAAAAAGGTGATATTTTAATACCCGAAGATAACGAAAGAGTTTTCCCATTCAGCTTCAGAAGCTGTTGAGGTGTCCCGACCAACAATAATTCAGTCTTAGATGGAGTAAAAGTGCCAAGAAATTAGCAGACATCCAAAAGGATATAGACTGAAAACTTTGTTGCAGGAGGGTTTCAGCATTAGAATAGGAGTTAGTTTGGTTGAGTTAGTTAAAATAATGCCAATTTAAGGAACATTTCATAATTCTTCTTGTATCTATCATTGTGTTCAATGCTTTGTTTCGAAACAAATCAGCTGTAGCGTCGTCACGTGAACGGTGATTTAATGACTTTCACGCAGGATTATGCAGGAAAATACATAAGTCTCATCTGTGTTTGGTTCATAAATAGCAGTTTATATCTATGGTGTGAACGATAAAATAAGATACACGTGAACGGGTGAATGTTTGTTTACAACTTTTTAAAAGTAAGTTAAATCTTATCAGAAAAATCCTATCAATTGTCATGATAAATAGAATATACAATAAAATAGATAAAGTAATACCAGTCACACAAGCTGCTTATTGACCAGGAAGAAATACTACTGAACGTGTCCTTACATTAAAAAACTTCTTATAGAAAAAGCAATAGCAAACAAAAACTCAGAAATAGAAATCATGTAGTCCAGTCGCATAAAATTCAATTTTGTGAAACCTAGGCAAAATTAGGTACTAGCTAATTTTAGGACTAATCGATAGAAGAGATATAGTTTGTGGTGTGTTTAAAATTCCCCATCGATTCTCTTTTGGGAAATGGCTTATAAAGTTATAGGCTATTTTATGTGCATTTATACGCATGCGTGTTAAATGTTTCAAAGTTACAGAAGACAGCAATACACACAAAGTAACATAAAAAGGTTTGAATACTCTGGTTCATGTGAGTGAAGAAAGGGGCTGCGTTAATGTTAATGAGCGTTTGTGGTAGACTTGTAGTCCTCCTGACCTAGTCTTGGACTCAAGGCTGCTTGAGACTGGGTTTTGCCTGTCTTGGTCTTGGTCTAGAAGGTTCCACTATTGGTCTTGATCGTGGTCTCGAGCGATTGGTATCAGAATTTTTTGAGATCATTATTATTTGAGCCCCATTTTCAAGAAGTTGCGAATGGACAGTTCTCAAGAATTAGACAGTAGGCCTACAATGGCGTGTTTATTGTCTTTTTTCTTGCTGATCGATTGTTTTATATAGGCCTATATAAAAATGAATTCATATAGCTTTGGGTCTAGACCGTCTGGGTTAGATATATGTTGCTTGTGATATATGTACTTAAAAGAAATTTAAAAAGAATTAGACTTGTAGTAGGTTAGTAGCCAACTCAAATAGAAATTTTATTGATATAGCTAAGGCCTACCATCTCATTTAATCACATCTTGGAGCCTGTTGTCATTCTTGGTCTTGGTCTTAGTCTCGGTGTCGAATATCCGGTCTTGATCTTGATCTTGGGGGTCTGATCTTGTTGTTGATCTCAAGGGGTCTGGTCTTGATCTTGGTCATGATGGGGTCTGGTCTTGATCTTGGCCTCTGAGATCTGGTCCTGGTCTCGAGATGTCGGACCTTGGTCTTGGTCTCAGTGCTTTGGTCTTGATTACAAGTCTTGTATATGGTATCCTTGTAAACAATTAGTATTGCATATATCTGTTGTTAAAAACTTTTACTGATACTTGAAATATGAAAAAAGTGAGTCCGATATTTGTGACTCTGCATGTGCAAGAAACCTCAGATCTTCCACAGATGGGTGTGCCTGGAAAGAAAACTGCTTTTTGTACACCACTGGCATTTGATAGAAGACACTTAAAATGTGTTGTACTAGTACAGACAATCAAACTCCATGATAATGTATTTCGTATAGGGAAGAATGATGAAAGCATTAAAGTAAGCAGCCATGAAGCTAGAGTTTCTTGGTGGCTTCTTATGGAATGAGTCAGAAAATTTACTAGATAGATGCAAGGAAGCCATTTAGTTTAATAATTTGATATCTAATCGCTATAAAACACTTATCAACTTCAGAACCATCTTGTAGTTAGCACGACAGCAGTTCAAACTTGGCAAAAATTGAAAAACGACCCAATTGTAAGGGAATGGATAAATTTACATGTCCATTTCTATAGGTTAGGATTGAGTTGCAAAGTAACTTTTTGTACAATAAGTTAGTAATGTCTCAACATGTAAATAGCAGCAGTTTGAAAGTTGTGGTCAACTGGTGACATGTCTAACCATGGCCGTAAAGTGGTCCAAAAGTTGGGTTGTATTCCATTTTTTTAAAGTTTGAGCTGATGAGTTACTCCAAGCTGCTTGTGAAGTTGATAAGTATTTTCGTTAATTAAGATATTGTCAAGTTATTAAATTAAATGGCTTCCTTAAAGTTCCTTTCATCTATTTGGTAAATTTTGAGAATCATGAGAATTATTAAGACTCTAAGATGGCTTTTCACAAATTCCTACTTTTGCGAAACATCAAATTTGAGTTGCTGCAGCAGTTACAACATGCATGCCACTTGAATTATGATTGCACATTCTGCATTTATGCATCAAAAATAATTCTGTTATGAAGTTTCCTATAGATAGGATCATAAATAAAAATCATAACAGTTTGAAGTCGAGAAAAATACGACGATTTTAAATTTTTGCATCCAAACGGACTGAGGGTGGGGTAAAAATAACTTCCATAACTCTGCAACAGATCAACCGATTGGCTTGAAATTGTAAATCTAGCCTAGAGACATAATTTTACTTTACACTGTTAAAATATCAGTTAGATCTGAGAAGATCATATGGGAAAAATTGACCCGTTGACAAGGAATAACCCAATTACTTAACATATTTCGTAAATAATTTTTTTTCCCGAAGACGAATTTTAGGGGAATTTTAACAGCTTAATCTATGAAAAATTCCGCATCCAACGATACCAATATCATCTAGTACCTAATTTTGTCTCGTTTTTTTAGAATTCTACCGGACTAATGCTTCTAGACATGAGTAAGACATTTTACTCTGTCAATAGAAATAAATTATTAGGTGATTTAAGTAAAATAATTGATCGAGACGAATTGCATATAACAACTTATTATTGATGATGTAATTTTAGGAGTAAAACATGGGAATGTAACTAGAAGTGAGTTTGAAACTAATATTGGACTACCACAGGGGGTTGTTAAGCCTGATACTTTTCACGTTTTACCTTGCAAATAGCTTAATTAAACATGAAAACCAAAG
Source organism: Enchytraeus crypticus (assembly GCA_905160935.1). Taxonomy (NCBI): domain Eukaryota; kingdom Metazoa; phylum Annelida; class Clitellata; order Enchytraeida; family Enchytraeidae; genus Enchytraeus; species Enchytraeus crypticus. Next base: position 176,597 of record CAJHZI010000766.1, read on the forward strand.
TCAAATTGCAAAACAAATCAAAGAACACTCATACTCCAAAGAAAATGTACCATTATGTAGAATTAATTCCTAATGATATTATAGATCATAACTGTATACAAAGAGAAATGGGTCCAATTATAATTATTGATCAACAGTTTGCAGATGATATTGCATATTTAAGCACATGCAAAAATATAACAGAAAATATTCGAAAGGAAGTCAATAATAAACTAGACGACTGGAAACAAAAATGACCACAAATGGAAAAATGCAAATATTTAGGTTCTTATTTGGATACTGTAAGAAACATGATCCGTAGAAAACAACTGTGTATGGCTATTTTGAATAAATAAAAGATGAAACTAACAAATAGAAAAAATAACAATTAAAACAAGAATAAGCTTAAAATATGCCAGTATACTTATATAATAGTGAGCTATGGTCATTAACTTCAAAACAAGATATGAAATTAACATATTTCATAGAAGTCTATTAAGAAAAATACTTAAAATATATTATCCTCATGTTATAAGCAAAAATAACTTATATGTCAAAACAATTGAAAAACAACAAATGAAAAAAAATGAAGTCTTGCAATCAAAATACGAAGACTAAAGTGGATAGGACATTTACTTAGGTTACCTGACAATTACTTAGGTTACCTGACAAAACACCTGTAAAACAAACTTGATTTAAGTGAAAGTAAAAAATCTCTGACAAAACAAAGAGGTTGCCAAAACAAACAAACATGGATCAAATTAGTAAATAAAGATAAAGCTGATAAAGCTAAGGTTAACGTCAGTTTCCTCACTTGAAAGCCATGTCAGTGACGGGCAAGCCCAGGATTTGAACCCTGCACATACTGATCCGCGGTCGAGTATCTTACCGACTCAAAGATATAAATCAAGAGTTGAATATATTAGATGAGAGCATCAGTGAGCTGGCTGAGTATAGAGCAAGGTGGAGTCAATTAACCTTGAAAACTACTGCAGGGTCTAGATGATAGGAAATCATTTGGGGATATACATAAAACTGTGCCGTGTTAATGATAAGTCGAAGATTGCAATTTGAAAAAAATTATGGCAAGAGCTAATATTAATCTTAATAGTTAATAATGTAACTAACTAACAGTGCAACTTGGAATTATATCTCTTAACTTCCAATTCAGATGACTTTTTAAATGTTTTGTATTGATAAAAGTAAAGTGATACCAAATGAAATCACTCACTGATCTAATTATGTGTATTAATAAATAAATGCTTCAAAAAGAAGATAAGATCCTAAATAATCACTCATGTATACCTTGAAAGAAACCTGTAATGTTAGTAGCCGCAACATAATACTAGTTCTTGTTCAATGTGTTGTTCACATTGAACAAGAACTCACATTTTTAGAATTAATATAGAGTGCTCTCTATATTGAGGATAATAGTTTCTAAAGTTTTACTGCTGTCATTAAATTTATTTAGGAATTGAATAATCGTTTATTATACTATCTCATTGATGCTTTCCATGATTGAAGATAGCAATATTGGGACTAGGATATGAGTTTAAAAGTCATCCCTATAAATGCTCTAGTTAAAGTGGAGGTGACATGGGGGAAGTTCCACTAGTTCTATTTTTGTTGAAGTCATTCCCCCGCTAGGGGCTCATATTAGATATACTAAATGCCTAGTTTGATGGAAAAGGGACCTGAAAAAGAGTGACAGTTTAATACTAGCTCTCAATTCCCACTTTAACCACAGTTGTATGTAAATGGTAAATGTTTATGCTAAGTAGGATATTTTGGTAGTGTTGATCACGTGGGGTTTGTATTTATGCTGTGTATTTTATGTATTATGTAGCATGTCTACCTCATCATTCTACAGCGCTTCTGATGCTGAAACTATGCAGCAACATGCCGCTGGTCATGTTGACACCAGCAAGCTGACGTCAACTGACAGTGATCTTAACGAGGGGTTTGAGATTAGAGAGATTGCTGAGTGGATTAACTGTCACCAGTTTAAACGGGTGAGCTGTGGCTGTTCCTTAGAATGCATTGATCTTCTTTTTCGATATCAATTTAATTTTCAAACAAGGAGCTATGCCTCATAGATTACCATAGATAATTGATTATCATTTATCATAGATATGAATTTAACGCTAGAGTTATGCCGTGTGGATGCTAGCTCATCTAGTGAGTGCAACATCTGTGAAATAAACGCTGGTTGGATGCTAGTTCAAATTATCTTTGGTCTAAGCCTTTTTGGCTAAGCCTTTTAAAAATATCAATGTAGAGTTCAAAGACTGACCAGACTAACTTAGCAAATGGAAGGAGACTGAGTGAGTACTATATAACAAAGCTGGCAAAGCTAATGTTAACGTCAGGCTCCTCACTCGAAAGCGATGTTAGTGATGGGCGAGCCCATTATTTGAATGAAGCACATACTGATCTGCAGTCGAATATCTTACCGACATTGCCACTGGTTCTAGCTCTAGGGTTTTTTGGTGTCAATCATAGACGATCCTTTGGAGAGGCTCTTTGATATGTGGTTAAAGAGATAGGCATAATATCTACTTAATCAGTTTAGGACAGATCATGGCTGGTGTGGGGAACTGGAACACAAATGGCTTAAATGGGACAGTCGCCTATGCAGCAGCGGTCAAATTCAGTCGATGTACCGCATTGTAGAGATATGCGATTTGTAGAGATATATGTGATTAGTAGAGATATGGAATTTGTACAGGTGTCCCTGTGGGCCAAAAGGCTTAAGTAGCCTTGTTTAGTGAACTATAGCTTATGCTAAGAAGTGTAACCTTTAGCTTGGGAAAATGTAGCTACTGAGCTAGTACCCACTGCCTTCTTCATTTCACGCATAGTTGTCTCTTACAGAGCGTGCAATGTGCACTTGGTTTATTTGTTTTATGGTCCCAGACAAAACTTTGGTAGTTACTATTATTTTGTAAGTATAATAAATTTAAAAGATTGTATTTGACTTTATATTCATTATTCATTTAATGCTTAGGTTGCTCTGCAATTTCCAGATGAGTTACTGCCCTGCTCTGTTCCTATAACTCGTTCACTGCAGTGTCTTTGCTCTGATTCACTCTGTGTAATTCTGGCCGACACTAAATACGGCAGGTACGTGACAGTCATTTATTTATAAAAATTGTTATTTCTGTAAGGCGCGGATACAGAAATTTTTGGTGGGGAGGGATGGTTGTCAATTGAGCACATACACACTTACATATAAACATGCATACACACATACACACGCACATACACACACACATACACGCAAACATGTATCATTTTACATGTATATACATACATATTGTATATACATGTGTACACATATACATGCACATACGCACATACATATACGCAAATATGAACACATATACATACAAACACCCACATGCACATGCAAATGTATAAGCACCTAAGCACACGCAGACACGAGCGGGAGCACCTGCAAGCAATCGTACTATTGTAGGCATGCTGACTATTAATAAAAATATTACACATATGCGCAAGCGTATGCAGCTCCTGAGAAATTTATAATGTCGTTTAGTGTCAGTTTCTAAACTTCTAATGATACTGTCAGGTCCAACTGGAAATCAGGAAGTTGAAGGTTTCCTGCTTTTGGAGCAACATAAGTTTTCAACCGGTTCAATTATCCAAATGATGTCACTTATTAATAAGAAGGCTGTACTACTGTAATGGTGATAGGGATCAGTAGCTGACACGTTCTGCATATAGTTGAAGATATATAATATATACTACGAAGTCTACTTTAAAGCTAAAGCATTGTAGAGAATTGCACATAACCAAAGTAATTAAAATTGATGATAAGTATATTTTATACCATATGACTTTATAACCAACTAGGCCTACATGTATGTAAGTTATGTAGCCCACCTTTTATTAACCAGCTATTTAGCCATGCAGGTATTTTTAGCATCTAATATTAATAAATATTTATACTATTGTGAAGACATCTATCTGAATTACTCTTATGACTAAATATCCTATACATGCTCTAGTAATATCGTTTAAGTGACTTAACGACCCTTACATCGCCATAATTTTAAGGTATCATAGCTCTATACTAGCCTACTACCGTATAAAGTAAAATATATGCACAGCAGTGACTGTGAAATTTGTGAATCCAACTAAATGTAAGCTCATTAGAACTTCTGTACATGTATTGACGGCGGCAACCTTTGCTTCACTGGATATCCTCACAAGGGCTGCTATTTATTCCAGCTTAGCAACTTTAGTCTTGATTTTACTTTTACACTAATGACCTCTTGTATATCATTAAGACCATTAAGAGTAAAACAGTGGTACAAAACGTGGTACAGCATTTAACATTGGGACTAAAAAGTGGTACAGAAATTTCCGTACCTGCCGCACCGGTGCCGGCGCCTAGTCTAATAATAAGAGGGTTAATAAAAGTAAATATAAATATATCGATCCTGACTTACAGTGCAGTCCCACATCCAGCCATGATGTTTTATAAATGATAATAAACAAATATCTAAAATAATTAGCGTAGACAATTGTAAACTTAACGTTGTAAATTCGAAATTAAAATGAAACATTTGCACAAATCAGTACATAAGACAAACTTAAACTGAACGAAACCTTAATTAAATAGCCTACTTAATATAGGAATTACATCTATATATTTATTGTCATTGAGTACTTCAGGCCTATGTGCTAGAAATAAAGAAAACGATATCTTAGCTGTATTGCTAAAACTTTATAAAACAATCTAGCGACTATGGTGAATTCAAATGAAGCCAAAACTTGAATGAAAAATAGAATGAACAATCTACTGACTCAAAGACTCCCAGCCAGATAGTGAGCGCCCTTAATTACGTATAAACAGATGTGTTCATTGTCTTATCACACCCTTTGAAGCCGACCTTAGGTAGACTTCAAGTTGAAGTCGATGACCTTAATCGGCAGTTTTATAATTGGATGGAAGCAGCCTCGTAAACATTTAGACAATTTGCACTGAAACTACTACAACTGCTTCGCTGTTCTGCCGGTGTCTCAATTAAACTTTAACTTGACTTATTTAGACCACTCCTACCCCCGCCCCTCTACCAAAAACTCAAAGGATCTTAACATTTTGCAAAAGTGACTGGATTTGGGCTAGGGGGCGTTAAGAGGGTGGGATAGGTAGGTGGGGATTTGTCGATTTATTACTATTATAAAAGATAACCCACAATAGCTAGTCGCCATGAACCGTAAAAAATCTTATCGAATCGTAAAAAATTTCGCTAGAGCCGGTGGGGGGATGCATCCCCAGCATCCCCAATTGTGTATCCGCGCCTGATTTCTGTACAGAATTTTACATTTTTAATCAAGTAGTCATTTATCTAGACTACAATTTAAAATGCATATATTTAAGGTAAGTATCAGTGCATGGAAGTTGAGTAATTTGATTTATAGTCAGTTACATCTTAGGAATACCATAATGCTATACTAGGATCTCCTAATATTAGAAAATAATATATTTGACGATTATTTGAAACTTACTTATTACAATTTTTGTTTTAATTGAACTGCTTAAGATTAATCATTTTTATAATTTAATGATTAATCAACAAATCAAAACCTCTTAATATAAATTGTGGTTCGTTAAAGTTGATAAAGCAATTGATCCGGTGCTGTGAGAGCATGACACAGTTTCCAGCGACACAGTTTTCAAAATCTAAAATAGAGTATTGAGGATCTTACTTTCTTAGAAAAGCATAAAATGAATAATGGAGATATTAAATTAGGAAATTATGTATTTTTAACTACATGTGGAATAAGGAAAGGTAAATAGAATAAACAAATTTCAATCTGAAATGTGCATTTATATTTAACTGAAAAGATCATCTGTAGAAAGGATTAGGGGTAGACGTTGTTTAATGTGAATTAATAATGTTCTGAATTGGAAAATTAAAATGGAAGCGCATTAACTATGTAGCAAAATAAATAAAGCTATTTAAATTAAATATATGTTGACAGATTGAGTGCCATTATCGTCAAGTGTATTTTACAAGAAGATAAATGAATAAATTGAAATTTACACAACACATTGTAGCTTAGTTGCACTATACAGCTTGAACTTCTGCTTTTTGAGAGTACCACGCAACACTAGAAGTCCCTGATATCATCTTGGTGTTGTGATTTGTGAACCAGAAGTTAAATTTTACTGAATGATGTAGAAACTTAGCTTTTTAATTATGTTCCGCTCTTGACAAATTTGATTGTAAATATTCTTTTTTATTAAGCTTAATCTAAGCTCTATTTTATATCTTTACATTTTAAGTAAGTTTTGTAATTGGTTGACTGAATAATTGGTTGAATAACTCTCTGATTAATTGATTTGTTGATTGATTGGTTGTAGCTGCTGTGTTGATGAAGTAGCTGCCCAGCACTACAACGTGAATGCTATCGTGCACTTTGGTCACTCCTGCCTCAGTCCTGTCAGTAGATTTCCTGTCAAGTTTGTGTTTGGTAAGAGTCATATAGACATCTGCGACTGTTGTGAGCAGATAAGACCAGCGATATCATCATCTCAGCACGTCATTCTCATCTATGATGTTGTGTATCATCACGCTGTGGGTTTGTACAGACTATCAATTACTCCATGAATATATGACTGGAGTGTTGATCTGATTAGCATCAATAACTCCATGAATATATGAGTGGAGTGTTTATCTGATTAGCATCAATAACTCCATGAATATATTAGTTGAGTGTTTATCTGATTAGCATCAATAACTCCATGAATATATCAGTTGAGTGTTTATCTATGATGCAGGCTACAATACATGTAGGCTTACAGTGGAAAGTAAGTTAGCTAGTCTGGACCAGAATCTATAGCAGTTCTATGTTTGAGCAGCCATTAAGCTGTTACTTTGATTAGCTGATTATATTATGAAAATTCTCAGAAATTTATGTTTAAGGCAGCTCTCTCCAAACAAGTAGCGTTGTTGACTGTAATCTATTTATTTGTGGACCCTATGCAGAAAGGAAACATTAAAGATTTTGTAAATAATCTAGATTTTTCCTTTAGAAGCATGAATGATAAAGTTTTATTTATAATATGATTTACGTTTGAATTCATTGCGTATTGGCTATTTTGGGATATTAAGCTATAGTTTTAAATATTTTATGTAATTTTCAAGTGTGTAGTTGATGTAAAAAAAAAAAAAAAAGGGAATAAAATTGAATTTGTTCGTTGGTTTACATGCAAGTATTTTATAGATTGATTTACTATATTTTTATTGTTAAATTCTTGTATTAATATTTATTCTGCTTGATGATAACTTAACATAATCTAATCATTGATTGCCAACCTGATGTGTTTGTTAATGTTTCAGAGGAGCTATCGGGGAGACTTTTATCAGTGTGTCCGAATCTAATTAGATCAAATCTAGTCATCCCTGATTCGGAGGCAACTGCGTCAAATCATTCAATGGTTGGACAGGCAACTTGCAGAAACGTGTCCAGCTGCTGTGCAGCTTCTGATGAAACCAGTGATAAATGTTTGAAGAAAGAAATTTCTGCCACTGAATCTGAAAGTGACAGTTATTGTGCTGAATCTGAAATAAATGAGAAAGTAAATAACAATGTGCATCGATTAAATCGTGCATTCTCTTTACCGGCTGGGGTAGAACTTGAGAACTGTTCAATGTTATATATTGGTCCTGATGGACTATTTCAGACAGCTTTAATGATGACGTTCAATAAGTGTACGTTTATTACGTATGACCCTGAGCTGAGAACCGTCTCAGCTGATGCGTGGAATATGAACAGAAAGCTGATGAAGAGGTACTACATGGTGGAAAGAGCTCGTGATGCGGCTCGTGTAGGAATACTAATCGGCACTCTAGGAGTGAGGGACTATTTGCAAGTCATTCGCAGATTAAGTGATCTTATTCGAAGGGCTGGCAAAAAGTGCTACAGGTTTGCTGTTGGAAAGTTAAATGAAGCCAAGCTAGCAAATTTTGCTGAGGTTTGTTAATTTCAATTTATCCTATAGTACTTAGAGACAAGTATTTGCTTTTGTTATTATTTTAATGATTTAAAGTCTTCTTTAATGTTAGAATATTACTATAATCACATGTAGCCATTGTACTTTAGCATTTTCATTTAGGTATGATCTTGAAGCTAAAATAATCATCAATGGATTTATTTTAGTATTATATCGTGTAGCTAAATATGTTCAATATGGTCAATTTAAAATTAATGGTTGGTCTATTTAGACCAGTTTTAATATGTAATTAAATATCAAGAAAAAAATTTAGTTATGATGAATTTAGAAATAGTTGCAAGAGCAAATCTGGGCCATGATTTTACATACTGGTGAATACAAATTGACGTAAGACATGATGTGGATATATTGATAATGTCGCTGGCTGGAGCCATTGGCGATGTCAGTAAGATATCCGATTGCGGAGCAGTATGTACGGGGTTCAAATCCCTGGTTTGACCATCACTGATAGCCTTCGAGAGATGAAACTAACGTTAACATCGGCTTAACGACTTCTTTTTTTAATATTTGCTGTATACAAATTGATGTAAGATTAGCGGTATACAAATTGATACAAGATTTGCTGTGTACAAATGCTAAATCACTCCTTAGCAGAGAGTCTAGACTGCCTGTACCACTTTACTATTATAATCTAATTTTAGAAGATATTTTCACAATTTAATCAAAGTCTTCATAGATGCATTCAACGAAACTTGATGCTTTCAGATCGACGTGTTTGTGCTGATCGCGTGTCCTGAGAACAGTCTGATCGACTCGTCTGACCTGTTTAAACCAGTTGTCACTCCATTTGAGATGGAACTTGCCTGTCAACCTAACAGACAGTGGACCGGGTGCTATGAAGTGGACTTCAGGCAGCTGCTTCCAGGTCTGTGGATAGTTGCCTTTCTCAGGATAACATTCAGATTTGAGATTGTTTTGTGATTTATCAGATGGGAAAGTCAATAGGATGAGGATCAGAGATAAATTTAATGTGGTTGTATTAAGGTTTTTATTTGAATGTTAAATGTTTTAGAGAATTACTACAGAGAACGCTTACAAGTTCTGAGATCGATGTAGAAACAGTGTATCCTAGTTGCTTAAGCCGACGAGAAATGTAGTAAATATGATGAATGGATCTTGTTTATTGGTAGGAATTGGGTTGGTCTGTTTTGGTTTACTGTGTCGCGTGCCTTAGAAACTGAGTTACAGTTGTGCTTTTTTAAAATAAACATTTTTTCACCTCTACCTTTCGACTGAAATTTATTTACTAGTAACGTTGTAGTTGAAGAGAATCTGTACGCAATCTAGTAACTTAATTATCTTTCTGAATGTACATAAGAGACCAGAAATTGAGTGACTTCAGTGTGAACGAATCTTCGTAACATGTAGACATATAATCTCATATTTGACTGTTCAGGTGGTGTCAGCTATAAATATACTGTTGGTATCATAACTTGTGGACATACAATCTCCTCTTTGACTGTTTAGGTGGTGTCAGCTATGAGGAAGCTGTTGGTATCTCTGAGGACGAGGTGGTGACTGACGTGTCCCTGGTGACGGGACGTCTGCGACAGATTGGTCTCTCTGCCGAGGAGTCGTCGGTTGTAAGGGACAACATCAGCGGTCCTCTCGTGCAGCAGGATGGCAGGATCGCTGTGCACAACTCTGCCGGTACGCTCTGCTTCTCCTGCTCTACTTGATAAAGCACTCCTTGTGCTGTACTTGATAGAGCACTCCTTGTGCTGTACTTGATAGAGCACGAGGAACTTGTGCTCTATCTACTCTTGATGTACTTGATACTCGATGCTGCTCTTTCAGTATTTTAGATCTTGTGTAATTGTTGTGTAATTTAATTCTGTTTCTGTACTATATTAGATTTATTGTTTTGGGAAAGTTTCTGAAAGTGACAACTTAATGTTCAATCACTGGAAAATAGTAATCTGAGAATAATTATTATCTGAGAATTTAAATTAACTGGGTATTTTTCATGCTTGTGGAGCTGTCGCTGAGTATTTATTTATTAATTATTTGATTTATTTATTTAGATCACCAAAAAGGGTCATTCAACCCTGTACAGTTCACAAGCAATGCAAACAAACAAGTAAATGCAATAAGTGAACACAATTTAAATGTGAACCATGGTGAACTTAAAACGAAAATGTAAAGTAGAAATTAAAGAGTTGAAATAAATAAATTCAAAATAAAGAAAATTAAAGATAATAGGTTGGCATAATTATACATTTAAGATCAGTATCATTAATAACTATTTAATAAGTACTGACGAAGATTAATATTGAAACAGTTAACGGAACGAGATGATCGTTAATTAGGTGGAAGGGATAGCCAGTATCTAGGGCCTTGTACAGAGATATTATTTAAGACTAGTGATCAATGAGGATTAAGACTAGTGATCAATGAGTTTTAAGACTAGTGATCAATGAGGATTGAGGATTAAGACTAGTGATCAGTGAGGATTAAGACTAGTGATCAGTGAAGATTAAGACTAGTGATCAGTGAAGATTAAGACTAGTGATCAGTGAAGATTAAGACTAGTGATCAGTGAAGATTAAGACTAGTGATCAGTGAAGATTAAGACTAGTGATCAGTGAAGATTAAGACTAGTGATTAGTAGTGGGGATAAAGACTAGTGTTCAACCAGAATAATAATATATTGTTCATTAGTATGTACAGTTACAATACAATCTGGACTCGACATGGGTAAAATTTATATATATATATATATATATATATATATATATATATATTATATATATATATATATATATATATATATATATATATATTATATATATATTTTATATATATATTTTAGATAATATATATATATATATAATATATATATTATATATCTATATATATATATATATAGTAAATATAATTTCTATTGTAGTATAATATATAGTAACAATTCAAATTTCAGTGTACACATCGTTGATTTTTGTCAACACTGTGAAAATTATGAATGAATGAATTAATTAGTTTGTTTACACTGAAATTGTTCTGATTCCTGTTCAATTTGTGAAGAATAGCAAAGCGTTGGAGTAGGTTCTGTTCATACTCGAGGTCCTTGAGCAAACAATAATCCCAGTGTTTTTAAAAAATTTTATAATTCTGCTCTAGCTTCATTTCACCATGCTATCAACAGCTTCGATTGAAAATATGTAAATAACTCTGATCATTTTAGTGACTAATCTAACTATAAAGAGTAGGTTTGTTATCTTGATTGCGTTTCTCTATTTTCAGGTGACTTTCTTGCTGGTCGTAGTTGGCAGGGACTGGAGCCAAACCTTGGTGAGACAGCAGTGGTAGATGTGGTTGAGGGTCGAACCGGTATCGCTGCTGGATATCTGAATGAACCTAAATGAATAACTGAAATGAATGACACTTATCTTCTAATGCTCAGCTTAAATATGTGTGATTTGTAAATAAGAAATCTGTCATCGTCTGTCTGAATTATTTGTTGTAACAAAGCTGATCTTATATATTAAATCTCCAAAAATGGACGACCAAAATGCAGTATCATAAAATGACATACAACGACCTTTAAAATCGTTTTCTTAACAATCAGTCAGCTTCAGTAAAATCTGCACATCAAACAATGGTTTGATGTGCAGATTTGCGTAGTAAGTAATAAATAAATACGTTGAAGAGAGAGAGAGAGAGAGAGAGAGAGAGAGAGAGAGAGAGAGAGAGAGATGTGTTTATTTCAGCATCAACACCAAATCTTTGACAAATACAAATAGAAATAAATATTTAAAAGAAATAAAATTAAAGAAATATTAAATATTCGACGTTAAATATCTTCGTCATCAGAACAAGCTCTACCTACAGTAACAATAACAACCTAAATATTTCAATAACGGTATATAATTTTTTTTACAAATAAGCTGCCACTCTTCAATTTCGGAATTATTTCCACTCTATCAAATTTCAATCCATAGAGGCAAAGATTGTGGCGGCTGTTCCTATCACTGTTTAAGGTCAAGTAGCTTTATTGGTTGATCTTTGAGAGGAGGGCTGGAGCATAATTCCTGCTTTCAAAGTATTACAATAGCTCTATAATTAATTAAGTCAGTTGTAATATCAGATTTATTCTTAATTATGGGTACAATTACAGAAAATTAATTACAGACTATTATTTTTTGAATCTGAAATAATTAAGTTAGATAAATGACCATATTTCGGAAACAGATTAATTACACAATAAACTCAACTGAACATAATATGCAGAATATTATAAAAATCTAATTGTAGTTTGGGCATTTTACGATGCACGCTTTTTAGCCGTTTTGAGCCCAGGCCACTGGAGAATAAACTAACCATAAACTGCTCGTGTCGTATGAGACGACTGAGCAAAAACAGAGACAAAGGGAAACAATATTCTCGCGCTGAAAAAATAATCAAGTCCTATAGACGTCTGAAGGCGTGATTAAGGCATAGCCTTATTCGAAGGAATTATATCGCTAAGCGATTAAATGGAACGTGAGAGGAGAATATTAGTAGATATACGTAAATTGGACGTGCCATTTGACAGAACAGAGAACGAGAGTTATGGTTCATCACTCATCAGCGATTGCTATGAATTCTTTTAACGCTGGTAGAAAATCTAAATACGAGTTTCACTGAATATTGAGTTGGAAACGAATGATTTAGATTTAACAAATTAACAAATACTAAGAAATTTATCTAGAAATTAGAATGTACACATTGTACAATATATGTGGACATTGGAATATATAATATTATCTGTAGTTCTACTCTAGAAATTTGTTGGTCTTCTAACTCCAGTCGATGGATAGGATGCAATATAGACTATAGACTTCACAAATGGTGACAAGAGAGAGAGAAAGAAAGAGAGAGGAGCGACGATTCAGAGAATGGCATTGCATATCGTAACCATAGAGTAATAATAAACCCGTATAACCTCCCTGGTCGTGAGGGCCTTCGACATGTTTCACGTGAAATCAGTCACGTGATCACGTATCTGTCACGTGATAATTGATCGCTAGCTGCCTAAATAATCACGTGATCGTTATGTGCCTTGGACCTGACGAAGTGTTATACGTAGTACAGAGGAGGGAGAGAGAGAGAGAGAGAGAGAGAGAGAGAGAGAGAGAGAAAGACAAGGAGAGGGTAATAGAAATGGATAAAATGTTGTCTAGTGTAGTTCTGTCGGTCAGCCCAATCTGACGAGAAATTCAGACCAAAGTATAGTGTGTGCAGGATTCAGTAGCGCCCTGTCGCTTAACGCTGTGTCAAGTTGTAGAAATCAGACGCGTAATGCATGAAGGAAGTAAATTAAAGTATTTGTCAGACGCTCAGTTTGGATCTAATTGCTACAGTTTAAGATGTTAAGTTTAACGCCTGTTTCAGGAATTAGTATACTTAAGTATACTCTCAGCGTCGGTCCATGGTGGAGTCTGTAGTGCTATCAGACAAACGAATAACAATAGGAGTCTCAGACATTCTACTGGAACTGATACCTACGACCTTAGCGTCCTACTAGACCTGCTACCTACGACCTTAGCGTCCTACTGGACCTGCTACCTACGACCTTAGCGTCCTACTGGACCTGCTACCTACGACCTTATAGTCCATACTAATCGATTGGATGGCCGCATTGATAGCACGCTCTCTTGTTGAGTAGTAAGCCATCGATTAGAGTCCCAGCCTAGGACGATTCTGAAATTAGGCCGGCCTACGACAGCATTTGAAGTTTTGAACTGGGTTTAATAATAAGTATCTAGTGATAATACAGGTTGAGCTTCCCTTTCCTCATCGAAGGATAATGTCTGAGAGTCCAATTAATAATTATTGTTATTAGTTAGCGTAACTGACATTCCCGCGAGACAACTGCGTATACAGTGCTGTACAGTGTGTAAGTGTGCTGTCAGAGATGGTTAGACTGTATTTAGACCCAGTGGTCTCTTGCTTATCGGCCACATTTGCTATTAATCAATTCATTTGTATGCATAGCTAACAAATGGTATCTGCTGATCACAGATAACATGTTGAAGAAGTACTAAAATGTTTACGTAATTAAACTATAATAAAGCTTTATACAGAATAAGCTAATTAAAATTTGTGATTATTTGAAAACGGTCTTCATTGACTGAAGAGTCAACTTTAAAAGTTTGATAAATAATTTAAATTAGCGAGCTATAATTTATCTGAAGTTCTCTTAGAGTTCTGTTTTCATCTGAGTGACCTATTCAGTCTAATGGTTGACCTATGCTACATCAGAGTAAAATTGTGTGTTTGGTATACATACATGTAGATGGACTCGTCAATGTCACTATTTTCCAGGCGACTTCTTACTGAGCAGACACTTATGGATCACAGTTATATCATGATGAAAGCAGACAATGGTTCTCTTAGTAACATTAGAAAGTGTTTAAACTCCATTAGACAAACCTCCGCTTCCAATAGGAAGGACAGGTTTGCTTCTGAAAACTCTGATCATGAAATGGATGATATTAGCCAGACTCAACTTCGGCCATGTTTCGACTATTGTGAGCTGACTCCTTATGAAGAAATTGTGGATGACTCGCCCGTTTCTTTTCCATGGGACGTAGAGAGTTCGACATCCGGCTATCCCGAATCTTGCTCTGAGAGTGACTTGTCTGAGGAAGATGTTTGCGTGGATACCTCTTATCAGTTCAATCAACTCGAGACTTCTGTCGCGCGCATTGATATTGACGATGATGACGCCTTGATAGGATCTGAGGTTAGCTACTCCGGTAGAGAAGCGAATGAAAGCAAGAAAACTGCCAGCATGAAGGACGTCTCGGAAGAGTCCAGCTTTACTTTCGTAGTGGTTGATGAGATAGTCGGCAGGTTTGATGGCATGACCAATGATGACGGTGATGATGAGTTTGTAAGTAGAGGAAAGATTGTGTGGAACAGTGAAGACAAGGAGTGTCAATTTGACGAGTATTCTAATGAACAGTCGTGCACGTTCCAATCTTACGATCCTGGATTAGACTGCAGACTTGTAGGTACCAGTGAACCTAGTTGTAATGTGGAGTCCAATTGTTCGAAGAGCGTTCTTCTATCAACTGCAGCACAGTCAGTGGAAGCAATGTGGAACCGGAGAAAAACGAAAAGATGCAAGAAATCCTCGAAATATCGGCGCTCTTCTAGTGGGGTTGTAAAACGAAGTACAAAAGCAAAATCTGATGCTTCTATAGAAAATTTCAGCCGTCGGTTATTAGAAGATAATGAATCTATTTCTCCAGAGCGGCCTGACAAAACAGGTTGTATTTCAAATATTACAACTAAACAGGACATGAATGCTTATTTGACGAGCACACGCGGTAATCAAAAGCATCCAAAGACAGCCTCGACGCAGGGTATAACACCAAGCACTCTGGCGACTCCTGTCACTGTGGTGGAAGAGAAACCTTGCAAGGAGTCGACTAACGCACACAATAGGGACAATCTGCGTGAAATACCTCTACGAAGCATTTCTGAATGCAGTTTCTTGAGCCGCAACTCCAGGTCTTATGGAGAAATGTTGTTTAATAATTTGCAGCGATGCAGCAATAAATGCTCTGGAGATCTTAGTGAAAAGGTCGAGATTAAAATTACCAATAGAAATAAACTCTCGACTGTTTGTCACCAGAAAACCGCAATAACCGCAAAGATGCCACTCGAAGAGGTCGAAGAAGAAGCGCATTCCAATCAGGATTCTGTAGAGACTACCGACAAGAAAGTTAGAGATGCTAGGCGATCTGGGATTAGTTCTAAATCTAAATTTTGCACAGAAATGACAAATAAGATATCAAATAAAACTTCCGAGAAACTTGTGGATTTGTTCAAATCAACAGAAGCTCTTGTGTATGAACAGAAATCAGGCTGGAAATTAAATCGCAATTCAAGAAAGCGACCGGGTCACTTAAACGACTTAAATGTAAGTAATTGTAATTAAAATTGCTGACAATCTTAACGTCAGCTGTGTTATCTAAAGTTTATATTTAATTCGCTTTGCCAACTGTACGCAAAATAATGTTTCTACATAAAATACTATATTATATTCTCAGAGTAATTTAGAAAACAAATAACTGTATTTTCCGATCTCGCAGAAAAGTGAGTGCACTAGCGCCACTGTGGCATGTAACATAAGCGGTGCTTGTATAAATTGGTTCGTAAATTTGATTATTATTCCTCATTATATAATATCATTATAGGCTGTACATTAAATCATTGAATAATCGTTACACTGTTGCACGATATTTTAATATACAGTAAATATTGCATTACATCTTGAATGCTAATCATGACGTATTCCCCAAATGATGAGTGGGGTTTATGACTAGACTCCTTCTCTCTCTCTCTCCCTCTCTGTCTCTCTTTCTCTCTCTCTCTCTCCCTCTCTCTCTCTCTCTAGTGTTCTGCCAAGTGGAAGGGCCAAGGTACATATTCCTTCTCAAAGTCTGATTTCACGCTCTATAAAGTTCACTCTATTAATCAATAAGTTAATCCTTCCACCAATGACTGCTTTACGCATCCACTCCGCTAGGTTGGAGAAAGTATGATTTCTGAGATGGTTTTCCATTGCCTTTCTAAATTCGTGCTTAGTCGCGCCATACTACACGTGCAGTTTAAAAGATTGCTGCATTGAATTTAAAAAGCGAAGACAGAGAGGTAAAGTGAGAATAAATAGGTTTTTACTATTCTGCCTCAAACAAAATGTACACTATTACTATTGAATCTCTAAAACGTTAGCGTCTACTTCAAAACGACGATAAATATTTGATGGTGCCTGATATTTAATGATGAATTTATTTTTTACTAGTTAAATATCGATGAATTTATTTTTTACTAATTAAATATCGATGAATTTATTTTTTACTAATTAAATATCGATGAATTTATTTTTACTAAACTATGTGATGTCTTTTTGTTTCAGTCAGCACCGGGCCAACGATCAAGAGCTCATCTTGGTCTTCGACCAAATCCAACAAAATACAGATCTTTTCAGATTAGAGATTCCACCCTAGACGACCTTGATCATGACCTTAATCGTTTCACTCCCCAGAAAGAGGTTTCTGTAACAGCTAGGAGCAGAATAAATCGTACTAAAGAGCAGTTGGAGAAAGATTCCATCAGTTCTCGAAATCGACTCACTAGACCTGAATGTGAGTTTGAAGAGAGTACGTTAACCAAAAAGTCAGCAACAAGAAGTGGTAAGAAGAACACAGAGTCCACTCGGAGTTCATCAGTAGCGGGCAGCACCGGTGAAGCAGCTGCTACTCGTAGCCCGGTCTCGAAGAGGAAGGAGAAGGTTGATTTGACGGTTTTACGAAGTTCAGAGTTCGAGTCTACACTCGAATCAGTTCAGGATCTTCGTTCTGTTGAAGCATCGAAGAGTCTGACGGCCTCGAATAGTAGAGAAACTTGTAGTACTTCATGTCGGGTAAGTAATAGCTAATGCTCATTCTAGACGATTGTGTAAGTGTGAAGATGGGACAAATGAAAACAAAGCCTCAGAAAGGACTATATTCAATGTAGATGGCAATAATTTTGAATTTCCAATGATGGCATGCTGGCTCTGGCAGTATGTTTATTTAATTCTAAAATGAGTGATTTTATTTTATCAGACAACGTTTAAATCAGAATGAACTTAAAACAAAATGTTATGTTTGAAGGTGTTAAAACTTGAAAGTGTTAAAAGTGCTGAAATGAACAATTGAAGATATTAAAATAAGATGAAAGAGTTAAAACTGAAAATCTAAATTTTAAGTATTCAAAAATTACAATCAGTTGTTAGCCTTAATTTATTTAAGCGGTTAAATGACTTCAGATTACAACTTTAAAACTTTTATCAAAGACTATGGTGTTAGGAATGTTGTCATTGAAATTCCTCTTAGATCGAAATACTTCAGTTAGTATCATTAATCTTTAAAATTCAGAATCTTTAATAATAAAAAGATATGAACCAAATGGGTTCATAACTTATTAGATGTCATCTAGTTAGTTTGAGATGTCATTTGGTTAGCTGGCTGGAGCCTGTGGCGATTCGGTAAGATATTCGACTGCGAATCAGTATGTGCGGGGTTCAAATCCTGAGCACGCCCGTCAATTTCATCTCTTTCTAGTGGGAAACTGACGTTAGCATTACTAGCTCTTTTGTAATTTAAAGTGTACTTAATAAATTTGTACAGAGTATTCTTAGAGTTGTTTTCTACACACGCACAGGGACAGATCGTGTGGGCGTGCCTAGCGGGCAAGAGTTGGTGGCCTGCAATGATTGTGTCTCCTCAGGATTGCGGCAGAAGGAAAGTAAAGGAAAACCACTCGTGGGTGTTCTGGTTTGGCGACTACAAGATATCAGAGGTACGCACTTTGGATAAGTTTTCACTGAGAAAAATTCAACACTTTCGTAAGATAAAATTTCTGAAACATTTTTGCATTGCGACGACAATAATTTCTAAGATATACAAATAGAAAACAAGAGGAATCGCTTACCGTATCTGATGTTAACATCATATAGTCTGATTGCATATGCAGTTCTGCATAAAATAGCAGCTTAGCTAAGCTGTTGATTTTAATGTAAGTTTTATGCATTTTATGGTTTTGGTAGAACTTATTGAAAACTAACAATATATTTAATCTGCAATACCTACTTAACCCCACAATATTATGTTACGACTAGTCTTAATTTAGACTAGTTTGAGATGTTTACTAATCACTTCGCCCACAGTACTAAACTGCAGTTTGAAAGCTGTTCTATAGATGAAATAGTCCCTGTGACAGTAGCTCAAGTATATCGAGTGGTCTTGCGGGAAGCCTTCCTGTGTTTCTGAATTTTGCCTTTACCCTATATAATAAATCCTACTATCGTATTGTAATAATGCTGATTTTACAATTTTGCTTTCGTTACAATTACTAACACACAGTTGATATTTAGGCCTAATTAGTTTGACACTGAAATGATCCGAAACTCTATTGAGTCTATTCATCTATCGAAATTGCGGAATATCTAATCGCCATGCTAACGGGCTTTATTGCTGTTTCATTCATACCTCTGCTCGAGTTTATTATATAAATTTAAATGCTATTTTATTCGTTTTACATGTCTGTTTTGTATGCTTTGATAAATAAATAAATAAATAATGTATTAATTGAACCCACAATACACGCACAATTGTCCGTTAATTATTACTAACTCGAAGCTGAGTGTAACCGTAGAGGCCAGTGTTGAATTCTTGGAACGTTTTTTATTTTTGGAAATGTATTTTTGTGTATCATATGATTTTATTCTGTAATAAACTTTTAGAGCACAAAATTAAACCAATGTAAATTTCTTAAACAAGCATATAATTGCTTCCTGACTCTGTAATGTTATGTTAAATATGAAGAACAAGCAAGGTTAGCGAAAATTTAAAAAAGTAACAAGCGAAGGATCTGATGTTGGGTAGTGATTAAAAAAGAAAGACAATATTTAGAAAGTTTAAACAATTAGTCACAAAAGCACTAGATTTCTAAAACTCTATGATATGTACTATTGTAGATATCCTACCTGAAGATTGTATCATTCAATAAGAAATTTCAGCAGAACCTGCAGCCGAAGAATTCTTCTAGAGTTTACAGAAGAGCTGTTTGGGAAGCAATACGGGTTTGTTAAGTCGTTGCTCTGGTAATGCAATACTGGCTGGAGGTAGTGGCGATGTCGGTAAGTTACTCGACCGCGGATCAGTGCGGGGTTCAAAACTTCACAAATCCTGGGCTCGCCCGTCACTGACATCGCTTTCGAGTGAGGAAATTAACTCGCGTTAACATCAGTTAATTTCCTCACTCGAAGGCGATGTTAGCATTAGCTTTTTTAGCTTTAATACTGTAAAGCAAATTTTAGTATTTTGTTGTGTAATTTCCTTTATCAGCTTAAAAAGCAAACTGTTAACCCCATGCGATGTTTCCTGTACGCTGTATTGATATCTCATGAGCTCTCTTAGACCTCTGCTTAGATGTCCAAATTTTGAGTTTCATTTCAGGTTGAGATTTTCAAGAATAAGGAAGATTCTTTTTGTAATGTAATTACTTTTTATAACTCACAACTGCATCAATTAATTAGGGACTAAGCTTAATCTGGTAAAATTGATGAATTCTTTTCAAACTAAATCATTATTATGTATGAGAACAGATGTTCAAGGTTGGCCAATCTTGTTGGCATCACATTTGTTTCACAAGTAGTTTATATCGGATTCGAAATTCAGCCTTACTCTTGACCGTGTTGATACATACACGTTACATTAATATTAATTTTGTTACTAAAGGGTTGTTACTTATTAGCATTTCGCTTATATGAAGCTTCACCTAGTAGAGCTGGACTAATTAATATAGAATTTATACTGGAATCAAGAAGCTGCAATGAGATATGAGAAAGAGTATAGTAACTTCTTATTGCATTACCGAAGAAACCTGGTGTGGTAGAATGTGAACTACACAGAACTATAAGTCTAATGAATGTAGTCATTAAAATCTATTTAAGAATTCTGCTAATGAGAATGAGAAATAAAATTAGACCTGAAATAAATCCTGTGCAATATGGATTAATGGATGATTCTGGTACAGGGAATGCTATTTTCGTTCTAAGAATTTTGTGTGAAAGAGCCATAGAATTATATAAGGATCTATTGATTAAGGTTTTATTGATTATACCAAAGCTTTTGACTAAGTTAGACACAGCAAATTGATAGATCTTCTTCATGAATTGGATATAGATGGCAAAGACATTAGAATTGTTAGGAATTATACTGGAATCAAGAAGCTGCAATGAGATACGAGAACGAGTATAGTAACTTTTGCAAAATTAAGAGAGGAGTAAGGCAAGGCTGTGTAATGTCACCCGATCTTTTTAACTTATAGTGAAAATATAATGAGGAATATCAATGAAATAAAAGGATCAGTAATTGGAGGATACAATCTTAACAATATACGTTATGCTGATGACGTAGTTCTTACTGCCGACTCGCGAGACAAACTTCAAGAAATGTTGGATATTGTAATATATCATAGTGAGGCTAGTGGATTATCTATAAATATGAAGAAAACAGAACGCATGACAATTAGCAAATTAAAAATGCCACAGCCATGCTTAATCAATGTAAGAGGCCAAAATGTCAAACAAGTCGAATCAGTCATATATTTAGGGTCGCTTATTCATCAAATGGGAAATGTGACAAGGAAATAAACAGAAGAATAGCCATGACTAAGGAGGCATATAACGGAATGTCAAAGATTTTTAGAAGCCATAAATTATCAATTGATACCAAAAAAGACTTCTTAAATGCTATATTCAACCAATATTGTTATATGGAAGCGAAGTTTGGACAATCTCTTCTGTAATGGAATCGAAACTTGAGGCAACAGAGATGTGGTTCTATAGAAAAATGCTACGTATATCTCATAAAGATCACGTTTAAAATGAAGATGTTCTACAAAGAATGTCAACTTGTCGTGACCTTTTGAACCGAATACGACGACAACAAATGAAATTT
The DNA here is from genome assembly GCA_905160935.1 of Enchytraeus crypticus. NCBI lineage: Eukaryota > Metazoa > Annelida > Clitellata > Enchytraeida > Enchytraeidae > Enchytraeus > Enchytraeus crypticus. The sequence continues at coordinate 198,125 of CAJHZI010000766.1, forward strand.
TTCGGACACATTATGCGGAACAAAATAGTTGCAAATACCGTAGTGACAGGAATAATAGAAGGAAAAAGATGCAAGGGTCGACAACGAATGACGTTTATTAAGAGTCTTAGCAAATGGATGCAGCTAACTGAAACAGAGATGATCAGAGCAACAATGAACAGCGACATATGGAGGAATAAGACCATGACCGCCCAGGCTTGGAACAGGCACGGCACTTAGAGAAGAAGAACAATTAATATAGATTTGTGGGTGATGAAATATCGCATAGTACTTGTTTATTAAAATATTAGCCAATCTTAATGTAACCTTAGCTTGCGAAAATATAACTCTGAGGTGGTTTACCATTGTCATCCTGAGCTTCTGCTTAGTCGCTTCTTGCGACACGTGCCTTTTGCAGTTGGTTTTTATATACAGAAGCGGACACAACGTGCGCCGGAAAATGAAATCATATTTGCTATAATTAATATTGTTTATAGGAGATGAAATCTAGGATGTACCCATCTGAAAAGTTTACAACTTACGATAATGAAAGTTTGTTGAAGTGGGCCTCAGAGACTTTGAAGCCTGTGAACACTAAAGACGATACAAGCGCAACAACTGAGAAGAGATATTCAGGTCCGGGTCCCTGTTAAATTTAATTCTGACCAACCTAGGGATTCCATGTGCCGCTTAGAGCAGGCTATCATAGAAAGCGGCTCCACTGAAAGTGGAGCCGTTTAGTTAAAGAAAAATGTTTGATTTATCAAGAGATTTTATTTCATTCTTCTCGATATATTGGCATATAATGAGAAGAATGAAATTAAATCTTTTAAGAAATAAAAAAATGTCTTCAACTAAACGGCTTCGCTTTTGGTTTTGTAGAGTCGCTAGTCTTTGTGATGACATAAATTTATTTCATGATCAAAGCTCTTTAAAATCTGACATAGTCTATGATTGCCTTTATGATTATTTGCTTGGAACCTGAAGCATGGCAGAACAGCATGAGCATTGAGGTATTAATATTAACTTTTTATATAAATTAAACTATAGGAAAATTGATAAATTGAAAACTTAAAACAGCTGAATTTAACTGCTAACATCAATTCGACATATTATTGTGCTAGCGGAATATATTTTGTAGAAAAGAAAAGAGATTATGTTTTAGTGGGAATAAATCATTCTATATTTATTCCTAATTTTGTGTTCCACAGCCATTTTCACCATTTGCAAGAATGGGTATATTGTTTTATGCAGCTGTTTAAACTGTACTCTGGTCAATTTACTCTGGTCACTGCACTCCCACTCGAGAAGCGAGTTGAACACAGCTTACTGATGGCTGTAAATCGATATTGGTTGTCGCTGGGTATACTTGAATCATAATGTTTCGAATTAGCAAGTTACTTGCAACGCTATTGTCTAGTCGACTCAATATTAAGCACTAAATTTTTTATCACATTTGACTTCCTGATGTGTCAAACAGTTCCAACCTGGATTCTGGAACGCTTACGCAAGATATTTCCGGACTCGGATTCTGAAGATGAAGAAATCAAGCGTAAAGTATCGGAGAAGCTTCGAGATGACAAGAGTTCATCGAGAGCCTCAGCTCTGATCAGCTGCCGCAGTGCGGTGGACAGAAGAAGAATGGCAGTGGCGGGAGAGATAATGGATGAGATCCTACCTCATCCCTCTGATAATGATGAGAATGATTATAACGGTAGATACCCCTCAACTTCTCCTACTCTAGCTATCTCTTGTGTTCTGTAAAGTGGAAGGTCCAAGTATATATTTTAACTCGGTCGCGGTGTAGGTTTACTTAATGTAAGTTAAAATTAGCGTTGATGAACGGATGTTTTACTTTTTTATCATACCGTTTATTTGCTCATCTCGGCCCTGATTAATTATGCCATTGACATAATCATACTCAGATAAACAAACAAGCAGTATAAGAACATAAAGCTACCATAAAACAGCTAGAGCTCTCTGCGGCAATACCATAATTAGTAGCTAGCAAAGTTTACTCAAGTCTAAATTATATAAATTTCTATTACACTACTAAATAAATTAAACCGTTGGTAATCATACAATTGACCATTTTCATATTAAAAATTAATCGTGTGGCCAGACACTGGCGGGTTGAAAATCAAAACAAAAGAAAACTCATTTCTAAAATGATCAAATTAAACAAGTAAGCAAAATTAAGAAATTAAAACTAAAAACTTCAGAGTACGAAGTCATATCTAATTAAATAGTACCAGTGTTAAAAAGTAAGCATGACTAACATAAATTCATAAACACTTGATTCTAAATATGTTTGGATTTGCTCGTTAAGTAGAACTGATCTAACCAGTTATAAATAAGATATTAAAAACTATTTAAAAGAATATTCAAGGATTGAAATAGTTCATGTAAACTTGAAATGTTTTAATTATTTTGACAATTTTGTTGATTATTAATATTTAGTTTCTTTTTAGCAAATGCTAAGATTTTGTTAAAGAAATAGGCCTACTGCAGTAAAAGCTTGAAAATCTGTCGTCCCAAAGAAATAAAAATGTATATTTAGTAGGCCTACTTTCTTTAATCAAATGCTTAAAATCTGTAACACAATTACATGAATATGTAAGCCTACTGGTTTAAAATGCCGGTTGGATGGTCGTTCTTGTCTGATGATTAAATGAATAGCAAGCCTGCCTGATACGCCGAGGATAATAGGTTCGAATCTCAACGGCCTCTTTCTGAAAGTATCCCTTGTGATACTGTCGTTAAAGTTAGCGCTATTGCTTAATTTTTGTAAAATAAGTTGATATACAGAATATATGTAAGTTTGAAATTTTTTTAATTACAAGTTTATTCAATTAACATTTCTTATCATCTGTATAGTTCATATGATATGTGAATAATAATTATGTGCGTGTTTAATTTCAGACGCGAATTTTCAACAGATTAGAAAAAGAAGAATAAAATTGGAAGGTAGATGACAATCATAACTTGTGAAACATGTAAAACTTTATTTTATTGTCCAGTTCTGTTTTATTTCTACGCAAAAAAATATATTAATGTGTCGCCTATGACAGTTAATTGAAATTGGAAATTCTCATAATAAAGTGGTAAAGAAATGTATAGTTAAATATTTAAGAAAAATTAGCTTTGATCTTTTTTGCTTAAAAAGCTCAAGCCAAATTTAACGTCCGTTTCCTACTTGTCAGGGACGGGAAGATCACTGAATTTGAACCCTGCACCTACTGATCCGTTGTTGAAAAACATGCAGGCTGTTGACGTTGTTGTCTGTAGTTTATTGCTAGTACTTATTTGCAACGTATAACAATAACTCTATTGCAAGCGTATTTTAGTATATTATTTTCGGAATTTATACTTCCGAAGATAATTTTTTCAATTAATTTTACAAATGATATGAATGAAAGTTAAATATTAAATATTAGCTGTTCCTACTTTAATGAATATCCTGATATCTTAGAAAGCCTCAATAATTTTTCTGGCTACTTAAAATTATAGCTGCATAATTATTTTACTATTTGTTATTTGTTGTAAAATTTATTGATTAATTGCTATGAAGTATCTTCTATTTTTCAACCTGTTCAGATATCTGCATTGCCTGTGGAGTTACAGCAGAAAATAGAAGCCTGAAAGAACATCCCTTCTTTTTAGGAGGAATCTGTAAAGTGTGCCTGGTATGATTGGTAGTTGGATACCTGTATATAGATTAGTCTACAATTAATGTTTACTTAATCAAGCAAATTAAGTACAGTTCAAATGTACTTCATGACGAGATTGAGATCTATGAGGTGTGGCTATAAAATAGTGATACTAGGATTTGAGATAAGATAATGTATGGCTCTTTTTTCTCGTTTAAAGTCTTCTTTTCTCAATAAGACTAGGTAAATCATGGTTTTAATTGTTTGCAGATGTAATTTGTAAGCTACCAAATATTGTAAAACAAATAAAATTTGGTCAATATGACCATCTGGTCATGACATAATTTGGTACAAAAAATTTTAATGTTGTAAATTCCAATAGCATTCCATGATTATAATAATTGAAAATATATATGCTTGAAACTCTCTGAGTTAAATTTTGCTAAATATTTGCTTCAGTATGTAATTGCTTTTCATTTAAGTATGATCCTATAATTAAATTTATGCTTTTCAGTTGTTTCTATTATGGTTTTGTTGTTTTAATATCATAAGTGTGATATGCTGAATTTCAGAAAACATGGCTTGATTCGATATTCTGGTTTGGAGAAGAGGACAATACAAATGTATGCAGTCTTGTATTTTGCGTTTGGTTAATAATTATAGTCTGATAATTATTATCCTAATTTATTAATAAGCCATATTACTTATAATTATAATCTATATTATATATCATCAACATATTTATTTAAACTACATGTAAAGTTATCAATCGTTTTTAGCGCAACAATTATTGAATTCGAAGAGCATTTACGTACAATATCTGCTCACCTTCAAACTTGCATTAATCGCCGCGTAGTAACATATCAGTTGTTTGCAGGTTCAGTTCGATGTGTTTATCGAATCCACTCGGAATGTGGCAATGAATAATAGCAGTACAATTGGTTGCTACTGCATTTCTCTAAAACATTTTCCTTCTGCCAAAAATAACGTTGTTGCAATCGCAACTTGCGTTATTTTTATTTAGCGTATGCGTTAATCCAGATAGTTGCTTAACTTGTTAGGCAACTTAGCGTAGACAGTCCACCCGGTAGGCAGGTTAGAGGGCACTCCTCGACGATATGTTTCATGTTTTGCGATTGGCCACAGTCGCAAAGCGCTGAATCACAAATTCCCCAGCGAAACTCACTTTCTCTGCATCTACCATGACCCGTACGGAAACGATTCAAATGGCATCAACTTCCTCTGCAGAGATTCATTCCTGGTAGCGCTTGAGACGGATCCTGAACCAGATGGTGGTTTCCAACATCAGCGATTGACCACTCTAATCTCCACTGGGACATAGACGCCAAGGGATCACATTGCTGCAGTATCTCTCAAACAAGATATCGAGTTTTGAGCCTCTTCGGAGGAGGATTAGATAAGTCCAGTGATAAAGGGAGGGCATGATTTTCACGGACCCTCTGCAGTTGCTTGTGTGTTATCTCCTTACGACGGATATGAGGGAGCAGTATGTTAAAAAGAACTGGGAGCCACGGCGTTGGAGTCGATTTGATTGTCCCAGAAACTATACGCATAGAGTCATTGAGACGCGCATCGACGAGTTTTGTATGAGACGAACGTTCCCGTGATGGACAGCAGTATTCAGCCACCGAATAGCACAGAGCAATCGCTGATATTCTTAATGTGATTGCATACGCGCCCCATGTTGTTCCCGCCAATTTCTGCAACAGATTATTTCTTGATTTAATATTTGCTGCCGTTTTACTCAAATGCTCCTTGAACGACAGCGTACGATCCAACGTTACACCAAGATAAACCGGTAGAGGATCAAAGGGTAGCTGTATACCATCCATAGACACATTGAGCTTGTAGTTAGCTTTAGCATTATGGAGATGAAATACACTTGTGACTGTTTTTGTGGAGCTTGGAATGAGACGCCATTTCTTTAGATATTTAGTCATCAGCAACAGATCGTTATGTAATGTAGGCTCTATTTCTCCAAATGTTCGACCTTGGACAGCGCAACAAGTGTCATCCGCGTAAGCGAACTGTCGCGCAGTAGTCGGAGGCAGGTCACTGATGTAAAGGTTAAACAGGGTAGGAGAGAGAACAGATCCCTGTGGGAGACCGCTCATTTGATTCCTCCTTCGACTTTCCCATCGTTCATATGAACTCTGAAACGTCTGTCCTTCATAAACGTATGCACTATATCTGTGAACAATTGTGACATACATTTTGAGAGCTTTACTAGCAGACCCTTATGCCATACAGTGTCGTACGCTGCTGTGAGGTCAAGGAATACTGCACCTGTTTTGAGACCTTCTTGAAAACCTTCGCAATGTAGGTCGTTAGGGCTAGGACTTGATCGGAAGTGGATCTTCCAGGACGAAAACCAGCTTGTTCAATTGGTAATATATTCTCTAACTTGCGTTATGATAAAGGCTTATATGTTTAGCTTATGTTAGCGTCCGTTTAGTGGCGAAATTGATCCTATCAGTGATGTTGCGGCTGGTATTCGAACCGATAACCTCCTGCTTATCAGATAAGTATGCTACTCTTTCAGCCATCCAACCGATTGTTGCATTAACCTTTATACTCTCGGGATGACTAGAAAAATTGAATTTAATAATAAGTACATGATTCCTGACCCTTTAAAATGGATAATGTTAAATAAAGATGAGAATATTAGGAATCTCATGTAATTGGGCTCCTCCGACTAAAATACTATATAATCTTGTGGCTTGTAGCCTTATTGCGCTATTTAATCATGTTTTCTAGATAAGAGCTCACTGGCTTCTGTTACGTTTTATTCTGTAACTTTTAATTTTACATTTTGTTTCCTTTATCTATGTTATTTCAGATTTATTGTGTAGTTTGCGGTAGAGGTGGTACAATGTTTGTCTGTGAAAATACTGGGTGCAACAAGTAAGTTTACCGATCCAAAGTCCTATTATTGTTTCAATAATAGAACTCTTCAATTAATAATAATATATTCGTTTACTTTCATTCAATCTGACAACGGCAGAAAGTTACAGCACATAAATAAAAACATTGTTTCTATTATTGCTCAATTTTAATAGTTGAAGGGTTTATTATTCGTTGAATGTATAAAGGTTTTACAACGATTGACAAATGTTTTGATTGAAATAGTGCTAGATATTAAGTCCTCAATGAAGAATACATGAGCAAATGGGCCTCTTCCCATTTCATATTTTATGTTAGCATATTTTATATGAGATAACAACTGAATGCTGTTCAATACAACTCTTGTATGTTATTACTTCTAAAGATATGGTAAAATTTTACTTAAAGTTCTGAGATTCTCTATAACAAAACATTACTTGGTATAATAAAATGACATATCTTTATGTAACGGCGATGTTTTATTATCATCTATATCAGGGTAGTTATCAGACGTCAGGCCAGTAGATGCAGAGTTCAAGTCCAATACTCGTTTAGTAACTGTTGCTTTCGAAACAGGAAACTAAAATGGCTAAAGCTTAAGTCTATACTAGTCAATAAACATACATGTATAGTTATATTATTGTTATACATGTTCACTACTGATAGGATATACTGTACATCCTGCATAGCTAGACTCGTCGATGATGGTGAAATCGGTCGAGTGCGCACCTGCAGAAACTGGTCTTGTTATCTGTGCCGCTCGACTGATCTGACTAAAGGTTTTGATAAAGTAAACAGTAAATATTCTGCTTTTAAATTCCTGGACGAGTCTGAGAAATGTCTGCTGATAGGCCGGCAGGACTGGAGAGAACGTCTGTCCCTAGCCTGTCAGCCTGACCCCGTTAAACTGGTCTGTCTTTAGAACAGCATTTGATAATTTATACTTCAATTAGTGTGTTACTTTGTCTTGTGTAACGGCTTTACTAAGGACCATTTTAGAGTTTATTATTAGTTCTTTGCTGCACTCTGGCGGTATTTTTTCCCCGTTACATCAAAGACAATTTAGTTTTGGTTAATGAATTAGTTATAACTCTTACTGTTAGTATTTGAAGGTTTTTAAAGGTATTATCTCAACTTTAAAGATATTATCTCAACTTTACTTACAATGTCATTATAAGAAGCGTTTAGCAAATTAAATTAATAGGCCACTATTCTAAATGTCTTGGTGACAGTGTATGCATTTCACTAATCCTTGCTATCTTCGCTGGGCAGCAATAGTACTGGCACTTTTCGACCAGAACAATGTCGTACTTGGTAACGAGACCGGAACTTTTAATATCTGTTTTTCTTTGCAATGTAGCCTAACGAATGTTTCTGCAAATTCTTCCTGAACGCATAGGTTTGTTGTGATGCTCCCTTCTGAAACATAGGCGATGCCTGTTTATGACGAAGAAACCGTTAGACATTAGACTTATTAGTTGTGTCAAATTTATATTTAGAGTTGCCATTAAAATATCAGGATTTAATGTAAATATCGGAAATTGCTTAAGACAAGCAAAATAACATTTCAATCTCTTTATACTTTAGCCTTTATATGTAAGTGCTTTAATTTGATTATCTACATTTATTTAATGATTGTGTCAGCGATTATTTTATTCGTTTTATAAATGTGTGAATATCTTTTGAGTTTTGACTTTTGCTTGTTAGCTATAACAATCGATGATCTATTTTATTTCTTTTAAATGTACGGGGTGATTTTCTGCTTATAGGTCTCAGCAGAAAACGCATATTTTTTAATGACTATTTTCAGGTCCCGAGATCTCACAAATACAAAAGTGGACTAAGAGTTTTGTCACTGTATGATGGCATTGGTTCAGGCTAGTTAAACATGTTTTAACGACTTTAACTTAGATCGTATAATTAGATCGTATAAATTGTATTTTTTAAAGTAGCTATTCAATACTGTATTTTTCATAAATTCAGTACTGTATTTTTCAATAATTTGTATATTCAGTAATAGGGCCATAGCCAATGCTTAACAATTCCCTTTAGACTATGAATGTAAAATCTAAGTTGTAACTAATCTGACTACTATACCGGTTTCTAACTGGTTGAGCGATCGGTGTATAAAGTTTGACCCTGAGCACTTTACTAAATCAGAATGAGTCGCAAGGTAGTTAATATTCAACTTAGCTCTTGTAATTTTCTGTCGGGTCTTAAAACGTGAGACATAGTACTATGCAAATAGCTAAGAAGAGGACATTGTCATTGCAATTTTACTGTAATTTTTTCTGAGGCCTTATTTTCGTGCAAATTTCTATAATGCTTTCCATTTTGTCTAGTTGTTGCCTATTAAACGCTTGAGTTTTTATCGCAGGATTGGTAGCCCTGAAGTAAACAGGAGTTTCTATCGCAGGATTGCCAGCCCTGAAATAAGCAGTTGAGTTTTTTTCGTAGGATTGGTAGCCCTGAAGCAGCTCGGCATCGCTGTGGAAGCGTACTACGCCAGTGAAGTGGATGGAGACGCGATACTCGTGACTCAGATGCGTCATCACGGCTCCATACAACACATCGGCTCCGTCACGAAAATAGACTCTGATCTGGTAACAGTGCGGCTGCAGATCTGCTGTTCATCTTTTCTGCTTTGTAATGTAGATAGATCATCTACACTTAAAATTCGTCATCATTATCGACATCATCATCATCATCGTCATCATCATCATCATCATAATTATCATCGTCATCATTATCATCATCATCATCATCATCATCATTATCATCATCCCAGTTCAGCTAGTGTCGGGTTTTAGAAACTTCAGTTTTCAAGGCGTCACTTTGCTTGAAACAAAGTGAGAGAGAATATATGTAACAAGAAATTTAATAACACATCTAATATTCAAAATGTTGAAAGAAAAGAACTGCGTTTAGATATATTTTACTATTGTGCTATTTATATTGGTTCAGTTGAAATCTATCGGGCCTATTGATCTGCTACTCGGAGGATCGCCATGTATAGACTACTCAGCTGTTAACCCGGCCAGGCAAGGAGCTGACGGTATGAACTTCTATTAATAAACTTCTAATTTATTAATTGTCTTAATTGTTTAGCTGTTAATACTTTCGTATCCCTTTGCGCGATTTTAATATGCTAATTTAACAATAGCTTGAATAAAACTTATATCCTGCCTTCCTGGTAGGGAGATGCAGGAGTTCCCTTACCGGTTTTGGGGCCCATTAAAGTCGAATCTCTGATAATGTACCATTCTGTCAGGAGGTGCAAGATTCTCGAGTCCAGCGTTCCGCACATAGCGATTGTTGGATTGAATCTTTTAATGTTCTTGTCATATATAAAACTGCATGATTTTAAAACTACATGACTGTAAAGCTGGTAAAACTAATGGTAACGTAAGTTTCTTCACTTGAAAGCGATGTCATTGACAGGCGAGTCCTGGATTTGAACTCGCACATACTGATCCGCGGTCAAATATCTTACCGAAATCGCCATTGACTCCTGCCAGTATAAGTACATAACTACTACTATTGTACAACAACATGACGTCATGTATAATAACATGACGTCATGTATAATGACATGACGTCATGTACAACAACATGACGCCATGTATAATAACATGACGCGCCCCTTCAGTGTTGTAGGGTCAATTCCAGTGCTCGCACTGACATGTTTTTGCGATCTTTCGAGTCAGGACTCTGAGCCTTAAGCATTGACTTTAGATTTTATTTTACGTATCGAGGTGTTGTATCGAGCTCTTTCGCTATAGAAACAGAAAAAGGTGACTCAAATTTCTGTCCGCAATCTTCTATAAGACACATTTAATCTGAAAACCACATTTAAGGGGTAAACCACATTTAGCCTGTAAACCTAGTTGAAATATGATTCATGGTTATTAGGAATCTCTGGGAAGTTGTTCTTTGACTATCAGAGGATCTTCGTGTACATGAAGTACGCGCTATCAGAGCCAGGCAGACCTCTCTGGTTCCTCCACGAGAACGTCGCCAGTATGGATCAGCAGTCCGAGGACATGATGTCCCGTTGTCTCTACGTGAGTCACGCCTGGTTGTTGTAACATGTTGTCGTGTGAGATATTACTGGTTGTTGGAGCATGTTGTCGTGAGACTAAAAGAACTGTAAATACATTTATGAAGCAACTGGAGGTTGCTTTTTCAACATAACTCTAAATAAATTTTAGTTGAGCCAGTTGTAGAAGAAGTTAGCTGAACCAATATAGACGCCGGATCCTTATATGTGGTTTCCAATCCTGGGCTCACCTGTCTCCGATATCCTTGCGAGAGACACAATTTTATGTTCGCTAAGTTTTAACATATCTCTTTTCTCTCTTCAGTGCGCTGCCAAGTGGCAGGTTAAAGGTACATATTCATACTCAAAGTCTGCTTTCTCGCTCCATAAGAGCACGCCTTAGATCAACAAGTTAATCTCTTCACAAAGTCTATGCCTGATCCATACCTTATGTAGTCTATAGCTTGAGAAAAGTATGGCTCCTGAGGTGTTTTCCCGTTGCTTTCACCAGGTTTTAACATATATTTAGTCAATAACCATACGACCCATTAATGTAGACCCAGTAAGTAAACCAACAGGGAAGAATTTAAATTATGGCTACGAGAGTATATATATATATATATATATATATATATATATATATATATATATATATATATATAATATATATATATATATATATATAGAAGCTTGCTACATTTAACTACTGTATATATATATATATATATATATAGGCTTCTATATATATATATATATATATATATATATATATATATATATATATTATATATATATATATATATATATATATATATATATATATATATATATATATGTAGAAGCTTGCTACATTTAACTACTGTGTAATTGGAAGTTTTATGTGAAGGGTGCCTATGAGTGCCGTATGCCTGAGATATACCCTGATTTTGCGCTTATGGTCTTTCGTTGTATACTTATATTGATAGGATTCTCTATGGTGCAAAACAACTAAACTAAATATTTAAAATTAATAAATAATTTAAAATTAATAAATAAATTAGCTGCTGAATGTATACTTTATCAGTGCAAACCGATCAGGATAAACTCTCGAGACTTCAGTGCTCAGAACAGAGCGAGATTCTACTGGGGAAATCTGCCTGCAATGTATCTGTCAGTAGTCGCACTGTCTTTGCTTTAACTTCAATTTATATTCTATTTTATATATTATTTTGATACTTCATAAAATTCTAAGCCTATAGTGATTGCGTGTATAATAAAAAATATATTCTATTAAAGTATACCCACTATTGTGGATTATTTCGTTTAGTATAATTTAAGCCTAATTATATAAATGTAGTTAATAGCTAATAACAAATTTATGGAAGAAATCTAGAATGACACATTCATGGATTGAATAGGCGGCCTCTTGTTGAAATTATGCCATTCATTGGACCGTTTTCAATTTGATCAATCCTATACATTCCACCCAATGTACATGAACTGAGACCAACACGATCTCCATTACATTCCATTTTTTAAGTACTCTTCCTTAGACTGAATTTCCGAATTTTGGTTCGCATTGTTCATTGATCCGGCACTCTGATCAACTTTTGAATTTGATTCCATAGTGCTCAGTGCTGTCATGGATAATTTTCGCACTCTTATCGTGTTGTTATTGTTGTTGTCCTATGTAGAGTTGAGTATTTGATACATATTGAATGAGGACAGGATATGGACTTCGTAAATTTAATAGTTGCATGTATATTGAGAGAGAGAGAGAGAGAGAGAAAAAGAGAGAAAGAGAGAGATATTCACAGTAAAGCTAACAGTGCATAAAAATTCATTACAAGTAAAATAAGTTGGTTATCCTTCAAAAGTATCGTGAGAAAAGTATTGTAAACTATTATTTAGAGTATTTTTGGAATACTTTAAAAAAGATTTTTCCCATCACTGATGTTAATACATTTTTATAGGCCGATACAGTACTCAAGCAAAGGGAACAAGAAGAAAGATGGTCATGCAAGTTTAGTCTCTGCACTCTTTCCTAATCGAACCGCAAAGGTATGATATACCACATGTAGTACCGATTACCAATTATCTAGGAGTGTTAACTGCTATTTACAAGCTAACACCAGTTTTGACTTCTGAGTTTATTCCTAATAATTATAATCAAAGCACCCCATTGTTAGGATTTTATCAAGAATTTGAATTAAAACAGTTGACGAAAAAGGGATGCATTATATTACTAGTGACTGTTTGACTTGCTCTGAAATCTGAATAGATGAACGAATTACTGGAAAGCTAGCCTCATAGCATGATGTCATCAGGTTTTGTATCCCGCTGAATGACCTTAACTGAATGATTCTGACTGAATGACCCTGACTGAGTAATCCTGACTAAATGATCCTTACTGAATGATCCTGACTGAATGACCCTGACTGAATGATCCTGACTGAATGACCCTGACTGAATGACCCTGACTGAATGACCTGACTGAATGATCCTGACTAAATGATCCAGACTGAATGATCTTTAGTCTTAATTGAATGATCCCATCTGACTGACCCTGAATGAATGTTCTTAACTGAATGACCCTGACTGAATGATCCTTACTGAATGATCCTTACTGAATGACCCTGACTGAATGATCCTTACCGAATGACCCTGACTAAATGACCCTGACTGAATGATCCTGACTGAAGATCCTCTCTGAATGATCGTAACTGAATTTTCCGGACTGAATGATCCTGACTGACTGAACCTGACTGAATGATCTTAACTGACTGATCCTGAATGAATATTCTTACTGAATGAACCTGACTGAATGATTTTAACTAAAGATACTAACCGAAAAATCTTGACTGAATCTTCTTAACTGACTGAATCTGACTGACTTATCCCGACTGAAGTAGAATGTTTGAACTCGTATAAATCAGGTGGATAAGATCCGCACAGTGACGACTCAGTCCAACTCTCTCCGCCAGGGTGACGTGGAGATGTCAGATGTCTTGGACACACTCTGGATGTCTGAACTGGAGAGGTACTGTAATGTTTATCTCTCTCTCTCTCTGTCTTTCTCTCGCTCTCTTTTTCTCTCTCTCTCTTTCTCTTTCTCTCTCTCGCTCTCGCTTTCTCTCGCTCTCTCTCTCTCACTTTCTCAAGCCTTCTCTTTCTCTCTCTCTCTCTCTCTCTTTCTCTCTCTCTCTCTTTCTCTCAGCACTGCCACATAGCAAGCTGAGAGTTTAATTTTCAATTATATATTATAATTATTAATATCGTGTTATATTACTTTTCATTAATGTAAATTAATGTATATTATATTAACTTAAATTATTTAAATATTTGGTTATTGTATTATGAAGACTAGGATAATGTCGATAGTGTTTACTTATGATACTTTTTCACTTTATTCCATTTCACTTTATAAGCCCTATCACAACAATACATCATACGCGAATTTGAAGCTTTCTCCAATATATTCTATTTTATTATACTTTTTCAAAATTTTCGATATCGAATAAGAATGGAGTAATCAGCCAAAAAAAGCTCTGCAGTGAGAAATGTGAGGAGTTCCGGCTAAGTTCTGGCATTTCTATACAAACTTATCAGTAATGTAAAATTTATGTAACCCGGGTTGTGGCCGGGTTGCTGAAGAATAGACTAACCGCGGACTGTAAAAGGCGACTAAGCACTAAGATTCATACCAATGTCATATAGGGCATTTGGTTTATAAGCGCATAGGTTCCAGAAAGTGATACAATTTTTTTAAACGAATGGAAAGATAATAGGAGAGTGACTTATGATATACTATAGGACAGAGAGGATTGAAAAAGGTCTATTCGTATCTCGACCCTAGTTACACTGAAATCAATGAAAGATCATGATGATGATGATAATGATAATGATGGTGGTGGTGGTGGTGCTAGTGCTGATGCTGGTAGTGGTGGTGATGATAGTAATGATGATGGTGGTGCTAGTCGTAGTGGTGATGATGATGATAATAATGATGATGGTGGTGGTGATGGTGGTGGTGATGCTGGTGGTGGTGGTGCTGGTGGTGGTGGTGGTGGTGGTAGTGATGATGATGGTGGTGGTGATGATGATAATGATGATGGTGGTGGTAGTGGTGATGATGATGATGATGATATTGATGATGATAATGATGATGATGATGATGGTACAAACCTCCATTCCACTAGTACCATTCCTCGGACCGAACTACTGGATTTTGGATCTCACCGTTTTTGGACCCCACAATCTGCTCATTGGATTTGATTTGGCACCACAGTGCTCGATGTTGTCATTGACGACAGTAGCACTCTAATTCTGTTGTTGTCGTTGTTGTTGTTGTTGGTGGTGGTGGTAGTGGTGGTGGTGATGATAATAACGATGATGGTGGTAGTGTTAGTTGTGATGAAGTTAGTGATGATGTTCATGTACATAAGCAGGTGTAATTTTCTACATTGTAGAATATTTGGATTTCCCAGTCACTACACAGATGTGGCGGATCTGCCGATAACAAGAAGAAGAAAGCTGATCGGCAGGTCCTGGAGTGTTCCTGTTATCCGTCACCTTCTCCAACCATTGAGTCCCTACTTCGCTTCCACCACTCCGTCAATGATAGAAGATAGCTGATACCAAGATCATGTGCAGTAGATTATGTATCAGATATAATGGATTATGTCCTGTATTTAAATTGGCTTAAATTAATCAGTAGGAATTAAGTAAATCATTAAATAAATCTTAAGGAAGAATATCTGGTGTATTTAAAATGGTTTACATCGCTGAATATGTATAACTACAAAACAGTAACCACTAGACTCTGCATATTAAAAGAAGCACTCTTGCTAGATGCACATAATGTATTCAATATCACTTGATATACTTGATACGCATTTTCAGTAATTTTTGATTTCTTTTTTGACTTTCGAATAAAGTTAATTAATAGTAATAATTATGAATGTCACTAGTTAAAATGAAAATGATTACGAAATTTTTGTTTTGTTTTATAGAATCTTAGGAATATTTTTTCACTGAACGGTGAACTAAACATGTGAGATAAACATTTGTAAAATATTTAATTATGTCATGGAGAAAATGACAATTAAAACGATTTTTGGTTTACTATGTATAAACTAACTGAAGAAGTTTCATTCAATGACATCATTTATTATATTGACAATGTTATTGAACTTGCCGGTTTGGGCCGAACCATTAAAATGTCTACTACGACTGTCGAGCGATGTTCAAGTAGGGCTGAAGGCAATGGAAAACAGTCTTAGAAACCTTATGGTGTTTTCCCCTAGATGGAGAACAACATAACATAAGACTTGGTTAAATTATCTATTGTCTCGACACCTTTTTGAAGGGATAGATTTGTTTTAGAGATGAAGTGTTGCAGTGTAAGCTAAGTTGATGTCTGTTGCTAAAAGATGCTCAACAAGTACCTTTTACTAATCTTTGAAGAGATCGACAATTCTGACAGTTATAATTTACTACGTCAAAGATGCACATACCTACATACAAGGTGCGCATTAAAAAATATCCTCTTAGCACAATTGCGATAGCCTAGTCAATTCTTAATATTTCGCCTTGAAATTTTAAGGTTCTCTTGTGGAGGAATTTAGTCGCAAGCTGACCAAATTTTGTAAAAATATTTTTAAAGGAACCGGAGTTATCCAAGTTTTGCCAAAAAAATGTCTTTTTTCATTTAACACGCAACGTAAAACGCCAATTAGAATCAATTCCTTTTAGAAAATTTTGCTGGCCCTGAGAAAGGCCGTTAGATGATGACGATTGTGATATTGTGCTACAATGTGTGCTCGAAATGAACGCCCTGGGCTTTAAGGCCGGCCAGAAGTCTTTTCTTACAGATAAAATTGCGCTGTCAATGGACTGCTGTGGTAGGTCTTTCCAGATCTCTTGAAGAACAGCCTTTAATTCCGTTGTGTTTCTGGGTTTGGGCTTGAAAGCACGATACTTTTCCAACATGGGTCTCCAGACAAAGAATCGGGTGGATTAAAATCTGGAGAATTAGGAGGCCAATCATCCATTTTTATGAAATCTGGCCTGTATTGTACAAGAAAGTATTGCGCAAGATGTGAAGTGTGAGCCGGCGCGCCGTCCTGTTGAAAAATTAAATCATTTGACTTTAACTTATTGCAGTCTTCAATCAGTTTCGGCAGAATAGTGTTAGTGTAATACATTGTAGCACAATATTAGAGTCATCATCATCTAACAGCCTTTTTCAGGGTCCGCACATTTTCAAAAAGGAATTGATTCTAATTGACGTTTTACGTTACGTGTTAAATGAAAAAAAATTAATTTTTTCGCAAAACTTCGATAACTCCGGTTCCCTTAAAAATATTTTTACAAAATTTGGTCAGCTTGTGGCTAAACTCCTCCACAAGAGAACCTTAAAATTTCAAGGCGAAATATATATTAAGAATTGACTAGGCTATCGCAATTGTGCTAAGAGGATATTTTTAATGCGCACCCTGTATACCTGACTTACCTACGTAATAGGTATGTCAGGCGAGCTTAAAGTGACTCTAAATTGATTAACAATGCTGTGTGGGGTTTTAATTATTGTAATTAATTAAAAAAGGATAAATATCAAGCTATTTCTTGCATACACGAGAAGGACTTACTAATAATAAAGTGATTTGGTTAACGATTTTATATTTCACATTGATAATTTAACGAAGTTTGTGGAAGATTAATAATTATTATTTCAGTTAGTAAGATGTTACCACGAAAGTTGAAATGTTTTATTTACATATCGTTTAATAAATATAATTCGAGTAGCAGGTTTAAATTTTAATGTAATTTTTTAAATCTTTTCTTTACAAACGTTTCTTACTCTTAAAATTAGTTTCAGTTCAAATATCTTTATTCGGAAAATTCACGTTTATTTTACTTTTTTTTACAAATGAATAAACTAATTTTTGCATGATTTAATAATAAAAGTTAGCAGTGTTTTTTTATATTTCTTCGTCGGAGAGGTTACACTTTAAAAGTGTCCAATGGTGGGCGATAAAGGTTCTAGCCACTTTAAATATCTATGGTTTCACTGAAAAGTTGTTCACGTTGATGCTCGTTTAAAAGATGTACTTGTTATTCGCTAAAGACTTCAGTAGTTGTAATTCTGACATCCTTTATCTCAGCTTCTGCAGAGGTTTGGGGCAGCTCGTTCCAGGAGTCAGGCTGATCTAGTAATGTTCTTCTTCATCGTCGAAGTCTCCCTCTTCCTCAGCAGTGGCGTCCTGGTACTGTTGGTACTCTGATACCAGGTCGTTCATGTTAGACTCTGCCTCGGTGAACTCCATCTCATCCATACCCTCCCCAGTGTACCTGTGTCACATAGAAACACATAGAAACACATCTCATCCATACCCTCTCCAGTGTACCTGTGTCACATAGAAACACATAGAAACACATCTCATACATACCCACGCCAGTGTACCTGTATCACATAGAAGCACATAGAAACACATCTCGTCCATACCCTCTCCAGTGCACCTGGAGTTATAATAAACGTACGATTATCGCATAATCGCTTGTAATCGATTTCGTTCTTATATATTAGTCTACTACAATTGAATATTTATATCCATTCCCTGGTAACGACAGATGTGCAAAAATACACATTTGTAACCTTCTCCTTGTGAAGGCTACGAATTGTATATTCTACTTGCCATTAAAACTATTAATACTACAAAGTACAAACATGATTAAAATTAGAATATATTCTAATTTAAGAATTATTTTCACAATTCTTAATTTTTAAAACTAATAAATTTTATTCTGAAGCTACTCTTTTAAAATATAGCATAATTGATACCAAAAATGTTCACAATATTTATATTGTAGGCTTACGAAATCAGTTAAAGAAATCTTCAATACGCAACATCTAATCAAATATTCACTTGTTGGTAATTCTATTCAATAATGAAAGAATAAATCGATGAGTGAACACAAACAATGCAAAATGGCTTTACGAAGGATCAAGACGGTAAACTGCCCACTGATGCGAATATAAATAAAAAATAGATCGTATAAAAGTGGTATTTAGCGAAGACAGGAAAAGTTGAGAACTAACCAATGGAGGAAAGCTTTACGACGGAACATGGCGGTGAACTGTTCGCTGATTCTCTTGAACAGCTCTTGTATGGCCGTGCTGTTACCAATGAAAGTCGCCGCCATCTTGAGACCTCGAGGAGGAATGTCACACACAGCTGTCTTCACGTTGTTAGGAATCCACTCGACGAAATAAGAACTGTTCTTGTTCTGAACGTTCAACATCTGTTCATCTACCTGTAGACCAATCAATCAATTAATCAATCATTGAATTAATAAAATAAGAACTCTTCTTGTTCTTAAAGTTCAGAATCTCTTCGTCCATCTGTTAAAGTATAGCTAATTTTTTCGATCATTTGATCTCGAAGTTTTCAACTAATTTTAAACTTATTTTGTGACACAAATTAGGATACGAATAGAAATTAATGTGAGTTGCATGTACTAAGAATTGATAACCTAATAATAGGTTATTTCGTTTAAAAGCAGTACTCAGCTAATCTTCCACTTCAATCTTAGCAAACAGAAAATATAATCAACTTTCTCCCCTGTACATCATATCTAAACTATATATCATAGCGAAGGCTTCAATTAATATTTTGAATTGGAAATCGCTAAGCCTGTAGGCAAAAATATATAAATTAAATCAATACAGAATCATACCTCTTTCATTGACATCCTGCCCCTGAAGATGGCGGCCACGGTGAGGTACCTCCCGTGTCGAGGATCACAGGCAGCCATCATGTTCTTAGCGTCGAACATCTGCTGGGTCAGCTCGGGCACGGTCAGGGCGCGATACTGCTGGGACCCTCGAGAGGTGAGAGGGGCAAACCCTGGCATGAAGAAATGAAGGCGGGGAAAGGGTACCATGTTGACGGCCAGTTTTCTCAGATCGGCGTTCAGCTGACCGGGGAACCTGAAGCAGGTGGTGACACCTGACATGGTTGCTGAGACGAGATGGTTGAGATCTCCATAGGTGGGAGTGGATAGCTTGAGGGTGCGGAAGCAGATGTCGTAGAGAGCCTCGTTATCGATACAGTACGTCTCGTCTGTGTTCTCTACGAGCTGATGGACTGAGAGAGTGGCGTTGTAGGGTTCTACAACAACGTCTGATACCTGTGAGCAATAAATCAATCAATTAATTAATCAATCAATCAATTAATACAGTACGTCTCGTCTGTGTTCTTCACCAGCTGATGGACTGAGAGAGTGGCATTGTATGGCTCTACAACAGCATCTGATACCTGTAAGCAATCAATCAATCAATCAGTCAATCAACCAAATAAACAAACAATCCATCAATCAGTTAATACAGTACGTCTCATCCGTGTTCTTCACCAGCTGATGAACTGAGAGAGTGGCGTTATAGGGCTCTACAACAACGTCTGACACCTATAATGAATTAATCACTAAATCTTTTATCGATAAGCATGCCGTACATGAATACTTGAGTGATTAGTGAACTTTATTGTAGATTAATTTACTTTATTGTACATCTCATTGTACAGACTGTTATCTTATTGTACAGTCTGCTGTCACATTGTACAGACTGTTGTACTACGCTATTAAGACATTCAAGCTGATGCTGTAACTTTTACGCAGTTGTTTTCAATCAACTCTGGCAAAGAAATATATAACCATATACGAATTCGACAGTAATATACACAGTACTCTTCTCTCTACATTGCTATATAGTCCGCTGATAATAGTTATGCCACTCAATAATATTTTTAACATTAATTGCCGTTGAATCTTTCCGGTATTTCATACATGACCACTGTGTCAGAGATTAACTTGAAAAACTCCAAATAAAAATCAATTTATTTAGTCTAGCAAACATACGAAACAGTTAATAGACGCATCAATACCTTGGGCGAAGGCACTACGGAAAAGGTCATCATGATCCTATCCGGATACTCTTCACGGATCTTGCTGATGAGTAGCGTTCCCATTCCTGATCCCGTGCCACCCCCCAGGGAGTGGGTCAGCTGGAACCCCTGCAGGCAATCACACCCCTCGGACTCCTTCCTGACAACATCGAGCACCGAGTCTACAAGCTCCGCCCCTTCTGTGTAGTGACCTTTGGCCCAATTGTTGCCCGCACCTGACTGACCGAACACGAAGTTGTCGGGACGGAAGATTTGACCGAAGGGACCGGATCTGACGGAATCCATGGTGCCAGGCTCGAGGTCGATAAGGATTGCTCGTGGTACATATTTGCCGCCTGGACAGACGAAATAAAAGTGATCGTTGGAGTAATGCTAAAGTATGACATCGTAATATTTACAATATTTCGTGAGTAAATAATTTGAACGAGCTAAACTTAAAATAATACCTAAATTCATGTAGATCGAGAATTTAATAAAATTTATGACAAACGTAAAATTAAAAAGGTATTTAAAACTATCTTTGAAGTTAATAATATTATTTATTTTTGAATTTCTGCTGAGTTTAAACCAATTTTAATTTGATTTGCTTATGTTAATTTTAATTTTATCTGTAGTTTTGTATTTGTATTTATATTTGTAGTATTTTAGTTTCTCTGAAATTGCGTGATGAAAATATAATTATGAGTATTCCAACCCCCAAGATATTTTGAATTATGAACCGTTATTAAATTTCTACAAAATGAATAAAGCTTAACTACAGGCTTGCTAAGATAATGCCCTGACTGATAGCCTAGTTGGTAGCGCAATTATCTGCTAAGCAAGAGGCTGCGTGTTTCCCGCCTGAGAATCTTTGTACAGTACACTGCTGGTGTGAAAAACGACGCTAATCAGTACGATTTATAGGTCTATTTTTCATATCAATTTGTAGGAAATATTAACAACATTTTATGAGAACTAGATTTAACGTTCTGCATAGTTGCGGTGTAGCTCATTCCTACCAGTGGCCTCGTTGAAGTAGACGTTGATCCTCTCAAGCTGAAGATCAGAGTCTCCGTGATACGTGCCCGTGGGGTCTATGCCATGCTCGTCTGAGATAACCTCCCAGAACTATCATCATCAATCAATCAATCAATCAATTAATCAATATATCCCATGCTCATCTGAGATAACCTCCTAGAACTGTCATCATCAATCAATCAATCAATCAATCTACACCATGCTCATCTGAGATAACCTCCCAGAACTGTCATCATCAATCAATCTATCAATCTATTCCATGCTAATCTGAGATAACCTCTTAGAACTGTCATCATTAATCAATCAATCAATCAATCAATCTATCTATCTATTCCATGCTCGTCTGAGATAACCTCTCAGAACTATCATCATCATCAATCAATCAATTAATCAACCAGTCAATCAATTAATCAATCAATCAATCATTCTATTCCATGATCGTCTGCGATAACCCCCAGAACTGTTATCATTATCAATCAATCAATAAATCATTCTATTCCATGCTCGTCTGAGATTACCTCCCAGAACTGTCATCAACAATCAACCATTCAATCAGTCAATAAATCAATTTATTTATCTATCAAGTCACCACTGTACTGATCGTCTTAGATAACCTCCCAAAACTTTATAATCAAGCAATTAATCCAAAATAAATTTATCAATCGATTAATCAATCAATCTATGAAGTCACGATTGCACAGCTCATCTGTGATTGGCTACCGTCACTCTTCTATCAATTATTTTATTTATTTGCATGAGCGAAACTACTGGCAATTACTTAATCAAACGATCAGTGCAACAGATAAACAATCAATGAAACAACTGAGTAAACCAACCTTGGCCCCTATCTGATTACCACACTGACCAGCCTGTATGTGAACGATTTCTCTCATGTTGTTGTTGTTGGTGTTGGTGTAAACTCACACGAGTTTTTTAGATAGATGTTACTCTCTGACAACCTGATGGTAGATATATATTGAACACTGCTTGCTCTGGGGAACCAAGTCTTCGCTTATATAGTCGCACCATTGCTTGACGACCAGTCATCACTATGGATATAAAGTTCATGTGTCAGTGGCAGAATTGACAAAAATAAATTTGTGGGTTCAAGAAATCATCAGGCCGATCGATATACGAAGTCCTAAAGTAACTGTTTATTTTACAAATAAATGATCATGGTTCGCTCTCTCTCTCTCTCTCTCTCTCTCTAATTGTCTGGTGCAAGATTGCGTTAAATAGTTATTACTTATTTGTATTACATACTGTACTTAATGAGTCTAAAAGATGATGTTGCAAATATGAGAGAACAGATTTTAGCACACTTTCGCATACAATCTTTAAAGAAAATATAATTTGGACTTTCATCATGATTTCTAAGTATCTTCTCAAGTAGCCTTTTCTCTCTATACTGACGTTGTTGAGTAAATGTTCAAACTTATTGCATTTTTTTAAAATTTTATTTTATTTGCATTTATTTTTTTATTTATTTACTTTCATTGCTAACCAATATCCTCCGCAATATAGGGGGACTTCTCTGACATCATCCTTTTATGAGGAAACGGGCGTTAAACTTTGTTTAATATTAATATTATTCGTTGTGGAGTACGAAAACATGTGTCTCCAATATATTCTAGACAGTGACGAAGTTAGTGAAAAGTGAATATCCAAGCAACCAGGTATGCATTCAAGTATATTGGCCTATGTAGATGAAGACACAAACAATCCTGTCATCTAAACCTGACTTATTGATGATGATGTCTTAGATTTCTTCTATTCAGTAAAGCACACACAGCAAACATTCCACGCCGGTACATGCGTGAGTCAATCCAAAACGTTTTTCCCGACATGTTGACACTTGTCCGAGTTTTCTTGTTTGGTAGTTGAATCAAATAATAATATTATAATAATATTACTTCATATATAGAGTTGAAAAGGAAGACTGAGGATAAAATTAGTTGGAAGAGTTATATGCTACAGATCTGCCGTTAGGTAGTGCACTAGAAGAAGAATAAGAATAAGAATAAGAATAAGAATAAGAATAAGAATAAGAATCCGACGAGGCTCTTAGGCAATGCTTGTGCGCCGTTATCAACGCAGATTTGTCTGTTTTGCAGTGGCAGCAAGCCAGTCTACCGGTGAGCATGGGTGGTCTTGGAATCCGTCTTGTTTCCCATATCGCGCCTTCAGCCTTCTTGGCATCAGCGATGGGAACGAGGCAGTTGCAAGACGCCATCCTTCATAAGTGCTCCCTTTCTGCCGATAGTTCCATTGCCGTTGCGTTGTCAATTTGGTCCAAAAGCCTCACCTCCAGTGCTTCACCTTCTACCTCAGTCAGTAGCCAGAAATCATGGGACCGTCCTATAGTGGATCGGATTTATAACAGTCTGTTAGAATCCCAGTCCAATGCAGTAGACAGAGCACGACTCCTAGCTGTATCAACCAAAAGAAGCAGCGACTGGCTTCACGCTCTCCCTGTTGCTTCTTGTGGGCTATTTTTAGACAATGAGGCGATTCGAGTAGCTGTTAGTTTCCGTTTAGGGGCGAAAACTTGCGAGCCTCACATGTGCCCCTGCGGTCATGAAGTCGACGCTTTAGGTCTCCACGGCCTCTCCTGCAAACGAAGCTCAGGTAGAATGTCTCGCCATCACAATTTAAATGACATAATATGGCGAGCACTTTCGAGAGCAGGCATCCCTTCCTCTAAGGAACCAAGTGGGTTGTCCAGATCAGACGGCAAAGCGTCCGGACGGCATGACTTTAGTGCCCCGGTGTAACGGTAAATGTGCCGTTTGGGACGTCACGGTCATTGACACTATGGCAAACTCCTACCTGAATACGACGTCAGTCACAGCCGGTGGTGCTGCTGTTCATGCCGCCTCTAGGAAGTTGGATAAATACCGTGATCTGTCCTTAGGATATGAAGTTGTTCCGGTGGCTATTGAAACCATGGGCCCGATGAATCCCGAAGGAGTTGACTTTATTATAATGGCATAGGCAGACTTATTGCAGAGCAAACCGGCGATAAGCGAGAGACATCTTTTCTTTGGCAAAGGCTTTCCATGACTTTGCAAAGATTTAATGCAGTCTGCTTCAATAATTCTTTTAAGTCGTTTGATGACCTCGAGTAGCCGGGCGGCGATTCAGCACGTATTGCTCGAATCGTTTTTATCAAACCCCAGGTTCTTTACACCGGGGTAAAAATAAAAAAAAATAAAAAAATAAAAATAAAAAATAAAAATAAGAATAAGAATAATAAGAGTAGGATTAGAAAAAGAAGAGTAGGAGTAGGAGTAGGAGTAGGAGTAGTAGTAGTAGTAGTAGTAGTAGTAGTAGTAGTAGTAGTATCAATACGCACAGGCATGACTAGTCATGCAGTCGATAATGCACACTGGAGAATTTTAATCAATCAATCAGTCAATCAATCTGCTGTTAATATTAAACTATTAGGAGCAGAGTAATAACCATAGCCATTATGACTAATTTTATGGTTAATGAAACACATTTGAACGGAACTCTTGAATTACACGACAATTACAGCGATCATTATTATTTACTATTTATAACTTAAATACTTAATACGCATGTATCTTATTTACATGTACTATTTATAGTCTTTGCCAAGTTCTCTCTCTAAATTGTGTGACTTTGTCAGGTAAAACTCCAAAATAATAGAAGAAATCTACAATGATAATAATATAATTATATTAAAGCGTAGATTTGCTTATTGCTCTGTTAATGTAAAGAAGGTCCTGTTCAAATCCTATTGTATGTGCTTCTATGATGTGGCACTATGGTCGTCGTTTACAATAGGTTCAATAGAGAAGTTTCGATCTTGCTATAATAAATGTATTAAAATATTTTTTGGACACAAACGTTACAGCAGCTTAACCATCGCGCTGCTAGAAACTGGATTGCCTAGTTTTGGTACAATCTATTCTAATTACAGATTAAAGTTTAGAATGTGCTTGCTGGATAATGCTAATATGCTAGTTAAGTGTTTTGATGTTCTGATCTTATTATAGCTTTGTATGCAAAAATCTATAAGTAATGTCCTATAGCTCAATCTTTGCGCAGCCTATTTGATTTTCTGGTTTTTGTTGCATTGTTGTATGTGCAAGATTCATGTATGGGTTATTTCGCCTGAAATAAAGCAATAAAGAAAAGAAAATAAATGAAGAGGATTTTGTATAGATTACTGACGTTAATCATGCAATTTATCGAATTATTAAAAGTTCGCTTTTGAAATTTAAAACTCATCTTGTTAATTATTCTCACTGGCTGGAGCCAGTGGCGAAGTCGATAAGACACTCGACCGCGGATCAGTATGTGCGGGGTTCAAATGTTGGGCTCGCCCGTCACTGACATCGCTTTCGAGTGAGGAAACTGACGTTAACCTTAGCTTTTTAGCTTTAACCCATATTTCTGCACTTTGTTCCTTTTGATTGGAACAGAAAATTGTAGACTTACCAGTTTTTTACACCACAATGGGTCAAGTTTTAGCTTAGATTACTAACATCTGCTCGGTGTACTGGTGTTTAGTACTATTTTAGCTCTGCAATGTTGCATCAGATAAATTTTACTGGCAGGTCTACTAATCTTAGAGTACTTGCTAAACATAATCTAACTTCACTAATAACCATGGCTGTAGAGTAGTCTTCTTTGAAAGTTCTCACAAATAAGCAAAGGCTGCATGCAAATATTCTAAACTAAAAAATGAACCGACGCCCCTAACGGTTTTCAGCTTTTTAATGATTGGTCCTACAGGACATACACAGAACGCGCATAGTCTTGTGCTTTTATTTGTGGCAGGCATTATGTGCCGAACATGGAAAAGGCTGAATTGCGGAGTCATATTTACCTAAACTCATTTATATCGCGAGAGAAATTCTTTTATTATCGTGATTCAAATTTATAATACGGCTCTACTTAATTTTAACTCAGATTTAAAACAGAAGAGTGTGCTTGATTTTGTACTGTTAGGCCTTTATAATATCGTATAAAAACACAAACTTCATGTATATCTTTTTTCTTAGAAAACACTTCTAATGAAAAACCATTCTTAATTTTCGTTGGATGGATTATATTTTTTGTTGCATTTGTTATATTTTTATTAGTAGATGTTCTATAATTCTGGGGTTAGATATTTTTAAATATTCACTATAACCACGTTATACCGATATAGTCACATATAATTGACTAATGAGTATTTTCGAGACAGTATTGTATGGTCTTGCTCTTGGTCTTGCGGGTCACTGTCTTAGTTTTGGTCCTGAGGGTCACTGACTTGATCTTGGTCTTGCAAAAACTGTCTTGATCTAAACACTGGTTTTAACCATCTGAGCCACTTTAACTATCTCATTATTAATTTTACAAGAAATGCTTCTGTTTCCTATCTCGCTGTACTTTTTACAATTAGGCCTATTCGTTGACTAATCTTTAGTGACCAGTTAAGCAGCCTTTTACTGTATTGGTGTCTATTTGTATTTATGAGCTACTGTAAATGGCTTCAAAGGAAATCTCTCTTTCTCTTTTCTCCCTTTCTCTCGCTCTCATTCTCTCAACTCTCTCTCTCTCTCCTCTCTCTCTCTCCTCTCTCTCTCATTCTCTCAACTTTTCTCTCTCTCCTCTCTCTCTCTCTCTCTCTCTCTCTCTGTCTCCTCTCTATCTCTTTCTCTCTCCCTATCTATCTCTCTCTCATTCTCTCAACTCTCTCTATCTCCTCTCTCTCATTCTCTCTCTCTCTCTCCCTCTCAATTTGTCTCTCTATCCGTCTCTTTGCGCATATATATCAGTTGATGAAATGATTGCCAACAATATTTCAGGTATAAGGCTAATAGGTGGCTACATCCAGGCTCCCCGCCTGAATTTGTGCTAAAACGTAACATCGGTCGTTGCGGTCAATTTATGAGCTGGAAGCATGCATTTGTCATTAATATCGCATTTTTCTAATGCTCAAATTAAGCCAATATATCAGCAAATAGCTTTGAAATTAGTCAATATTTTTTTACAACGGCATAGTTAAACGATATTACTGTTAACATAAAGACATAGCGGCTTGTGGAGTAACTCTCTCTCTCTTCTCTCTCTCTCTCTCTTAGTGCACTGCCTAAGTAACCAATTAACTATGTAACTTGTGGAGTAACTATACTACATTAAAACATTGCGAATTCGCTAAAGTTTTATATAAAGATCCATTTAGTAGTACATATGTTTACTTTTAAAGTTTCGTCGTCTCTTGCATTACATGTACATGTATAGATATTGTGAGATGGTAAATATATCCTGCAAGAGTCAATCTAATCAAGTATAGCGATGTGGACAATTTGACAAACACTCTATCAGATTTTAGTAAAAAATCGTGAAAGCTGAGCAATCTTTAGTCCCACCAGTATTTCACTATTGAACAGTATTTCAAATACCGACAAACAATTATTATTAATTGAGTGTGATCAACACATGTAGTTTCAAACAGAGAAGAAAATTTGCTCACTACGGCCATCAGAGAGGGCACTGAAGTACCCTATCGAGCTGACCACCGCAGTGTAAAAAAGAAAGAATGAGATAGAAGAAACACTAACGTTTTTATTTAAAAACCTATGACAACAGTAATATGTTACGAAGGTACGTATATGTCCTAGGATAATAAATAGATGACACAAAATAGTATATGACTTGAAAATGTAAGATTTTCAATAGTAATTCAAAATTACCAAGATTCCTTAAGGAAAAGATATTTCTAAGTAAGATTCACTCCGAGTGCTTAGATCTGAACATTTATTTAATTATTTGTTTTTAAAGAAAGCTAGCAATTTGCAGTTACATTAATTTATTTATATTTTCAATGTTACACAGCCGACTAAATAGTGGCAATATTTCTGATTCTAGTTCCACGTTGATAGTTAAATCTTCTATGTTCATTGGCAGATCTTTGTTAAGTTAAACAAAGACATTAAACACTGCACTGTGAAACCCTTTGCTAATGACTTCACATTTCATTGTGCAGTTCAGTCGCTGGTTAATATCATTTAAAAGGACCTTTGACACGCTCGCTACGTGAACCACCGAGCTGCAGGCTTCGCTGTAGAAACTTTACGATCCTTCACATTGAACTTTGGTCCATTCAGTTTTCACGTGGCAGCTAATACTATTGCACTATATTGAGAGGGTTCACGTTAGAACGCATAATTATTTTTCGTCCAGAACTTTAAGTACACAGGACTAAAAATTAAAAACTAAACACCAGTTTAACGTCATATTCCTATCTCGAAGGAATTTCAATGACGGATCGAGCTCTGGATTTGAACTCTGTATCCTGGAGCCAATGGCGATGTCGCTAAGATATTCAACAGAGGATCGGTATGTGTGGGGTTCAAATTCTGGGCTCGCCCGTCACTGACATCGCTTTCGAGTGAGGAAATTGACGTTAACATTAGCTTTTTTTATTCACCGATCCACAGTGAGTCATCTTACTGACTTACTACTGGCGAAGTTAAGTCAATTCTGTCAACTCACTCAGTTAAAATAAACTTTAAGGAGATTCTTAAGTTTTCATAATTGGTGTTGGATGCACATTATCCGCGTCTCAATTCTGGGATATCTTACGAGACAACTGTTGCCACATTAAATATTTAAAAAAATTTCAAATTGAATATAACAATCGTATTTTGCTCGTTTGCTTTATTCCGGCCAAAATGATCTTCATATTTATCGATGTGGCTTCTTCAGGTTGAAGAAATTCACGTCGATAAAGACAATAAGAACTTCTATGTGGCCAAACTTTAATTTGGTAGTGAAATATGGGCGTTAATTAAAACCTTAATAAATTAGCAAATTAAAAGCATAGGATATGTTCCTTCATTGTCATCAATTATATTATTTCTACGTTAAAATGTTTAATTTTCTCCCAAATATAAAGCAAAACTTTTGCCGCCTAACGGGTTAAAATGTAGGGTGAGAAAAAATTCGTGAAATCTCAGAAGTTTTGTTAGCAACAACTTCATCACCAGGCTCTCTAGTGCCTGTCCCTGCCTCCTCGATTCTGTGTGCTGTTAGGTACAGGAACATAAAGCATTCTTGTCACCCGCTGTTTTCCCGTGTTTTATTGGTAAGCATAACTATAGCCTGGCACCCCAAAGTTCAGCTATGCTGAAAGCGCCCAGATGCTATCGGCTTGGCGTCAGTATTCATTTCACACTCTGATCTTGTGAGATTTACTGGAGAGCTTCGATCGAGTTGGAAAGTATCTGGAAAAATATCTGAAAGATATGTAAGTATATTATGAAGTTGTTAATATAGTCAGATTACTCATATTAATTTATTGTAGCATACTATGTTGTAAATGTTAAGAAAACCTCGATTAAGTAACTCTTTTACTAGAGTCGTTAATTTAATAAAGACAGGATTCAGAAGCCTAAGTATGATGCACTAATAGACATGCCAGGATTCTGTAAATGTTTAACCTGGTGACCAAACCAACTATTGACAAGTGGAATGCTATTGGCTAATACTGATCCTGAGAATAGGCATTGAGTAAGAATATGTGCCTTGGACCTGCGCGAGAGAGAGCGAGAGAGAGAGAGAGAGTGAGAGTGAGGAAAACTTTGGTTCAAATGCATTGTTGGCTTAGTTCATGTCGAATTTCTGTGTTGAATTCACGCAGTTGTAGGACCAGCAGCCTATCATTTAACGGGCAAGTTCGCTGTCTCGAGGGCCGTTCAATCTGAGTTTATAGAGGCTAAATAGCAAAAATGTATTTAATTTTATTAAATTTAAATAAACACAAAGTTGGATAGTAAATATAATTATAAAGTACAATTACATTCAATTTAACTGGAAAAAATTCAGGCTGCTGCTTAGCTAAAATGTTATATATAACACAAGATATAGGAGTTATGTAATAGTTATTTTGTCAGGGATCAGATGTCTCCTCATTCAATCCATGTAATTACTTTAAGTGCAGTCTAGTGGTATGAAACGTTTACAGTTTAATATTCCGCTCGAGACGTCCGAGAAATCTCCTTTATGCGAGGAACCGGACATTAAATTTCAATTTTTTTGCTATGAATTTTTGATGGGTCTTTATAGAAAGAGAACTATACAAGAATAGCGAAAGAATAATGATTGAAAGTGATTAAAATGGATACATCTTAAATATTGTTTAACTGTAACCTTCTACTAGTGCACAGCCTAACGGCAGGTCCATGTCATATAACTCTTCCAATCCATTCTATCCTCAACCTTCCTTTTTATCTCTATGTATTAATTTGTTATGAGATCATCCAACATCCCATGTCTCGGTCTTCATCTAACTCTTTTTCGTTGCATTCTTCCTTCTATTACATCCGTTAGAAACCTATTTCCCCTTATAATATGTCCTATTCAGCTTTTCTTTCTATTTTTTATCATATTTATTGACTTTCTCTCTGTACCGACTCTTTCAAGAACTTCTTCATTTTTAATTTTGTCAGTCCAACTAATCTTTTCAATCCTTCTCCATTACCACATTTCCAGTGCCGCTAGTTTCCTGAAATCTTCTTTCTTTAATGTCCACGTTTCAAATCCTTTCTCTTTCCGAAAGCCTCTTTTTCCTGTGCAATTCTGCATGTTATTTCCGTTTTATACTTCCCATCATCCGTGATGGTGTGGCCCACATACTTAAAGCATTTTACCTGTTCCAGTAACGTATTTTGTTCCAGTAGCGTATTTTGTTAGCTGTAACAGTATTTGCATTTCTCGTTAATTATATGCTTTAAATAAATTTAAAAGTCTTTCATCGAAGTTAAAATAGTTTTAGTTGGCTATCGTACTAGTTTTGCATTTTGTTCGCCTAAGAGCGTTTCAAAAGTTTTGGGAGTTTTCTTGCAATCTTTATATAGTGCTTATCTCTCAACTTTAAATTTTACAGTTTGCTGAATGAGAATTTGTCAATTTTATTTTGTGAACTTTTTATTGTAGCCATATAAAACGTTTTTTCTTTGGAAGAGTCAAACGTTGTAGTTAGTTACCTTTATATCTAGCACTTGCCCATCGAATCGAGAGCACAATAGTTTTAAACACAAAGAAACGTTAACAGGGTCAACGGTTAGGAAAAGAGAATGACCTAAGGTCATTATCACGTGACCGGTGGCAAACCTAAGCTTTACATAAACATAGGCGTCCGATATGAGATGTTTTTATAATTTTATTAACCTAAATACTTATATGCTTAAAATCCTAAGCGTTTAGTATAAGAGATGCGTTTCTAAAATTTACATGAACATTAAATATATCCTACAAACAATAATGAGATGAACGGGAATACAGAAAGCGAAATTTTGATGGAAGATATTTTAGATACTCTAACCCAATTACTATAGCTGTAAGTTCAGTTAATACGAACGTTACTGGATTTTAATAGCAGGAATAGGTTATACCCCTACCTAACCGTAAACGGTATTTGTTCTTAAGAGGCGATTTAGTAGAACACAGATGAAAACAATGTGAAACAATTGAAGCAATTGTGAATTAACAATTGTTAAGTCAGAAGCCATATACTCCCAAGAGGAAGGCTACATGAAGGTTTGATAAACCTTTGTGTTTAGGTCAATTTTTTGATCAACGAATGGCATTTATTGAGTGTAAAATTATATTTTGAGTAGGAATTAATACCTTAGATCTGCGATTGTCCTAACACGGACAATCGATGTTAAGAACTTCTATTTATTATAGCCCCGTATTTTATTTTCGAGTTTTCAGTAACGCGAAAAAAACTATTTTAGAAGCGATATTATGATATTTTAATTCAAGCTAAGTTCATTTTCTCTAAATTAATTAATATAGAAAATTGATAGAATCATTGGCGTAACCACCGGAGGGAGACACGTCCCCCCAGAATTTAGACTGGGGGGGACCTGCATGCCAATGTCCCCCCAGAATTTAGGCTCAAATATATATACTTTATGTAAGAAATTTGCGTATTTTCAATGTCGCTCAATAACTGCATGTGTGAGTATTGCTAGCATTTATAGAGCCGTGCACGAATGGCAAACTGATACGCTTCCATGATATTAATTAATGACATAGCTGTAGTTGTACTGTGTATGCTCGGCCATAGACTCCTATATTCTGTCACATACTTTAGTAGTATATAGGAGACTTTAGGGCTGAGCGACCGATGTTAAGTGAGTGTGACGAAATATGGGATAGTGCCAACTTGCCGATCTAAGCGGAATGAAACTATATTGGCCTACCTAGAGTTTGCGGCTGCACAGGCCTATTGTATCTTGAGAGGTCAACGTATCAACCATCGAAAATATTAAGCTTATGAAGTTTGGTACCATATAAATTCATATATAGTAAACCAAATTCTGCATAATTGCATCATGGATAAATTTCTGTTAAGGACCCAGAAGCCACGTCTGGTAAGAATTAATGCATTACTAATTTCGATTTTGAATTATGAAAGTTGTAAATAAAATTTCATAGTATCATTCAGAGTTTTGTTAGAAAATCTCGAGGAATTTGCGCACGGCGCTGCTTCTACCGTGCAGGGCAAGGCCACTGCCAGTGGATCGATTTTTGAAAAGTAAAAGCTGGTAAAGGTAATGTTAACGTCAGTTTAGTCACTCGTTTAGTCACTAGCGATGTCAGTGACGGGCTAGCACAGGATTTGAACCCCTCACACACTGATCCGCGGTCGAGTACCTTACCGACATCGACACTGGTTCCAGCCAGTAGTTGTACTGTATATGCTAGTGAGACTAAGTTCCCCCCCCCCCTCCCAACCACTGCTCTTTCATACATATTTACACATAGAAATTACCATAAAAACAATGAAAATATAGTTTACTTTTTTCGGCGGGCCTAAGGGGAGGAAGACTCCCGCCCCCCCGTGGATACGCCAATGATTTGTGTCCCCCACCCAGATTTTCGTTCGTGGTTACGCCTATGGATAGAATCAATTATAAGCTTATACTTTTTTCGCTTTTATTTGTTTTGTTTGGCGTGAGATATCGGGAGATCATTGTTTTCCCGTGTTGTATCAGAGTTGTTTGAATAACAAATCAACCGGAGACTGCACGTGTCGTAGAAGGCGTCTAAAGCACTAATATCCAAACCAACGCCAGAATGGGCATTAGGTTGGTGAGCGCCTAGGCTACATTATATGCTAAAAAAAATTTCTAAAACGAATGGAAGAGATTTTGATAGAGTATGGGGCAGAGTGGAATGGAGAACGTACATTCGTATCCCAACCATAGTTAAACTGGGATTTAAGGGATGATGATGATGATGCTGATGATGATAATGATGATGATTGTACGTTGTATCGGGAAGGGATTTGCGAAAAATCGCTTTGAAGAACAAATTATATTCTGTTCGAAGCTCATCTAGTTCTATCTCCTACTGCCCAAGAATTAATATTTTTATAATTCTCTACCAAACCTAATGGGGTGGGAATATATTTTCCATATATCCTTGGATACGGCCATGTAACCTTGATAGGATTGGATGCTATGCACTTCCAGTCTTTCAGCGATGACCTTGAAGCCGATTACAATTCTCCCTCTCTATAGTTCTTTCTCTCTCTCTCCTAGTTCTGTCTCTCTCTCTCTCTTTCTCTTTTTCTCTCTATCTCTCCCTCCCTCTCCCTACCTTTCTCTCTCCCTCTCTCTCCCTCTCACTTCCTCTTTCTCTCTCTCTCTCTCTCTCTCTCTCTCTCTCACACACACACATACACCTTCAATGAAATCTTAATAGCCAATCACTCTGCTCACTAATCTTATTTTGAACTGTCAGTGTAAAACGAACATTCTAATTTCTAAGCGGAGACGTATTAATTTCCGAGCTAATTATTTTGATTTCACGACGTAATGAATGATCCAAGTCTTGTGATCTTGAATCATCATTCATTTACATTCAATCAACCTGTTATAAAATACTTCACGCTAAATGTAGTTACGCTGATCCTATTGGCCGCACGATGCCAAGGTTGCTCTATAACGCGCCGCTGATAGATAGGCCTGGGCTTAAGAGGCTAAGGGCAGTGCGCTGCGGTAGGCCTATTGTACAGCCAGTGCGTGTTGACTATGTAGCCTAGGTAGTATTGTATTGCCTACATTGTAAGTAATTAATAACATTGTGCCTGTTTAAATGACACATTTTAATTTTACTTAACAACTAGACGTGTATTAGTTTTTAATTTATATGCCGATAAGGTTCGTGAATTGTCTGTGCTTAAATATGATTTAACATTTTATAAAATGACTATAATTTCGAGTAGTTCAGTTATTTACTAACAATTCGCACTTATTAATTATAGGTGCACATTAAAGGATAATAAAATCAATAGTAGCCCTGGTTGGGTTAACTAGGAGCAATAGTTTTAAATCAGGAATGACATGCTATAAGCCTGCAGGACATTAGCACAACTGGTCGGTGGCTTATCGGTTAGATGTACGGCTGCGGACAGCAGATGCAGGGTTCAAATCACCGATGTTCTCGACCGTCACTGACGTGCTCTCGAACTGGAAACGGACGTCAAACTTGGCTTAAACTTTAGCTAGTATGTAGTTTAGTGAATCTGAATAGTTAAATTAGTCAATTTAGATTTTCGAAATAATATTTAGAACTCATCATGCATATGTACCGGTTATGTTGGATAAATTAAATTATATTGTTGTAGTGTAGGTATGTGTTGACACGCTTAGTACATCCTTATTCTGTATAGAATTCACTTCATTAGGTGTACATATGTATTATATATATATATATATATATATATATATATATATATATATATATATATATATATATATATATATATATACAGACTGGGGCAAAAGAAATCCCCTAGCGAAATCTCAAGAACTTAATAAGAAAACTCAAAATATCTCTACGAAATTTACGGAGCTTCTAGGGGAGGAATTTCTGCTTATATCCTGCAAATTTGATGAAAATCTATGGAGCAGGAAAAATATTACAGCGTTTCTACGAAGAAAGTGCAAAATCAGTTTTAACAAGGCTTTTTTACCAAAAGTCTTAATAACTTGGACAAAATTCAAAATAATTTTACAAAATGTTCGGAGCTTCCAGAGGAGGAATTTCTACACATATCCTGCAAATTTGGTGAAAATATATTCAGAATAACAAAAATACAGCGTTTCTTCAAAAAAAATGTTAAAATCAATTTTAACAAGGCTTTTTTAAGCAAAAGTACCTGGCATTTTCTTAATTTTTTAGGAATAATTTTAACAGAAGAATGAATTTTAAGCATCTTTTATTGGAGTAGCTAACAAGGTAGTGCAGGCTTAAACTCCATCACTTAAGTAAACGGCCCTTTTCAGTCAGGCTCGTTATTATCTTTAAAAGGAACGACTGACATTTCGAAAAGCCTCGTTAAAATTGATTTTAGCATTTTTCTCCTAGAAATGCTGTAATTTCGTAACTAATGAAAATAATATTTTCATCAAATTTGCAGGATATAAGCAGAAATTCCTCCCATAGAAGCTCCGTAAATTTTGCAGAGATATTTTGAGTTTTCTTAAAGTTGTTGAGATTTCGCTAGGGGATTATTTTTTTTGACCCCAGTCTGTATATATATATATATATATATATATATATAATATATAAATATATATTATATATATATATATATATATATATATATATATATATATATATATATATATATATATGTGTGTGTGTGTGTGTGTGTGTGTGTGCAAACTTATAACTGATGAGCGTGAATGGTGAAAGCCCATAGTTCTAAACCCCTCTTTACCGTCTGTAACAGTACGCGTGTTGCATCGAAACAAACGATAAGTCTAGTTTCATTCTATAAATATGTGCGCTGTTATTAATTAAATAGTTAGAATTATTTGATGGTTGACTGGTGTAGGATTAGGCTAATCTGGTAGACCGTAGAACAGTGACCTACTGTGACCCTGACCCAATCCTTCTTAACATTAACCAGATCATCAGTCCAGTTTAAGTAGCAGGTTCAATTTTCTTTTTAGTTTAGGTCAGTATTAGAACTTGGTGGTTCAACTTTGAAATACAGGCCTTCTGTAGATTCTAATATCTAACTAACGTCACCGTTGAAAGATTAATATCCTGTCAATAATGTATTGGCTAGTTGTTTGCACACTAGACTTGTAAGCTGAGGTCTGCAGTTCACTACAAGCGTTTTCCACCAGTCAGTGCCTTCGAATGACTAAATTAGTGTTAACTTCTTAATTAACTGTTAGTTTTAACATTTATATCCCTTTAGCTCTAATCATTGACGCTCTTCAATCTTTATTTAAGCATTTGTGTATTTGGTTAATATTAGTCTATAGATATTACTTTTATAGTATGGACCATGTATATGATGTGGCCCATGAAAAAGATTAGCTGGACCCCGAAAAATACAAATAAAGACGTCTTGAAGAGCGTTGATAATGCTATAGGAAATAGGAAGAAGAATTAGATAAGACACATTCCAAGTGGAGAAAGTTTACCAGAGGAGGTAATAGAAAATAGAACGGAAGGAAAGAGGTACAGAGGTAGACCGAGATTAGGAATGTTAGGTGTTTTAAAGATCCACTCATATGTGGATATGAAGAGGAAAACAGAAGACAGCGAAGAGGGGAGGCGCTATATACCATGGACCTGCCAGAAGGTAGTGCACTAAGAAAGAGAGAGAGAGATTATAGATGCTTACCTGTGTTGTGTCCTGGTTACCCGTGTTGTGTCCATTTAACCCGCTTTGTGTCCGGGTTACTCGATTTGTGTCAGGGTTACTTGTGTTGCGTCGGGACCAGACCAAACGTGAACTGCATATGTCATAAAAGGCGACAAAGCACTAAGATCCAAACCCACGTCAGAAAGGGCATTTGGTTGGTGATCGCCGCACAGCGTAACTTCTTTCAATTGACGCGCAGCATAACAGAGTGCACTAAATACCGTCCCTAACATATCGCTGAGGAGTCACTCAGCTGTAAAGTAAAAAAGAAAAGCAGCAAGATACGGTTCGGCTAGGTGTCGGATCCATAGCCTCTTGCTTATTTGGTCCAACTAACTGTACTCAGCCATCCGTACATTACAATTGTACCGTACAGTTAGTACTTTGCGGGTGACCACCTTGAGAGACCGAGTGCTGATAGCTTTGAATGAAAAATATGATGTATGAACGGATGTATATTTATTTGTACTTAGTTACTTTGCATCCGATGTTTGTGAGATGGTGTTGAGTTGATCAACTCTTGAATTCTGTATTTGCAATGTAAATAACGTCAACATGCTAACAACGCTACTGGCTGTGACATTTCGGTGAATGAAAGGCCTAGGCTGCTGTAGGCTGTGAAGGCAACGAAGAGATCGTGGATGAAGTAAAGAAATCGATGAATTGAGGATCGAGAAATATATATAAGACCGAAACTCAGAATGAGTGTATACCCTTACATCTTTCATCAGATCCCATTTCGGCATAAAACGCACTCATCTGGGGGGGGAGGGGTGGGCTGGGGGGATAGACAGATCTACTGCCATAATTATTAGCCTGACGACAGGCCTATCGAGTAGTCAGTCGATGATTTGTTTGGCGAGTGGTTATCTTTAGCTTCTAGTGGTTGCTCTGATGTTCGGCTTTTTTCCTGCTCTTATGAGGATGTGTGAGATGCTAGGTCAAGGTCATATAGAGAAGCTGTGCGGTCAAGTTTTATACGAAAATATGAAGGAGAAATAAGGGGTCCATCCGATGACCCGATTCCTAAAAGAAATTTTGGATTCAGTGCAGGACCACGAAATTGTATTTTTTATTGACAATTACGTTGGTAGTTAAGTTTGAGTTTACAATACTTCAGTTTACTAGTATTTTAAATACTACAGTTGTGTATAGCTATAGGCCTTTTAGCCCTTGTTTGTAAACAGCTATGACCAGCTGACGGTCAATGGTAATGTCTGCACGTGATTTGTGTTGTATAGAATTTCTCACCCTGTTAGTAAGCGGATTATATGTACTACGTTTGGCTGGATAGCTTGGGCAGATTAATGAGATATTCACTATCATACTAATTGCCATATTCATTACCATATGAATTGCGAGAAAATGCAAAGAAATTTATTAACGGTTGCTCATTCTTCTAATGCTTCTAATGCCAAAATGATAATGTTACATGCTCTTAAATATATAAATAGAAATTGTTAGATGTATTGATCTGTGTTCATAAATATAAAATAGTTTAAAATAATTTAAGGCGCATCACATCGATATCTCAATATTTCGTTAAATTTTAGGTTTATAGATGTAGTAAGCGTTGTTACAGGTGTAACTGGGCAAAGCATAGAAATTGACTGAAAATATTTGT
This sequence comes from Enchytraeus crypticus, assembly GCA_905160935.1. Lineage (NCBI taxonomy): Eukaryota > Metazoa > Annelida > Clitellata > Enchytraeida > Enchytraeidae > Enchytraeus > Enchytraeus crypticus. Next base: position 236,982 of record CAJHZI010000766.1, read on the forward strand.
TATTAAAATAGGTAGAACCCTCAGTGAATCAATGTACTATTGACAGAACCCAACACATCTCTTAACTCTTAACTCGTAGGTATTTCTACGGGAATTTATTTTCATGGTATTTGGGGTTTGGCCTTTAAAAGGGCCTTTTTCATGTTGCTCATGCAATTGTAGGCCTACCATTTATTTGCATATACGCAATCAGAGTGATCAACTTCTCAAACTCACTTCTTCATGTTGTATACGGTCTAGTAATCAATTGTTGCATGTTTTTGATTCGTTACAGATTGGACATATTGTGTGCTGGCTCAGTTACTATTTCTCTCTGGTCAACAGCTTGCCGTTCATTCATGTAGTCACATTGTCATCTGTGACACGGCTGAGTGGATTACAGAGTGTACCACCACCGCTATTCTCTCTGAACGGTGAATCTTTTATCTACTGTACACTGTGATCTATGCGATCTTCTAGGAGCGCTGTTATATCTTCATCAGGGACTGAAAATTGATAGACTTTGATATCGATCAACATTGGATAAACAGTACTGCAATTTACTTGATAGTCTTGCTAACCCTGTTTCTGTTTCCAATTTAGTAATCTGATATAATTTAGGATACGACACTCGACCATGGAGCCGTGGTTGACGAAGGTTTTAACACTCCTGCTAACTCTTGGGGCTACGCTGATAGCCGGCTTGCTGCCCATCAAACTCATAACATTCCTTAAACCGGCCGCCGGTAGCGGGAACGAATCTCGGAGTCGGCTACGAGCTGAAACAATTCTCAGTTATCTAAACTGCTTCTCGGGCGGGGTTTTCCTCGCCGTCACCATGCTGCATCTTCTGCCGGACGTTCAACACGACTTCCAGGGTGTCTTCAAATCCATCGAACAGGAAACGGACTTTCCCATGGCGGAATTTGTCGCCTGTTTGGGTTTCTTTATCGTCATGCTCATTGAGAATCTGATAGTTCAGTATCAGCGAAGCAACGCGATCATTAAACCGGTTTCAACTAGTTCAGTGAGGATTGATGTGGATCCTGTGGGATCCATTGAGGAAGCTTTGCCGATAGTCGACTCTTATCACGGCGAAACGAATTATCAGACGGGATCGGATTCTGGAGTAACAGATGGAACCGGTCGAAGGGAAAGCTCGACAAGAATGCCTTCCAGCCAGAGGCAAGTTCCCTACGGATCCATGGAGCATGCTTGCCACAGCGACCTTCAGCAGAACTCTGAGAGGCGTTACTCCAGCGAGGAGAGCGAGTCGCCTCCAAGTCCCAGAAGGGATTCAGCCCGAAGGCACCGTGACGCTAGGACCAGTAGCGGAACGATGGCTAGATATGAGTCCCTGCCTACCAGCGGTTTGGAAAGCAATCGTTTCCAGCGACAGTGGTCGCATGGAAGTCTGGCGGATGACATTGTAGAAGCGAAACCGGACGGGGAACATTCCCATGACGGCGGAAATTCCCACGAGCACTCCCACGGGCTTGTGGTGGACACGGATGGGAAGGTTCACTCCCTACGATCTCTTGTCCTGCTCATCGCTCTCTCCATTCACACGATCTTCGAGGGAATGGCTCTCGGATTGCAGGAGTCCACTGGAAAGGTAGGAATCTGTCTGATAAGTTATCTCTATTGTGAGTTAGGATGTATTATGCAATAAATTTTATTTACATTATTTTGCAATAAATTTTATTTACATTATTTCCTTAGTGAATCGTGATAATACTTGTTTAAGAAATATTAAAATCATTGATTTTGTATATAGAGTATAATAGTGCCCCTGAGCAGCGGCTAAATAGCCTCCAGTTTTAATTTAATATTTATTAATTATTATTAAGCTGAATTGACATATTCTAAGGAGATATTGGCTACTTCTTTAGGATATATAGTCAATTCAATTTCAATTTATCACAGCGTATAAAATAAGAAATCAGACACGACAAAAGGTACATTACAAAGTAGCATGCATGTGTGAAGCGGTAATAAAGGCTAAAAGGTTAGCACTTAAATATTATGCAATTATATGAAAATAAAATTACCATAATTATATTGGCCATCAGGCTAGTCGTCGTGTGACTTCGTATATCTTCCAACTTACAAGCAAAATATTCGTTTATGAATTCTGACACAAAGCAAAAATAGGTGCCACAAATCAAAACAAAACCAGTTAAATGAGAGAGAGAGAGAGAGAAAGAGAGAAAGAGAGGGAGAGAGAGAACTGTGTTTATTAATTTAACGAGGTTGGGTCTTTAAAATATACTTGTACGATCAACATTCATACTGTGCAATAGCAAAGGAACTGACAATTGTACAAGATTATGAAATATCATCATCATCATCATCCCTCAAATCCCAGCTCAACCAGGGTCGGGATACAAATAGACAGTCGCAAATCCTATCTGTCCCACACCGCACCACCAGCCAATCCCCTATTTAGATTATGAAATATACAACTATTATATATGAATCTTCACTAATTAAGAAATGGCTGCAAAGTAACAATTTAACAAATTATGTATTCAGAGGTAGAAAATTGTAGTTATAATTCGAGAATAATATATTCTGTAATTTATTAAGTTGTTTATCCACGTGCATTTATAATAAGTCCTGACATTTACATATACTTTGGACTGATTTTCTGGATTTTGGAATTTGCACGGTTTTTGGACCTTCTTTTTGCTTTTTGATTTTGTCTCAATAGTGCTCGATGTTGTCATTGATAACTGTAGCACTCTAATTGTTATTATTATTATTATTTTTACTTTTCTGCAGGTATGGACACTGTTCATAGCCATCATCGTTCACAAGGTTATCATGGCTTTCACTGTAGGACTTCGCTTTATCGAGAGCCTACGCTCTGTGCGCACAACAGTCCTCTACGTCATCATCTTCTCCATTACGTCACCGATAGGTATCGGTATAGGCCTGCTCGTGTCGGAGACGGGCAGTAACGGCTTCGAGACGACGGTGATCAGCGCAGTGCTTCAGGGAGTGGCCACAGGCACCTTCCTCTACGTCACCTTCTTTGAGGTCCTCCTCGAGGAGATGACCAACAATCAGAACAGTGGCAAGGTGCTCGCTGTTATCATCGGGTTCTCCTGCATTACACTGCTGGAGCTGTTCGGAGAACATGATGACTAAAGGTCAACGTGATGACTGGTGATGACTAATGGCCAACGTGATGACTGGTGATGACTAATGGCCAACGTTTTGACTAATGATGACTATTGGCCAACATTATAACTAATTATCAACGTGATGACTAATGGCCAATGTGATGATTAATGGCCAACGTGATATCTAGTGGCGAAGTAGGAGCTCAGTGCTGGAGTTGTGAAGAAGCTATGCTAGGAGGAAGTGTATCGAGTCGTTTAGTGTCATTGGGCCGCCCTGAAGCCGATGATGAAGGGGTTTAGAAAGAATTAGGCTTTTGTGGTCTCTAGGAATTTAGCAAGATTCACTGATTCATTTCCATTTAAAGAATTAGTTAAATTCTTTAAAATACGTCTTAACCTTGTTTATTTTATCTTGTCGAAGGCTGCATGACGCATCTCGGTTTTGCAAATGCATGGTCTGTGATTTTGATATAACTATTGCGTTTGAAACGATTTTAAGATTCGTGAGCAAATTGTAAACTGGAATTATTGCTTGAAACCGTCATTTCAACGACTCATTTTTCGTTCAGTGGCGATTAATCGTTTTGGCTTTGACTCATTATTTTGAAGATGAACTGGGTTGATGAACTTGCGTGACGCTTCTACTAACGTCGATCTTTCTAGAACATTATAATTTGGGGCCATGAACAAGCGTTTAACCAACCCTCTGATCTTGAGTCATTGGGGGTAGTTTTATATAACATTCAGGCATTTATTATATATTTACCTATTTTTCCATTGGCTATTTAGCTTTTTGAGAGATATCTAGACAATAGTCAATCTTTTCATGTAGATAATTTTTTGAACTTTACTTTGTGTTTCATATTTTATTATCGTGTAATATTGTAACGCATAGGTATTAGTTATTGGTGCATAACGAGATATTTCGAAATATTTGTATTCGTAGATATTGTATTTTATAAGAGCTCGTTTTGTATAACGCATTGAACAAATACTTCGATTATGCAAGAATTTTGTATGTTATTAGCATATCTAATTGTCTGGATGGTTAGCCTTTAGGCTACCTAGTGTAGCATTTCATCTACCTGTTGTAACAAGACTTGTGTGTTTCCTGAGAGTCTAAGTACATTTCATTTTTCTCTCGTCTTAAAAATCAACCGGAGAATATTTTAATAATTTTTCTCTTCTTGTTAGGTTTTAGACGGAGCATTAAAAGTTAGGCATAAACTATATTAGGGCATTAGACGTTAGGCACAACTATATTTTAGTATAATTAATTTAGTATGTCTTGTGCTTATTAGCACTGAATTGTGCTGCTGGGAAATGAATTTTCGCTTTTGAGCATACATCTCGAAAACGTATAATTTTATTCTGTTATTTTTTTTAGGTTTATTGAACCTTAGAGGCACAGCAAAGCACAAATAGTTATACTATTTTAATTAGGTACAGCTCCAAGTCGGGATTCCAGTGATGTGTATTTGTTGAGAACCCTCTAGATATTAATAATAATAATAATAATGATAATGATAATAATAATAATAATACTAATAATAATAATTATAATTATAATTATAAAAGTGACCAGTTGAGAGCATGCTTACCTTTTAATTAGAATGCCATCTGTTCAAATCCCAACCTGACTGTATCTTGTTGTAGGAATATTAATAAGTTTTATCATGTCTATAAGTAGCTAATGTTAATATTAACCTATTTCAGACGTAACGTATTTGCAGGAGAAACGTTCGAAGATAAAACATGTTTTTATTTAAGTTGTAATTATGTAGAATTTTGTTGTATTATTCATTGTTGAGAGATCATGGTTCATATAGTAATATCGCTTTTATGTTATAATGCTCAATCTTTTACCCATCCAGTTTGTGATTACCGATTAGTGAATTACTGATTATAGGTTGAACCTCATTTGCTTAAAACTTTACGTGGAAACCTATTTTTCTTTTTATGCGATATTATTAAACGCTTATTTGCATAATAATGGTACAAGTAAAATGTTTTTCCTATTAAATAGACTTTCTGCTTGGTTTTATAATGACTGTTGATACAAGATCTGGGTTAATCCTTCTCTGATTATATTATTAGGTTATAATTCTTACTCGAAAGTAAAGAATCTCTCGGGTGATTAACATTATAGTAATTGCAGTGATGAATAAGTGAGCACGTTAAGCTTTAGTAAGAGCAGCCGCTGTATTAAATCATGATATCATAAGTGCAGGGTTTGATTAAATAATGCCATGATGAGTGTAGTCTTTGATTAAATCATGCTATGATACGAACAGTCTTTGATTAAATTATGCCATGAGAAAGAAAAGGGTTTGATTAAATTTATGATATGATAAGTGCAGTGCTTCATTAATTAATACTATGACAAGTGCAGTGTTTGATTAAATCATGCTATAAGTGCAGTGTTTGATTAAATCATGCTATAAGTGTAGTGTTTGATTAAATGATGCCATGATATGAGTAGTGTTTAATTAAATCATGCAATTATAAGTGGAGTGTTTGAGTTAACATGCTGTGTTCGATGAGATCATGCTATGATAGGTGCAAGTGCTTGATTAAATAATCGTATGATAAGTGACGTGCATGATTAAGTCATGTGACAGCTGTGGTGCTGAATTACGTATTGGTATGTTAAGTATTAGTGTTTAATTAAATCGAACTACGACAGGTGCTGTACAGGTCGTCGTGTGTTGTAGCACTGGATGGTAACCCTCCAATCTATTGAATCTGTTTATTGCTCAACTGATGCTCTCTGTTTTCTAAGTCAGTCTCTGAACTGTTGAATGCCGGTTGATGGGTCCTGTACCCGGAATATTTTAAATAGATGACTTCGAGTGTCTCGGTAGCTCTGTGTAAGGTCGTTAGGTCATATCATAAAGTTTAATGGCTGTTCTAAGGTCCTGGGATCAATCCCAGTAGAGCTGATCAGAGAGTAAAATCTCGGACATTCACCATTCAGCGTGTAGCGTGTTACGGTATGCCTGACGTCTTGCAGAGAAATCTTTCCGCTTCCGGCTTCTGTGCTTAACGTTAAACCTACATTAAAAAGTAGACGGCTTGAGGTCTGCATCACATTCGAACTTCTGAGTGGGCAACAACAATAGGAAAAGAGTTGTTTAAGAAACTGTGATAAAGCAGGCGATCAGTTTAACGCCTGTTTTCGTTATGCGCTTTGACATACTCGCTTAGCAATCATTCAGCAACTGTGACCTTGAGTTTAATAGACAGTACATTTTCGAATAAAGGCTTCATTATTAGGATTTATATTTCATACAGATTGAAATTTTGAGCTCAGATTTTTGACGAGGAAGTATTGATTAGGCTATTTACTAGACAATGGAGATCTATGTAAACCAGAATAAAGTTTGATAGCGATATACTGATTTAGTTTCTCAATATTAAACTTGTCTTGTTATGCAGTGCCTATCAGAGACATATTTTCGATATATTCTCATGATATCAGAACAAATATTTTGTATTTGTTGATTTTTAAATAAATTGTTATAAAATTTCTGAAAGTCATGTTTTAGTACTTTGATATAAATCCAGCCATTGTAACTTTAATTGAATATTTACTACTATACGTATTCATTTGATTTGACAATGAAGGAATATCATGTCCAGTACTAATTAAGAGTTTTGCTACGCCTCGAGCTACAGTTGTGTTCACGATGCTGGCTAGATATGCGTACTGACTGGACCATTATAATGTCTCGAGCCAGCATGGCGAGCAAAACTCTCTAGTTAATATATTTCGAAGGTTTTACTCGCGAAATTGCTCGTCGTTGCGTACAAACTAGAACATTTCATGACGAGCCGAGCCAAACCCAGGATTAGTTCGTTGTGAAAAATTGAGTTAGTACGCATCGCGAACACATTACGCCAGTTAGTATTCAGCTTTAAGATAAATTTGGCAGCTGAAAATGGGAAACTTTTGGGCGCAAAACTTTTTGCTCGTGTTCTTAAAAAGAAGCTTATATAAATACAATTAGTGTTTAAGTAACTAATATTTAAGTAATTTAGTAGTTAAATACATTTACTGTTTAAATACCGAGATAACTATAAAGTTCTAAACCCGCCTCAGCGACTTGGTTCCTGCTCGTTGAAAGCAAAACTAAGGCATGTGATTAATTACTATGTATATAATATTGAGTAACCATCAAAATATGCTTTGAAATAATTCCTTACACTTCATGGTAATAAATAAATAGATGTTTTTCTCTAATAATAAATAGTTGGTGGTTCAAGTACAAGAAAAATGATTTAGTTTGTTAATTAAGGGTCCATCCATTATGACTGTCTAGATACTGTAAAACTAATATTTGAGCCACGAGGCTGAAGCCACTCTGTGCAATGATAGACCATGCTGATATCTATCACTTTTGAAATTTCTTACCTTGCTTGTCTATGCACTAAGTTGTTTGAGCATTGAACTGTTAAATCACTGACGTATAAATTGTCGCCATTTGCGGGGAATAATTTTTGATCATACGGTTACACAAATGACAACCACATGTGCTGAACTTCCCTTGCTTAGTTGCAGTTTTGTAGTTTTGCAAGTTTGATTATTTCCTCCTTTCTCTTCATAGTTAGATGCAATCGTTGTCTTTGATAGCGCACTGATGGCAGTCGGTGCGGATATAAGAATAACCTTCCCACACCCTGGGGAGTTTTAACTCAAAGCTCTCTACACTCGGACTTCCATGATGATCACCAATCCTTGTATAAACGGCGCCGGACGTAGATTAACCCATTTATTGACGCGTAACTAAACCAGCTGCGCTATTTTCGGCTCTAATTCTTGATCGCCACTTTCAAACACGTGCAGTAGGTCGAGTAGATTATTGAATTGTGAGATTCCTTCATTTGATTTTCAGAAAGTCAACATCCAGGATTATGTTCATATAGAAATGCTTTTGTTCCTCTCAGAACGTTGTTTGGCCGAAGTGTGCCTCCATTTCTTTTACTTACTCCTTCGCATCTACGTCTGCTCTCATATGAAAAGTTTCATTGGAGGTTCACACTCTACTTCCCTGTTACTTCCACTGGTGATCGACAAAGAGCCGTTATCGGTGAAGAAACTTTCCATCGTGTCTCTCCAATGTTCTGGATTTTGTTGTCTACTTTCTTCATATTTGGATGACTTTGACTTCATAGAACTTAATGCCGTTGTGGACGATCGTATCTTACTAATTGCTTAGCTGCACTAAGCAGTGGTATAGACTTACAGTTGTAGCAACAACAACAACATTAGCAAGTAGATTAATGCTACTGTTATCACCGACAACATCGAACATTATTAACCAAATACATAGGCCTACAGCCTACCGATTAAGAAAAAACAAAAGAATCCAAAACGGTGCAAATTTTGAAATCTAGAAAGCCCGTCCTAAGTGCACTGGCCCGCTCGTATCGAGACCGCCTTCACATCCCGAAGTAGTGACGAAACGGACACTAAATCTAAAATCTTAACATTGCAGCAGTGTGCATTGTATACACGAATATGCATATATCATGTACAAATTGTACATATTGTCTAATTGTTGAGGTTTGCATTTCATTGCTCATCACACGGAAGCCGAACGCAAAATATATGTATGGATAGTTCCGGTTTTAAGTTTGTTAGCTTATTTTCCGTCCTCTACATTTAGTTTTCATACTCTAAAGCTAACTCTATACTCTACTCTAATTGGAGCTATTGTTATAATGATTATTTTCAGTTTTATTAGGCTACTATTATATTTATTATTATTACTATTTATTTATTTATTATTATTATTATTATTTTTTTATAATTATATTTTTTAATTTTTATTTTTTTAATTTTACCCAGGTGTAAAGAACCTGGGGTTTGATAAAAACGATTCAAGCAATACGTGCTGAATCGCCGCCCGGCTACTCGAGGTCATCAAACGGCTTAAAAGAATTATTGAAGCAGACTGCATTAAATCTTTGCAAAGTCATGGAAAGCCTTTGCCAAAGAAAAGAAGTCTCTCGCTTATCGCCGGTTTGCTCTGCAATAAGTCTGCCTATGCCATTAATAAAGTCAACTCCTTCGGGATTCATCGGGCCCATGGTTTCAATAGCCACCGGAACAACTTCATATCCTAAGGACAGATCACGGTATTTATCCAACTTCCTAGAGGCGGCATGAACAGCAGCTCCACCGGCTGTGACTGAAGTCGTATTCAGGTAGGAGTTTGCCATAGTATCAAAAATTATTATTATTACTATTATTATTATTATCATCATCATCATCGAAGTATGATCATCACATCGTCATCATTAACACTATCATTATTATTATCGTTATTATAGTAAATATTATCATTATAATAATAAAGAATATTAATATAAAAATACAACAATAACATGTAGGACTATTGTCGTCAATACATAAATATATTAGGGGCGGGATTTAGCGCACTTGGTTTAGCTACGCGTCAATAAAGAAGTTAAGCTAATTCGGACATGGTTCGTGCAAGGATGGGTGCCTACCATGGAAGACCGAGTGTTGACAGCATTGAACGAAAAAGGTTCCCAGGGTTTTGGAAAGTTATTGTTAAATCCGCACCGACTGCTATCAGTGCTATATCAAAATCAACGATAATTAATAACTCTGAAGAGGAAGGAGGAAATAACGAAAACGACAAAGCATGGGCCTTAAAAACAAGCGTCTGTCCTGACCCAGTGGGCAGTTAACAAAAGACAACAAAGCTACGGATTAAAAGCTAAGTTTTCCTACACAAAAGAAGTTAGTTAAACGGAGTAATTGTAAAATTCAAATTTTCTGTCCAAGATTTTGAAATGATTTTTCGAAGCAATACATCTTGTCACACTTCATGCATATTCAGTTTTAAACATTTAAACCGAAAGCCTTTCACCTTAAATAATGGACTAGTATTTAACCAATAGGCTAAAGCAGAAATTGCAGCTTCATTTGTAGATTTGATCTATTAGCATGTGTTTGACGTCACAACATATTTACAAATATTTAGGTTTTAGGCTACAATATTTTCAACTTAAAATAAGTGCTGGCGAAGGAGAAACATTAATTGCAGAATTAATTACATAATGAGGTGACTTAGCGAATATTGAATAAATTGAAAATGTTTTTTGTTGTTTTGTATAAAAAATTGACCTTATAAATGCTACTTACAAGGCTCTTTTCAAATTTTAAGTTGGACTAGTGAAAGGATATTTCTGAGATTAGAAGCATGTTTATGTTAGAGACATAGGATAACTCTAGTATCTCAATAAATCATCATCGTCATCCTCCTTCCGTGAATCCCAGTTTAACCAGGGTCGGGATTCAAATAGACTGTCTCAAATCCTCTCTGTCATACACCACACCACCAGCCAATACCCTATTTGAGAGTTTTCTTCTCGTTTAAATTTCTATAGCAATTTATGGAGCCTACACGCTCACCAACCGAATGCCTTTTCTGATTTGGTATGGATCTAAGTCGCCTTCTACGACACGTGCAGTCACCGGTTGGTCAACTCTTCAAACAATCCGGACGCAACACGGAGAAACCCTAGTATCTCTATACAATCTATCTAATATCTCTATACAATCTGAAATTTTTAAGGTGAAAAAAATTCAATCATACACAGTTGCACGAAAAATGCTAATCTTCTGCATGAGGCATACTTAGCACAGGTCTGATGATATGAACTATGGAGACCCCGATGACCTGTGAAATTCATATGATACGGGAAATCTTCATTTTTCTAAATGTTCGCAATTTTGCGTGGTCGAAAAAATGTTAAAGTTAAAATGTGCTTGTGGTTCATAAAATTTAAAACCTTGTGTAGAATCCAAAACAGTTCGTTAAGAAGGTAAACTGATACGACCATTTTGTGAACTTTTTATTTAATTTTGTGAACTTTTTATTTAATTTTATTTAAATGTTTATTTAATTTTATTTAAATAATTCAATCATTTCACACAATAGAGATAGAAAAGTCTCACAAAACACAGCAATTCACATGAAATGAAAAGGACATAAAGGTTCGAAGACTCTAACATGTGCCCTGATAAAAGAATAAAATAATACAAGATTTAAGCTTCATTTCATTATAAAAGCATTTACACCATTACAATGATCCCAATATTTACAGTAAAATGCATGTATATGCTAAGCTATAAAATCAAATATTTACTCAAATCAATTTTAAATTGCTTTTAAATGCACTAACACAATTTATCGTGACCACGGAGTCTGGTAGTGAGTTCCATGGTTCACAGACTCTAATAGAGAAAAAATATCTTCTAGTGTTGACTCTGGATTGGTCCGTATATAACGTCAGTGAATGACCACGAGATTGCCTACTAGACAATAGCAATCCATAATCCTCCGGTTTACCTCCAATGAGCCCATTCAAAATTTTAAAACAAAATACCAAATCAGAATGTAACCGTCTACGTTCAAGAGTTTTCAGATTCAAAAATGTTATCCTGTCTCTATAGGGCATGTTTTCTAGCTGTCGTATTCGCCTAGTGAAATACCGTTGCACCGATTCAATTTTTAACATATCACCTACCAGATGCGGTGACCAGATAGGAGAACAATAATCCAGAATAGGCAGAATAAATGATTTATATGCAATAAGTAACAGTCTGGTATCACGAGTTTTGAAGGCTCGAAATAAAAAGGAAATACATTGTTTAGCCAAAGACACTATCTTAGCTATATGTGCAGAAAAATTAAGTTTAGAATCAATCACAATACCTAAATCACGCAACTGATCAACAGAATTGATTTCAATATTTTCTACTTTATTAAGTTTATCCAAATTTGAAAAGTCTTTATTAGTGATATTCATCGTACAACATTTTTTGATTGATATTCCTAATTGCTAATTCTTTGCCCATATTGACAATTAGTCTAAACTCTTTTGAAAACTTTCCAAATCTGCATTACATTTAATTACAGAGTATAATTTTACATCTTTTGTTAATCGCCATGTGAAATTGGCCTAAAAAAAATACAAGTATGACGAAAGGTAAGAAAGTTAAATTCGACGAAGCTGAGAAGCAGAGAAGAAAAGAGGAAAGGACGGAGACTTGTGAGGGCCATTCATCCGGTACAATAACCATCCACATCAGCAACTACCGCAGGAGTCGTACAGTCAGGTGTGTACCAAAACACTCTGCTCATTGGACTGGATTTGGTTCATAGTGCTCGATTTTGTCATGGACGACAATAGCACTCTAATTCTTTTGTTGTTGTTGTTGCACAGCTCATGGAAGATTTACTCTCATATTCTTTACAAAATATTGACTTTATTATAGACATTTTGTGCATGATGCAGATTCAATCAATCAATCAATCAATATGAATTTAACGTCCAGTTCCTCGCCATAAGGCAATGTCAGGGACGTCTCTTGCAGACACTATACAAACAGGCGCCAAAGCACCACACGATGACGACTGAGTACAGAGAGACCACAAGAGAAAGCGAGATCAAAGCAGTGCAAGTCCAAGATCCAAGGCAAGCGGGTAATAATTTAATTACAGTGATAATAATTCATTCAATAATTCATAATTCATTTCAATGATTTCAGTGACAATATAAAATGCTCAAATCTAACATTTATGTGGTGTATTGAGATGACTTACTTAACAATTGAAGTGGTTAGATAAGAAGTGTAAAATAGTCGCCATCCTGCGACTGACCAGAAAATTGTTCAAATCCGTTAAGAATTTTAAGAAAGTGAAATTTCCGTCTATTCCGGTTAACTATTCAAATTTTGATATTGAACTATTACAGTAAATGAAGCAAATTGCAAGATAATGCTAAGCATCATTTCCAGTCAGCCTACGTTAAATACAATTCAACTCAATGAAATCAAAATTAATCGCCTGTCTCTAAACTCGACGGGTGTGCCACAGATGCCTCATAAAATATACAACTACAGGAATTAATTAATTAACACCCAAACACAGTGTTGAATAGGACGAAGAACGTACGAGATTCGAACTCTTATTAGAGTCAGCACGCATAATGTTATTTATTTGTCATCGTTTTAAGGTTGGCGGAGCGAAATGAAGACCCCGTGGATCTGGAAGACTGCCCTGTGAAGAAGAGAACCTTCACAGATATTCGCTTCCTCGTGATGCTAGCCGTCTGCATCGGCCTTATGGTCTGTCTTCTTTGCTACGATACTAAAAGCTGGTAAAGCTAAGGTTAACGTCAGTTTCCTCACTCGAAAGCGATGTCAATGACGGGCGAGCCCAGGATTTGAACCCCTCACATACTGATCCGCGGTCGAGTATTTTACCAAATTTGATCATCCTCCTCAATAAAATTACTGGTAATATTATTGAGGATGATGATGATGATCATTATGATTATGATGACGATGATTATGATTACGATTATGATGATAATGATGATAGTATAGTAGTAATAAAAATAAATTATCTGATCCAAGTGCCTTTAAAAATAGTTTAATATAATAAAGTAATACAATATTAACAAATGTTAACATTTGTTCGTAGAATGTATGAGCTAATATAATATTGACCAACCGCATACTGCAAATATCTTAAGAGACGACTAAACAGGAACTGCAAAAGACAACTGTAGAACTTCGCACCAAAAGACATGTTTTAGAGAAAGTTACTGATTATATGATAGCTTGGTAAGGGCTAAGCCATTGCTTCAATCAATTGTTGGTTAATAGAGAACCCTTCAGTGAAGTCTGACTCTGTGTAGGAATATGTGTCTTGAAACTGTCATTTAACAGAACACTAGAGATAGACAAGGAGTCGCACTCCTTTTTTCGTTTTATTCCAGCTCTCTCAGCCATTGCTTAAGTTTCCTTTCACAGTATACTCTTTTTTATTTAATTAATATTTATAATTATCCATTGATGGTAGAAATTTAACAGTGTGTTTTATCGATTCTAAAGTATATCTAAATTCTTACAGAAAATATAACAATCTATTCTATTTCATATTCAAACTAATATTGAATCTGATTCTTCTTGAAGTGCCGTGCCGTGCCTGTTCCAAGACTGGGCGGTCATGGTCATAGTCCTCCATATGTCTCTGTTCATTGTTGATTTGATCATCTCTGTTTCAGTTAACTGCATCCATTTGCTAAGACTCTAAATAAACGTCATTCATTTTCGACCCTTGCATCTTTTTCCTTCTGTTATTCCTGTCACTACGGTATTTTCAACTATTTTGTTCCGCATAATGTGTCCGAAAAATTTCACCTGTTGTCGTCGTATTCGGTTCAAAAGGTCACGACAAGTTGACATTCTTTGTAGAACATCTTCATTTTTAACGTGGTCTTTATAAGATATACGCAGCATTCTTCTATAGAACCACATCTCTGTTGCCTCAAGTTTCGATTCCATTACAGAAGAGATTGTCCAAACATCACTTCCATATAACAATATTGGTTGAATATAGCATTTAAGAAGTCTTTTTTGGTATCAATTGATAATTTATGGCTTCTAAAAATCTTTGACATTCTGTTATATGCCTCCTTAGCCATGGCTATTCTTCTGCTTATTTCCTTGTCACATTCCCCATTTTGATGAACAAGTGACCCTAAATATATGCTGATTCGACTTGTTTGACATTTTTACCTCTTACATTGATTAAGCATGGCTGTGGCATTTTTAGTTTGCTAACTGTCATGCATTCTGTTTTCTTCATATTTATAGATAATCCACTAGCCTCACTATGATATATTACAATATCCAACATTTCTTGAAGTTTGTCTCGCGAATCGGCAATAAGAACTATGTCATCAGCATAACGTATATTATTAAGATTGTATCCTCCAATTACTAATTCTTTTATTTCATTGATATTCCTCATTATATTTTCACTATATAAGTTAAAAGGATCGGGTGACATTACACAGCCTTGCCTTACTCCTCTCTTAATTCTGCAAAAGTTACTATACTCGTTCTCATATCTCATTACAGCTTCTTGATTCCAGTATAAATTCCTAACAATTCTTACGTCTTTGGCATCTATATCCAATTCATGAAGAAGATCTATCAATTTGCTGTGTCTAACTTTGTCAAAAGTTTTGGTATAATCAATGAAACAAAGGTATAGATCCTTATTTAATTCTATGGCTCTTTCACACAGAATTCTTAGAACGAAAATAGCATTCCTTGTACCAGAATCATCCATAAAACCATATTGCACAGGATTTATTTCAGGTCTAATTTTATTTCACATTCTCATTGAAGCTGCTATTTTATCTAATTTCGACAGCAATGCATTCAGTCAACTCATACTTTATTTGCCTCATTTCTTCAAGCAGAGCATTGCCTCATTTCTTCATGCAGTGTTTTGCCTCATTTCTTCATACAGTTCTTTGCCGCATTTCTTCATGCCGTGCTTTGCCGCATTTCTTCATACAGTGCTTTGCCTCATTTCTTCATGCAAAGCTTTGCCTCATTTCTTCATGCAGTGCTTTGCCGCATTTCGCTCCTGGGCTCGCGGCGACCCGATGTCGTTAGTCTGGGGCTACGACAGTTTTGGCAACAGATGTAACTTGAGAGCCAACAAGCCCATCGACGGAGCCCCCTTCTCCGGCAAAAACATGGACGGCAGCTGGTCTGTAAATTACAATGTAGTGCGCATATAGTGTTGATATCGAAGTAATATTATTATTACTCCAAGTCCACTTTAAATCACGGACTTATTCTGTAAGTTAAAAGATGAATACATTCTAAATTTAATAAGTCTAAGGCTAATTTAACGCCAGTTTCTTGCTCGATAGCATAATAGTGTCGGGAAGACACTGGATTTGAATCCTGCACCTACTGATCCGCTACCAAATATCTTGCCAACAAGCCATCAGCTCAGCGTAGAGTTACAAAGATATCTACCAAAAAATATACAAATTATAAAATAGAAATACCGAAGTATCAACTTAAATATGAAGATACAAAAGTACAAATGACAACAATAAAAATAGGATCTCTCTCTCTAGTGTTCTATCACGTCGCTGGTCCAAGTCCAAATTCTAATCACATGCTGCCTTTAATTTAGCTTTCGCTATTCTCTATTTCTTAGGTGATATTGATGCGATAATGTACTAATATCTGCCACCTGAATCTCTAGATCTCATTCTTAGCTTAAAACTGACTTTGTTTAACTTTTAAAAACTGACTAAAATATTATTCGTTTTATATTAATATTGTTTATTTTTATATTTACTTTCCCTCCCTCCCTCCCTCCCTCCCTCCCTCCCTCCCTCCCTCCCTCACTAAATGTAAATTTAGTGTTCGGAGATATCTCTGTTACCCGTGTTGTGTCCGGGTTGCTGAAGATTAGACCAACCGTGGACTTGGACTGCACGAGTCGTAAAAGGCGCCAATGCACTAAAATCTAAACCTTCGTCCTATGGCGGGGGATTCGGTTGGTGAGCGCTTAGGCTCCATAAATTGCTACAAAATTTCTATTCCAAACTCTAGTTAAACTAAGATTCAGGGAAAAATGATGACGACGACGATGATGATGATGATGAATAAATAGATATCTCTATTCCAATCGATAACCAACATCTACCTACAGTACAAGATACCGTCTTTACTGTATCAAATGCTCGCATACGTTTTTAAAGAACGTTTCAGCAACGGTACCAATGTCGTCTATTATTCAAGCAGAGAATTGTTTTTCAGGTACAGATTCACTATTAACCCGGGCGAGAAGAACATCGAGAAGCGAATACGACTCTGCGTGAGGCGATGTCTTCCAGTGAACGTCAGTGGTCTTCAGCACCTAGCGGCTGTAGCGGGTGCTTTGCTTTTTTCGTTTAGTATCGTTTATTTGATCATCACAGCACAGATTATACAAACAATAGGAACGTGCATGTAGTTAGATAAACAAATAATTATATTAAAAAAGAGATATTCAAAAGAGGCTACCGCAAAAGAGCCATAGTAAGGTAATACCATAATTAACAGCTATAGCAGAGTCTACTTGAGTTAACTCTTTGTCTCATTCCTGATATCGATGACTACTATCAATGATTACTGAAGATCCTACATGTTCACGGACTCTTTCATATTTACATTTCTACCGCATTACCGCGAATCCAAGTCAAACTTAAGCCACCGAGCGTATTGTACTTAGAAGATGTAATGCACGTAATATTATGGAATTGTTGACTTTTTATAGGAGAGTTACATAGCTATAGGCTAAATGGCTAATATACAGCATTGCGCTCCATGAAACATGGAACTTAAGGAAGGAACATATCAGGAAACTGGAGGCATTGACAATTTGGATATCGAGAAGAATGGAGAGGATTAGCTGGTCTCAAAAGGCTACAAATGAGGAAGTTCTGGAGAGAGTTGGCACAGATAGAAGTTGATAAATGTATTAAGAAATAGGAAGAAGAATTGGATAGGACACCTTCTAAGGGGGAAGGTCTATTAAAAGAAGGCAGAATGGAAGGAAATAGAGGCTGAGGCAGGGCGAGATTAGGCATGTTAGATGATTTAAAGATCCACTCATATGTGGATATGAAGAGGAAAGAGGAAGACAGAGAAGAGTGGAAGCGTTATATACCATGGACCTGCCAGTAGGCAGTGCACTAAGAGACAGAGATCTATATAACTAAATAATTTGGTTAGGCTTACAAATGTAGTATTGGCTAGTGTTTAATTAACTAGTAGCACTAGCAACTGCAGTGACTAGTGGTGTTAATGACTTGATACTAGGCTTGAAATCTTTTTATTTCTTATTCAGCAGAATGAAGCTTATGCTCTAGCCAAAGTTCTGCTGTGGGTAAAGCTAGGAGACACATTATAGAGCTTATATATTTTGTTGTACTTGGATTGGCAGCATTTGCTTTTTCAGTTACGTACTTCTCATATTTAATAACTATTAAATTCAAATTCTGCTATGCTGGCTTGACTCTAAGCCACTTAACTTAGCCTATCCAATTTGCTTATTGTCTAGGTAACTTAAAGCTCACAAGGCACGGTAAAGGAGTTTAGCAGAGTGTCAATCAAGAAAATAAGACCATTGTCCTACAACTCGGCGCAGTAATAGTTTAGGGTTGTTTTCTTATTTGATATAACGATGCAGAAAACTCTCAGAGTCCGTACTGTGTGTACGATATCCCAATGAAGGACTACGCAACTTTAAATGCCTCCACAGCTGAGGCCAAGTGCTCTGTCTTGCCTCGCAGTTCAGAGTAAGAAATAGCGAATTATTTTTTCATCTAACGTCAAATTTATTCTAATAAAGTTATCTCAAAATCCTGGATTTATGGATTTTATGATTTTCTTTGGACATTCTCTATCTCGTAAACTTGAATAAGATAAATGTACAATTGTAAATAAGATTCATCTGCACCTATTTGTTGTTCCGATCACTCTTTACTACTGTACGTAATTTAGATTAGAGTGGTCAGAGTTGGGTTAAGAGATAAGTTTCTCAACGTGACATCTAGTCGAAGGCTCAGGATATATCGTTAAATTTCACAACAAATCTTCGAAATAAAGTCTCGTGACGCTGATGTAGGCTAACAGTCGCTTTATCCACTCATCAGGGGCCTCGTCGGTAACGTCTGTAAGATATTCGACCGCGGATCAGTATGTGCGGGTTCAAATCCTGGGCTTCAAAGCGTCAGTGACATCGCCTTAGAGTGAGGAAACTGACGCTAACCTTAGCTTTACCATCGACGACGAATGTCTGAACTCTAACCTCTACGAGTACCCCTCCCAGATCTCTACCAGAAGCTCTTTTAACTCAGGAACGTTGAACACTCGCTTCTGATACACACGGTCCTGAAAAATACCTCAACTTTTATAACCCACTAGCTTTAAGTCTGTGCTGTTAGACCAAAAATAGACCTCACTAAATGCACTTAGATGCTACTATGAAAATGCAACTTAAAGGGCTAAAGTGGAAAAGCTGAAACCTAATTTAACGCCATTTTCTTGTCTGGAGCCAGTAGTTGGCAGGACGAGCAGTGGATTTGAACCAAGTACTTACTGATCGGCAGTCAGGCTCTGAACTATAATGCTACCAGCTATCTCAGTCTTATTTTGACTTAGTACTATATTATATGTATTATATTTCTATTATTATTAATTTTATTTTTTATTTTTTATTTATATTTCTTTCTCATATTTGTATTTATACCAAATTTTATTTTTTATATTATGTTTATTGTAACACTGTCAGAGTTCCTAACATAATATTTTTACTTTTATTAATTATATTTTTTATTTTTTATTTATATTTCTTTCTCATATTTTTATTTATACCAAATTTTATTTTTTATATTATGTTTATTGTAATTATCAGAGTTCCTAACATATAATATTTTTATTTTTATTAATTATATTTTTAATTTTTTATTAATATTTCTTTCTTATATTTTTGTTTCTACTATATTTTATTTTTTATATTATGTTTATTGTAACATTGTAAGAGTTCCTATAGGAAGAAGATGTGTTTCCTCATCCTACGAGAACAGCGGTATCAATCCACACTGCACTAGTGGTGAACTCAGCGCTAAAGAGGTAAGTAATTGTGTTAGTTTACAGTTTTATTGAATTTCATTTTAATATCTAAAACATCATCATCATCGTCTTCTCTTGAATCCCAGTTTAACTAGGGTCAAAACAGCAACATATATTTATATAATCCAGCACACAATAAGCATATTATTAATTTATTATCAATAGAAACTAACTGCCTAGTTTAATGTAATAACATTAAAAGCACGAGTGTATTATAATAAAATTAGAGTCGTCTGTGATCCTATGATCTCCAGAGGAACCTGCCGGCCATCAAGTCCATCAAGTCCATCAGCCCGGACAACTACTTGATGTAGTCTATATTTAGGACTAATACTGGTAATAATCTAGGCCTATGTTATCATATCGATATGATCAACGGTAACTGGTAGATGTTATACTCAGGCCATGTTCTGCTAATTATATTGCTTATCTGTCAGTACTCTACTTCTGGAGCGCCAAGGCTCCAGAAATTACCACAAAATTTAAATGAATGGAAGTCTCAAATAGGGGATTGGCTGGTGGTGTGTTGTAGGACAGAGGATTTTAGACAGTCTATTTGTATCCCAACCCTAGTAAACTGGGATTCAAAGGATGATGATGATGATGATGATCTGTCAGTACTCTGCTAAAATGACCCATCACACAGCCTCTTCTACTGAACAAAAAATTATTTATTTAGTGTAAATCGTCTTTAAATGCTTACACAGGACCCTTACTGCTATCTCTCAATGTTTCAGATTTATTCAAAGGTATTTTGCATTTTATGAAAAAGTATGATTTATTTAAAAAGTAGAGACTAAAGCTAAAGCCAAGTTTAAGTTTCATATAAAACTTCAGTTTCCTGTTTGAAAGCATGTAAGTGACGGGGAGAAAGGGAGAGAGAGAAGTATGTTTAATTTCAAATTGAAAACGATCAACAACAGAACCCTACATCTGCTGATCCGCTGTCGAACAACTTGCCAACAAACCACCGGCTTGGCTTATATTAGATTTCGCCTGTTTTAATTTATTTTTGACAGCTTTACTTATTTCTAACTTGTTACGATGTGGGATTATCACAATGAATTTATTTATATACTACTACAATTGTATAGAAATACGCGTACTGCCCCTACCACCATCATTAACAGTATTACCACTACCATTATCATTAACAGTACTATCATCAACAATACTGCCATTACCATTATCACTTACAATACTATCCATTACCGCTAACATTAGCAAAGCAATTACTGTCACCATCACTATAATTGTTGGGTTCTCCCGTTGAGTGGCAGTTTTTGCCCCACTTCGGGTGCCAATTGTTGGGTTCTCCAATCCTCTCTCCGTTATAGGAGTTTGGAAATGGAGTCGTGGGTTCGATTTTTCCAACTCTTCATGCTTTGGCGGTATTAATCTTGAGGATGCAAGGATCTCTTGCTCATATAGCCAGTTAGAGGCTAAATCAATGAGACTGGAGCTGCTATGAACAGAACTCATGCTTATTCGTTCAATGTATGATAATTTATAGTATTTGTGTGTTATTTGTAATTATCTGTATAAATTCTAACTAAATTAGAATATTGACACAAAAGCTAGTGATTTATTATTTTAATCGATTAATTATTAACAAAGAAACACGATAGCAATATAACGAGTTAAAACATTAAACATAAAGATATAATAGATTATTAAACGAATACTACGAAACAATTAATAAAATGCTAAAAATAGGCGATAAATATAAAGTCAGTCTACTTATAATCAGCTAGCTAAATGTCTGTATTTGCAACTAAAATACGAGATAGAAATTGGGAAACGAGTTATTGGCTTCAAGGCACTCCTCGCTTATATGATTTGATACTTTCCCTCTTTTCTTCTTTATTATCTGACTGTTAACACGTGAGGTGTTATTTTACAGTCCTTTAGCTGAATCTGTGAAAAAGACGCGTAACTAGAATAGGCAACTAGTAAATTGCGCTTTTCATAGATTTTAGGACCTGCAATCGCCTGACTGAGATCTCGAAGTATAACGCTTATCTAGAGTGGACAACTAGAAAATTAGCGTTCTTCGTAGAACTTCAGTATCATTCTCTTCTGTCTTCTTTTCTTTCTTTCTTCTGACTGTTAACACAAGAGATGTTATTTTACAGTCGTTTAGCTGAATCTAAGGCAAAGACGCTTAACTAGACTCAAGCACTAGTAAATCGCGCTTTCCGTAGAATTCAGGATTGTAGTCGTTTAGCTGAATTTTATGAAAGAAACACCTATCTAGATTAGGCACTAGAAAATTAGTGTTCTTCGTAGAATTTCGCTATTTCCTGATTCTGTCTTCCTCTTCAATTTTCTATCTTCAATCTTCAGGCTTCTATTTTCTGTCTTCAATCTTCCGTCTTCAATTTTCTGTCTTCTGTCTTCACTGCCAACATAAAGTGTTGTAAATGCAGCTATTCACCTGAATTGACGAGAAAACGCTTTATCTAGATTCAACTCTAGTAATCGGCGTTTCTGGTACAATCGAGGATTTATACGTTCAATGGATTGAGATATTGAAATGGATCGTGATTAACCGACTTATAGAAGGTTAGACGACAATTTAACACAAAATCTGCAATCCCGTGAGGCACAATCGTTTCAATATAGATTTCGTATTTTTCGTGCTAACTATCACCGACCTATAGAAGGTGTATAGTAGCAGCACTTCCTACGAATGCAGTCAGAAATTCAGAAACTTATATAAAATCTACTAGTTTATGTGTTTGTCGCAATAATTCATTAAGAATTATATTTAGACAAGTTCAGCTAGTAATTCAGTATAAGCCAGAGTTCAGGAGTGAACTAAAATTATATGGCCTGTCCTCTGGTAATATAGCATTGATCGATGCCATGCTCAACAGCCAATCAGAATCAAGCTCTTCATAAGCATTTCTCCATCCAACTCCACGAGTGTTTGCTATGCATGTATGTCTCTTATGTATATATTTTGTATTATTGCTTTATATAATGTGCTAGTTTTTACTGAATGTCATATCATATCTAGCTTAGAATCAGTTTTTAAATGAATACACCAATAATCAAAAATCATATCTCAATATATGAGGGTTAAACTTCTAATTACATGTTAATTTGCATTTCCTCATTACTTAATTTAATATTCTCGTTTTATAACCTTGCAACTCTAACGCAAAATAAATTCTAATGAACATGCGCTGAAATGAATACAAATCTCAATGCAAAAAGATCAATTTAAACATCTAAATACAAGCATGAGTGCAAATAAAATTAATTCCAAACATATGGGTGAGAAATAAAATATGTAACACATTTACACATTTATTTATTACCATGAAACGTCAAATCAAATTTTTTTCCCCACCTTACTTTAAGATTAAATTACAAATTATATATCAGTTTACAATATACAATTTATTTAAATATCTCCCAATGCACAACTAGCGATTTGAAATAATACACATCTTGTCCATGGTACAATTCAGAGCAATTTACATTAATTTTTAATAGTAAATATAACTCAAGATTACTTGTTAAGTGCTATAAATTGAAGCCACTACTTGTAATAGTGCAGCAAAAGAGTAATATTCCCGCTCTCACAGAGCCAGCCATGAATATTGAATAAAATATTAATTTCTCAAATCACTTTAAGTATATCACAATTGAATAAAAAAATAGCACTACAATGGCTTCAAAGTACATAACCCAGATTTCTTATATTATTACTACTTATAACCACTACCACTACCACTTGCTAAATTTCTTCCACTATCAGTAGGCCCTACCGTTTTTGAAATTACGAGCGCTACCTTCTATATCACCTCTATTATTGTTTGTATATGTACCTCTGTTGATTTTTTCTAGATGGTAATAATGGACATCATTCAGGCGATATTCATTTTTGTGTACACTGCGGTATTCACAATAGGTACTTGCATTCTATTACGTGTGTGTTAGTCCAATGTTAGAATAAAGGCTTCTGATGCAAAAAGGCATTTCATCAAATCGTGCAGCCATAGAGATCATATGAGCATAGATTTATGTCTATTAATCATTTAACAACAGCAAAAAATATACCGAGCCTAAGTCTGATCGGTAGCAAAACTTTGTTGAATTTGTGAAAAGTCGAAATTTTCATAAATCTGACTAATAATTCAATTGATAATTAGGCTATGTGTACTGTACACTGTCCTATGTTATATCCCACATGTGCAATGTGTGGTAACTTTACTAATATTTTGATTTGTGATATAGTGGTTCACTTTAACGTTAGTTTTGCGTCCGCTAGTGAATGAATTTTAGGAAAAACTAGTTCACCGGAAGCGATTAGCGACCGTACAGCGGCGCGACTCACGACGCATTAGCTTAAAGAAGTCAACTTATAGATTACCATTTGATTGATTGACGGACAGTTCTTCTAATTCTTAATTTATGATATTAACATAAGCTAGAAAGCAAGGTCTGAAATAATAAAATTAAATATTATTACGCTAACGAAGTGATAACGAGCCGCATCATACTACACAAGATAAACTATAACAGTTTTATTTCGTAAGAACTTCCAATTTGTCTATTTTTATGGGGTCCATAATTGCATTCTTAGTGTAACTGCTAGCTTAGAATACATGACGCAATGCAAATACAAATTGTCATTACTAAATGTTTAGTGTATGGAAATAGTTACAAATTAATGGTTTTTATTGATTGATTATGCTGACCACAGTCGTGTCTCTAGCTTATCTACAGTTTCTAATCAGCAATCCTAGAAAAGCGCTGTGGGTAATCTACTCTTCGGGTCTAGTAGCTGGCCTGACTTTAGCTGCTTACATGTGGTATATTGTTTCCTTTCTTAAAAATAACACTTAATTATTAAGTTACATAACGGCACACTGGGTCAGGAAGCACAGATGCTTGTTTAAGACCCATTTCCTCCTTCCTCTCCATGGTTATTAGTAATCGTTGCCTTTTGATGGCGCATCAATTTCAGCTGGCGCGGATTTAAGAATAACCTTCCATCACCCTGGGATTTTTCCTTCCCAAGCTTTTACCACCACTCGGTCTTCCAAGGTAGTCACCCACAGAGTACTAACCAAGGTCGATGCAGCTTAACTTCGATAATTGACGCGCAACTAAATCAAGTGCGCTAATTTCGCCGTTAATTCTTATTAGCTTCATAAGTCTATGCAAGAATTAAAAAGAGAAGAATAGAAATTATTATAAATCATCAGAGAAGGGTAATAGAAATTTGCTTTTATTTGTGTAACTGAAAACTGACGCTGACCAAGCCTTCAACGATCAAAGAAATTAATTAGCCAATCCCGGCTCCGTTGTTCCTTCCATTCCATCCTGTTATTAATCTCTACTAAATTGCCTTAGAATACCCATTTTTGACTAGCCTCTCTAACCTTTTACTATTTATTTATAATTCGTCAGTGAGATTTTTGTTAGTATACAGTTTTGGATTTTACCCAATAGACCAAAATTAATGTCTATTATGTGGAGATTTTGGGCTGGGAAAGATTTCGACAAAGCCTATACTGTTAATAGTGATAGGATATTCAGCCCACTGTTATATTTACTCGCGCTATCCATTCGGCTAAGTGGATTGGACCTCGCTATTAGTTTTAAGATTTTGATATAACGTACTGTTGTGGAATTTCGATAATCTTAGACATCAAATCTTCACACTAACATCATGAAGAATGCGCCACCAGAATGTAGTATATAATACACTATCGATTATTTTGTTACTTTGCTTTATTATTCTATTAATCATTATTTACTTTATATTATTTGCTTTACTTTGAAGTCGGCAAGATACTCGACCGCGGATCAATATGTGCGGGGTTCAAATCCTGGGCTCGCCGTCACTGACGTCGCTTTCGAGCGAAGAAACTGCAGTTAACCTTAGCTTTTACCTTTTACTTTGTGTAATTCTATTTATTTTTATCAATTTTTTGGAATATAATTCATTGAAGGTTCAGAATAAGTTAAGTTAATCATAGTTTATTCTTCACTGCTATTTATAATCGATCGAAATGTTAATATACAATTAGTTAGAATTTATAATTTATTCTAAGGTTTCAAGCTAAAGGAATTCTACAGGGTCAAGGGTTCAAACCTTACCTCGGCTGGCTGGTCGGAGCCGTTCTCGTCTCTCTTCTCGACGTTAGTCGTTCTGATTCTGTTTTTCTTTCTATCTCTTTTTTATTTCTTCTCTTGTTTTCTGAGCTATTTAGACATTTTAAATGAAAATAGCAAAGTTTGTACAGCAATATTTCTCTCTCCCTAGTGCCCTGCCATATGGCTGGTCCAAGGTCTAATTTATACGCACATGCTGCTCTTCACACTCCATAACATAAGGAGCACACCATCATAAGGAGTACACTATCGATTAACGAGGTAATCCCTTCAGAAATAACTATGCCTTATCCACACTTTAATGTATTCTATATTCATAGGAATAATATGGCTTCCAAGGTGATTTCCCGTTGCCTTCTTCAATTCTATATTGGATTATTAATCTTCTTCAAGTGCACTGCCTAACAGCAGGTCCACTAGTAGAAGAAGAAGAAGAAGAATTAGTGCGTATAGTCGTAGGCCTGTATGTTAAATTTTGCGATCGAATATTTTATTTTGGATTGTATCACGAGTTACTATATTTTGCGCGTTATAACTATCGGATATTTTCGTTTCATTGTACACTATCTGTAAGTACTATTTAATTCGGGTTTTATTTAATAAATTTCATTTCATTTATTAAACACGTTTTCGTGATTGAAACCTTTAGAGTAAATTCAGAGAGCAATTCGAGGCCGGGTCAATGTTTTAAGATTATAATAATTTAATGAACATTAGACACCTTGACAAACAGGTAACACAATGTCTCAATAGCTCAGTAGCAGGTAACACAATGTCTCAATAGCTCAGTAGCAGGTAACGCAATGTCTCAATAGCTCAGTAGCAGGTAACGCAATGTCTCAATAGCTCAGTAGCAGGTAACACAATGTCTCAATAGCTCAGTAGCAGGTAACGCAATGTCTCAATAGCTCAGTATGTAGAGCAGCAGGTCACGTTATTACGTTTCAAGTGGTCGTTCCTCAGGTCTAGAGTTGTAATCACATTCGAAAGTTATGAGAGGGTAATATCTCGGATATACACAGGGCAGGTAATATGGATATTTGACTATAAGTTATCTATGTATGTCTATTGAAAAGTGTGGGATTAAAAGTGGTAGATATCATCATGCTTAACCATTTTGCTAAAATACGATTACATGTAACTTTCAATTAAAATTTGTATTTTATATTCTTTAAAGTGGCACTTGCTCTTTCAATTCAACCGAGCCTTGAAAGTACTTCATAAAAATATGCAACAAGACTTACGTCAAATTTTATGGCTCATCGGTAAATGTAGAGCTTATTAGTTATGGATTGGGTCTTTGTGGACCCGATAACTAAAAAGTTGCTTGTTGCATTTTTGGACGCTCAACTTCAAGTTGATTCGATAATTTTAGAATTCCAGGAAGGCTAAGCTTCTATAAAATTAATTTACAGTTAGCTAATAACTTAACGTAGGCTAAATGGCATTCGATATCAAAAGGTTTAATTTATCTGCATATACCTGTTTATGTACCTTGCAGGTGCTCATTCTTGCTTTATTTATTGTGAAGAGACGCTACGTCCCAATGGTAAGCAAGCAAGTCATTTAACGGTGTATTTAATTATGATAATATAAGATAACCTAATTTAAAAAGTTAAAGTAAATACGTAGACAATATATATATATATATATATATATATATATATATATATATATATAGTATACCCATGTATATACTGTATATATATTTACATACCCTACATACTATACATGTCACATACAATTACACAAACATGACTTTATATGTATTGTACTGTATGTATACATACACAGTAGCTGTACATAGGCCTATATATATATATACTATATATATATATATATATATATATATATATATATATATATATATATATGTAGGCCTATGTATACATGTATATATATATACATGTATATATATACATGTATATACAGTAGCAGTACATACATATACATATATGTATGTATACGGATGTAGGCCTGTGTGTACATATATTTGTACACTAATCATAAAGCCATAGTCGAAATCCAGCAGAAGTTCTCTGAGGAGGGTGAAATAGATCGGGGGGAGACGGCGTATTACAGGGATGTTGTATTTCACCACTACTGTTTAATCTCTATACCGAGGCGGTAATGGTTCAGTCTTTAAAAATATTGAGGGAGGAGTAACTACTTGAAGTAAATTGCTAAAAGATGTGATATTTGCAGATGATCAAGTTATGCTTGGAGAAGAATAGAAAAGATTAGTTGGACTGCTAGAATTGCAAATTAAGGCGTTCTTGAAAGAGCCGATACAGATAGACAGATAATAAATTTGATATGAAGTAGAAAGAAAAGCTGGAAAGGGCATATTGTAAAGGGGATGGTTTGCTAAATGATACTGTAAAAGGTAAAATGCAAGGGAAAATAGTTAGAGAAAGATCAATACATGGGAATCCAGCATCCCATAACAAATTACAGATAGTAGATAACATATTCATATATAGAGATCGAAAGCGAGCTTTGGAGAGAATTGGTTGGAAGAGTTATATGCCATGGACCTGCCGTTAGGCAGTGCACTAGAAGATTACATGTAAACAATATTTAAGGTATATTATTCATCTTTAATCACTTACAATCACTGTTTTTTCGCTTTCTTTTTGTAGTTCTTTTTCTATATACTGTAGACCCGTCAACAATGCATAGAAGAACAATATAAAATTTTCAAAATCACTGGAAAACTTATTCATAAGGTAGGCCTATAGGGATAATATGGTTCAAATATTCAGCGGTACTTTTGTCTTTATATTAACTATAATATTAATCAGCAGCACAGTTGAGAAGCGACTTACTGGATTGTGCTCACTATTTCAGAGTGTTGCTTATTTCGAAGAACCTCGCTCAGTTATGCACTCTCTGCCAATGCTTCTTGCCCAGCCAATCATTGTAAGTTGTTGACCTGGCAATAAATCAATTGATAGGCCTACATGAATGAATGGATTAATTAATCAATAAATGGAGTAACAATCAATTAAAATCCATGAATCAATAATAAGCAGTGTATCAATCAAAATCAAAATGCATAAAAATGAAAGTCTCGTATGGGTGAATCTCTCGCAATCGATAGTAAAAAGCTAAAACTAATGTTAACGTCAGTTCCCTCACTCGAAAGCGATTTTAATGACAGGCGAGCCCAGGGTTTGAACCCCGCACATACTGATACGCGGTCGAATATCTTACAGACATCTCCGCAGGCTTCAGCCATCAGTCATTATATCAATAAAAAGAATGAATAAATGAATAGAAATCAATCAATCAATGACTTAATCATTCAATGACACAGTCCATCAACCAACTGAAGGACCCGTTTAAGTCCTTCTACCTCATTGAAGGATAATGAATTATTCATCAAACTACAGGATAGGAAATGCGAACCGTTTACATTCATCGTAAGAAAATAGTAGAATTAGCAGACTCTGTATTTTGTAGTGACTTTTATCCGAAGGCACCTTCAGCGAAACACAGGGCATTGAGTGTTACAGTTAGCTCATGAATCGAAATATGGAGTTTTTGCCTTTGTGGTTTAATAAGTCTACGAAAATGAAATAAATGTCCATCAAAACATTATTTTAAATCATTCTGCACACTATGTATAGGAAATTTTAGTTGAACATTACATATTTATTTAAATTTAATATTTGTGAAGTTTTTCAACATTATCATTGATGCGTATTAATTTTTTTGCAGATTTTGTACTTTTATACATTTATATAAATTAAATATATATTAAATGTGTTGCATAAGTCAATGGCCAAAATGCTAACACTATACCCCTGTATTCACTGTTGTTTGTAGACTCTGTTCGTAGTGATAGCTACAGTAACAGGCTTTCTCTACATTCTGCTGCTCATGAATACTTCATGTAGGTAGTTCTACTATAGCTCTATAAATTCTTTTTATTTCAATTTAATTAGCTCAACCTTTTGATGCCAAAAGGTTTAACGTGGCAACAGATAAGGATAAAAGAGATACACCATCTGAAATAGAACAGATCACGCGAATTTACAGTCGGCACAAGTATTTTCGATGGAAGTTACAGCTGGGAAATAAATTAATAGTTTATAGGAGAAATGAGTATTTACTTGATATGAAACATTACTACGAGATATATTTATTAAATTTCATAGTTAGTTTAAAATCTTTTCCACATTATTTGTAGACGTAAAGTGGATACGAGTTTACATGCAATTAGAATCTTCCTTCTTTTAGCTTCCTTTGTTTTCATCATTGCATTCTTGTCACTTTATTGGCACTTCACCTGATTAATGATGACGTTTGCCTTTGGCCTTAGATACCACTACAGGCGCTAGAAAAAAAGATTCTGAACTGGGTAGACAGAACTCTTTAAAATGGGTTACAAGTATTTCGAAATTATACTCGTAAATTTCTATGGGTAAAAGTAAGAGCTCACATATTTAGACTACTACAGTAATATGACTACAAATTCGATTTATTACTACAACCGACAGACTGAACACGAAATATAATTGTGCAGTCCTTCATAAGTGTTCATTAGGCCTACAGCATTGAATATGAACAAGAATCTAAGTCAAAGCTTCAGAAATCTGTCGTGCATGTAAGTAAATGAACGTAGTTATCATATAAACTCCTGATATTAGTCACTTTGAAGAATTCTAAACGACAATTTTCCATGTTTGTTAGGTCTATTACAGAAGAGACGACTAAGCAGCAAAGGAGGAAAGCAGCGGCAACTACCTCAGAAACTATATTTTTCAGTTTTTTGATTGTTTTAAGATTTGATTGAGACGGGGTCCACTAAATGATGTATTGGAGTGCACTTAAGTAAGACACAAAGTCGACTTCTAGTATATATGCTTTGGACTTGTCATTTAATATAACGCTGAGAAAGATTAAGGCAATAGAAGACTACTTTCTTTTCAATCTCAACTGATATTTTTTAACCGATTGTATGACCGAGTGCATAGCAGGCTTGTCTGATAACCATGGTTCAAATCTCAGCCAGACCTTCTCAGGGAGTGCCTCTTGTGATACTAAGCGGACTATAAACTAAGCTTTATTAACTTTTTTATCTTTTCCTTATAAAAAACTATTACATATAATTAGTAGACTACAAAGCTGCAATAATATCACTAGTCACTCGAGTTTATTTCGAGTTCATTTAATATCCACATTTAGTTTATTCATCTACTATGCTAAAATATATAATAGATAACTCATGTCATAATTATTTGTCATGATATGCATTATAGTTACTGTAGAATATGAGAGAAAGTAGAATTGTTTCTATTAACTGTACTTTGCTTAATATTTAGTTGTCTTTGTGGTTGTGTTCTCAGATACAGTAACGGTTCATAGCAATGGAACTGTTCACTTTGACAGCGACACCATTCTGCTAGTAAGTTATTTCAAAATAGCATAGATTTATAGTCATCGTGAATATACTGATCTTTATCCAGCTGGTAAGTTACCTCAAAACATCATCGATCAATCAGTCATTGTGAATATATTGATCTTTATCCTAGTAGTAACTGGTTAACTGCTAATAAACTTTTTAAAAATATATTTTATTGGAATGTATCATATGTTCAAAGTCAAACATTCTGCACTAGGCCCGCATTGTTATAGGCCTTCGTATCACTGCGTTTTTGTTAAGCAAGAGGGATTTTTTTATCTTTTACGTCAAATGTAATTATGCTATTGAGAGCTGTTATTTGATGTATATAGAATATCGTTTTCATTTTCTTTTATATTTGGCATCCGCGAATTGCTGAGGGTGTGCATTGTTTTCTTACAGTAATTTTCATACTTATTTCTTTACTTATTTTATATATAAATATAGGCAAAATTGTCTTTCTTTCACAGAAATTTCATCTCTTTCCTTTGAAAGGTTAAAGTTTGTTTATGTATATGATACATCAGGAACCCGGTACACTTTTACAAAAAGAGTGATGGACTAGTGACCTGACTATTAACTGACTTATAATCCTAATACATATATTGTACTGACCTGACTATTAACTGACTTGTAATCCTGATACCTATATTGTACTGACCTGACTATTAACTGACTTGTAATCCTGATACCTTTATTGTACTGACTTGACTATTAACTGACTTATAATCCTGATACCTATATTGTACTGACCAGACTATTAACTGAATTATGCTCCTGATACCTACGTATACCTACGTTGTACTGATCTAACCTTTAACTGATGAATACAATCCTGATACCTAAGTTTTAGTGACCTGATTATTAACTGACTTATACATACACATATATATGTGCTTCCAATGCTTTAGTAGTAGTTAAGAAAAAGTATTTGGCTGTATCGCTAAGATATTTAGAGCGTACTTGGTATCTTATATTCTGTGTTTTCGAACATGAAACACATTCAACGAATATTGTTGTACTAGATATTACAGTACCTGTTCGTCGTTGGATTGATATGGTTTGGTCGGGTTCTGTTCGCCTGCGAGAGATTCAACGTTTCCTATACCGTGGCAAAGTGGTTCTTTACCAGGTAATAGACGAATAGTAGTTCTTTACCAGGTAATAGGCGAATAGTAGTTCTTTACCAGGTAATAGGCGAATAGTAGTTCTTTACCAAGTAATAGGCGAATAGTAGTTCTTTACTAAATGATAGGCGAATAGTTGTTATTTACCAGGTAAAATGCGAATAGTGGTTCTTTACCAGGTAATAGGCGAATAGGCCTAGTAGTTCATTATCAGGTGATAGGCGAATAGTAGTTCTTTACTAGATAAGAGGCTCATATAAGAAAGCTGGTAAAGCTAATGTTAACGTCAGTTTCCTCACTCGAAACCGATGTAAGTGACGGGAGAGACAAGGATTTGAACCCCGCACATACTGATCCGCGGTCGAACATCTTACCGACATCGTCATTGGCTACAGCCAATATTGTACGGTTCCTTACCAGTTTATAGGCTAATAATTATTCTGATTATTTATCAGTTAGTATTTTCTTTTTATTGTTCTTTTTTCTGATGCACTATTTATAGCCTAATATGTTTGTATGTGATGTGTAATGTGTATTGAATGCGTGAATTAGTATGCGTGAATTAGTATTGATTAGAAATTAAAATAACCTAATTGTGGTTCTTACCAGGTATAAAGCTAACTAATCGTAAACACATTATCATTCATTTAAGTTAAATGAAATTTTATCGTGTACATACTCAGCTGTATTTTCTATGTAATACTGAATAGAGAATAACGTGTCAGATGTTGAGCTCTGTATACATCGCTGAATCTGTAGGGCTTTACATACAAGACGAATTTTGGTATCTTTTCAAATTGTTTTATTAATTGAAATCATAATAACTTTTCTACATGTAAGCTATTGTATTGGAATCTTGCCAAATTTTTTTGTTTCATAAGTTCAATGAAACTAGACTTTAAATTGTGCTTACATGTATATAGAAATAAGAAGAAATTGGCAGGACCATTAAAGAAAGCATATCGGCAGCTCATTGTGTATCACATAGGTTCGATGGCCTGCGGAACGTTGATAGTGAAGCCTTGTGCAATACCAAAACTTATCGCTGCAGCCTGCTGGAAATAGTAATTATTAGCTGTTTATTGATTACTAGATTATATCATCATTATCATCATCATCGTCGTCATCGTCGTCGTCGTCGCCGCCGCTCCCGCCGCCACCCCCGCCGCCACCACCACCACCATCATCATCATCATCGTCATCATCATCATCATCATCATCATCATCATCTTCCTTTTCTTCTTCTTCTTATTCATCATCATCATCTTCTTCTTCTTCTTCTTCTTCCCTTGAATCACAGTTTAGCTAGTGTCAGGATAAGGCAATTTTCTAGCAATTTCTAGAACCTAGGTGCTTGCCAAGTGAAAGTCAATTCTGACGTTGTTTGTATCTTAGTGCTTTGTCGCCTTTTACAATATATATATATATATATATATATATATATATATATATATATATACGTATGTGTTTATTTCAGCATCAACTGATATGTGTTTATTTCACCAAATCACTGACAAATGCAAACAGAAATAAACATTTAAATGAAATAAAATTTTAAACAAAAATTCCCAGGAACACACTGTGTCAACAGTCTATAAACACCAGAACAAGATACGTAGAGATCTTACAATACGTAGAGTCCGCGGTTGGTCTCTTCATCATCAACCCGAACACAACATGGGTACATTACTACTTTACTGAAGATCAATAATCTAGCATGTAGCTAGATTAGGTACAGTGTTGATTTCGAAAATAACATTCTGCTCTCAAATATACATTAATCCGATTAATGCAACGAAGATTTAAAATTCGATTCTTTTCTTCAGCCAACAAAGATTAACTTCGTAGACAGAAACTCTAGAATCCACTTCATCCAATAACATTTGCAGCTTTTCTAAGTGGGAATTGAAATTTCAATAAAAATATTTAACAGAACTTAAAATGTAACGATAGTCATTACATTTAAGTAGGTGTCCCTTCAACCGTTTATTTCATTACTCTTTCTATCTTTCTGAATAAAGATTAAAATTGACCATATTAATAATTGACATGATTCCGATTTCGTATCAATTTAGAGCAAATCGTTATACTATAGCCTGCATGAGTTGTGAGACTCTTTCTATTAAGAAAGATGGCTAGATTCTCGAACAATCTGCTGCCACCCGAAAGAGAACAAGAGATCATATGCAGTCTTTATGCAGTCTCAACCACCGGTTTAGCAATTTTGCATAGTCAATATATACTACCTAATGATAATATAGGTATCTTTATTGTATGAATGTGTAGCGTAAAGCGTGAAAACAACGATTGTGCTAAGTGCCTGCATGACTGTTGTGAGCCCTGCTTTGTCTGCTACATCGGAGCTCTACAGTTTCTCTCTGAGAACGGATACATCTTCGTGGGTAAGTTTATTGGGCGGTTTGTTGACTGTAGAGTGTGGAGCATATCATCAGTTTTCTTGCATTCTGAAGAGAACATAGGGCGGCAACACTCCTCCAATCTTTTCTGTTTTTAACAACCGTCACAGCATCTTTCCATGAAATGTCCAAAGTTTTCAAATCTTTGTTGATCGTGTTGAACCAAGTACTTCTAGGTCTTCCTCTTTTCCTTTTTCCTTGACTTGGTTTCCAATTCATTGCAGTGCATATCTATCATCAGGCATTCTTTTTACGCGGCCCAAAAACGCTACGCTTCTTTCCGCAACTATTTCATCTAATACAGTGGAGCATAGTACAGTATTTCAATTGATTATAAATTATTCCATTAATAGGTTAATGTTTATCAGCTATTTAAAGTAAGCGCGAACGTAAGGTTTTCGTTCGTCCGTTTATTATGAATAAATATGTGTGATTTGGTAGCCTCTTCCTACGTGGTTATAAAAACAAAAGCTAAAGATTAAGAAAACTCAAATATCAAGCAAGGAGTTTCCAATGGACAGAAACCCGAGAGAGAAAATTTCTCTCTACAATTTTAAATAAACTTGTTGACGTATTTAACCTATGGTTCTATTGCTTTCACTTCGTGCAATGTTAGTTTGTGAACTGTCAACGCTGCAGCGACGTTTAGTGAGAATATGTAATCTACATGTCCCCACACCAGAAAAAATTTGTGTGAAATGTGTTTCAGCCTTAAATGTGAGGTTCAAAACAATTGAGCCAATATTGGGTACAACAGCTTTTGCCAAATTAATGTTACAAACTAATAATATATCCTGAGATGCTATTAGCAACTTAGCAAGTGCATGTACAATGTACATAGCAGAACCCTTCCTATTTATCAGACGTGTCGCCTGTATGCTACTACCCAGGTCTAACTACTAACCGTGGCCTCAATTAAAGGATACAAAAAACATAGTCTGTTATATTTAATATACGATTTCTTACACACAGTCGCCGTTTACTATCTTATGCTCCGTTGAATAAATATATAGAACCGGGGACCGAGCATAACTGTCTTCGCTCCACGGGTCTTCCCACCCAAAAAAGTGGCCATTCGTCGGATAATAATAATTATAGCAATTATTGTATCTCCGATCAGCCCCGCAGAAATTTAATCTCAGGAACAGCCATTGAAGATTTCATGACGTTACTTGAAGTTACTATTGGGATATTCAATAGCTCAGTAAATTCAGTGTATTTTTCTCTCGATAATAATTCTAATTAAAACGTTGTTCACAACTGTTTTCTTTCTCATCTGTTGAATTTAATAAATGGGAAATTAGATCACACGAAGAAATGGACTTAGGCGAAAGGATTAAAAAATGACTTCAGAAGCTTGTTAAGGGTATCTCAATCCTCTGAAAGGTATTCATTCTTTATTTCGAAATAAAATTATGGATATAGCTATAGAGACAAACATTTCCAATTTAATTTTGGTCGCACGTTATGCTATTCACTTCTTGCTATTGATTGATATTGACATTTTACATGTTACTTGTTCTTATTCACTTGATAGCCTTGTAATTTTGTTTTTTATATTTGTGACTACCGTTGAATTGTTGAAATAAAATAAGCAAATAATAGAGTAAGATTTATGGTATTTGATTGACTTTGAGCGTTATACGGTGAGAACTTTCTACGGGCCTGCGTGAGGTCTAAAACAGTGACGATCAACTTCAGTAAGTCGAGTCACTCTGGTAACATAGTCTACACTCGCTGGGTGGCTAAGCTTCTGCTGAACGTGGCTCAGTGCAGCATCACCATGCTGCAGCTTGTCCTTGCCTTCATACTGGTCGATGTGGGTATCAGTTAATAATAATAATAATAATAACAATAATAATAATAATACTAATAATAATATTAATATTAATAATAATAACCCCAGGTTCTTTACACCTGGGTAAATAAAAAATAATAATAACAATACCAATAGTAATAATAATAAAGGTTTAACGTCCGTTTCCTCATCCAGGTATGATGTCGGGGACGTCCCCAACAGTTAAGCCATAAGATAGTTTATATCAAGTTTATTTCACTCCGACCTTATACCACATGCACAGAACACATGTAGAAGAAGTGAAGTGAAAAGGGACACAGTAGGCACTAACGTGTGCAACAATCTGATAAGATATTTTAAAGATATTTTTATCGATATTTCCATCTTCGACCTAGTCTGTATCAAATGTTTCCATCTGTAGATCTAGATCGTTTCGCCATGATGTTTGAATCAATTTTGCCTCTGTAGAATTGTTTATAAATTTTGTTATTGGTGTTTTTTAGAGTGTGTTCAGAATTTGTGCGTAAGACCTGCCATGCCTTTTGATAATTTTGCACAAATAACTAGAAGGCCCTCAAAATTAAGCAATGACGCGTGGCTCTCGTAGAATTAACAATTTTTATCTAGATTATTCTCCGTGCACTAATAATCATAATCTCATACCTCGGAACTTCGTCGAACTCCTTTTTAGTCTTTAAGTTGGCCCATTTCAATTGTCCATTGCATCGCATTAATACTGGAGTCAAGACTATCTAAGTCGAGTGACTAGTAACTAGTAGTAGCAATAATGTTAAAACTAAAGATATAAAACTTGATTTTGTTTTTGTATTTTAGCGAGAATACATGATATGCAGGCCGTTTCTAGTGTTGATAATATCATCAGTGATATCAGCCATTATTGCTCACATATTTCTGGGATTCTATGAGGTAAGTTATAATAAATATAATAATAAGAACAACATAATTAGATTATTACTGTTGTCCTTGACAACATTGAGCACTATGGCACAAACTCCCATCCAATGAGCGAAGTGTGAGGTCAAAAACCGGTGCGAACCTAAATCCGGCAATTCAGTCCTAGGAAGAATACTAATAGTAACAAACATTAAATTGTTATTGCTAACTAATTGATCCTAATATGATATTGCAATGGCTCTTTGTATATGGAGACTCAAATCTAAAGATATTTAGGTTTACAAAATTGTTAAAGATATTTCTTAAGTCTCTCGCCGATTGGATACTCACAGTATAATTTTGGCCTAGCAACTAAATGAATATGAAGACTATTTAATTTTTGCTGATATTGAAATGTAGTAATTTAATTCACATATATAGTTTGTCTTTAAAATGTATCGTAACTAACGAAATTTATAAAACAATATCAATATGTCCACCTGGAGGTAGTGGCGATGTCGGTAAGATACTCGACCCCGGATTAGTATGTGTGGGTTGAAATCCTGGGCTCGCCCGTCACTTATATAGCTTTCGAGTGAGGAAACTGACGTTAACATTAGCTTTAGATTTATCTCTATCATTACACAATTAAATTAAAATACATGTTGAAAAATACGCACACTGCACTTTCTCCATTCCACTCTGTGTAGGAAGTTGAGATAGCAAAATTCTCTCAAAATATATACTTGTCATTTTGTAGCTATTTTGATCCAATATATGAACTTAGAGAACTACAGTATAGGCCTACTGTGATTAAAGTATCTCTGTCATGAAAGACGACTAAAGAAAGACATGCAGAAAAACAGGCCTAATTAGCAGTGACATAGCAGTTTCATCGTGCAGATAGATAGATGGAGAGAGAGAGAGAGAGAGAGAGAGAGAGAGAGAGAGAGAGAGAGAGAGAGACAGAGAGAGAGAGTAAAGAATGAGAAAGCGAGAAAGAATGAGAAAGTGAGAGAGAATGAGAAAGCGAGAGAGATAAAATTTTAGCAACAACGGCAAATGCCGCATACACATTCCGTCTACACCTGAAATAATTTAAACGAAACTGATTCCCTACAATATACTTTTAAACGGTGGAACCCGCATATAAAGAATAGAGCAATAGAATATAGAGCACGCGTATTGAAACTGGTGACTACGTATATTTTCTCTAACAGCAGATTCAGGACACCCTGTTTATATGCTTCTGCCTCGATGCTTGCCACAACAATGGTATCAGCAAACCCTACTACATGAGTGATAACATGAAGGTATACACAAACTATTTTATTGTAAAATGATACTATTGCATCAATGTGTTTATTCTGTGGCAATATGCTTCTTACTTTACACGCAGGCCTATATAGAAATATACTACCGTGACAATATATTAATGGCATATAACACTAAAATAAATTAATGTTAGAGGAATATGACAATTGTACGAGCAATTGAGTCCGCCTTAATTTATAGAGAGTGGAATAAAAAGGCTAACTCGGTGGTAAGAATGGAGAAAATTCGAGAACAAGGGTATGAAAAAATCGATGAATTTTTATAAATATGCAACATTCGGATCTCATATAAAGTTTAAACAGGACGGAGACTTGCCTTACAATTTACACGCTCGGCAAATGTTCCCCTAATGCGAAGCCGTTTTATGAAGTTAAATAACACGGCATTATCATGATCTATACACAGATTTTCCTCATGGAGTCTTTCTATGGTAAAGCTAAAGCTAAGGTTAACGTTAGTTTCTTCACTAGAAAGCGATGCCAGTGACGGGCGAGCCTAGGATTTGAACCTCGCACATACTGATCGGTGGTCGAGTATCGTACCGACTTCGTCACTGGCTCCATCCATTATAAGGTTAAATAGCACGACATTATCTCTGCGCAGACTTTCCTCGTGGAGTCGCAGGCTACTCGAGTGAAGTGCAGGAGCACCACGGGAGCCTCAGGCAGGAAGAGCTTGGCAGCTGGACGCGAGTCAGCCTTGAGGAAGACAACGGCAGACCTGCGCAACACCCTCGACGAGAAAGAAAATCGTCGTCAGAGTCAAGCGGAAGAGTCGACCAGCATTCAGCACCGGAAATCAATTGCGCAGAACATTGAGGAATATTTCGAGTCTCAGAGCAAGGAGAGAGCCGGGTCTAATGCGGCTTTAGAATTACAGCGCATTGCTGAAGCCGATTGATTGATTGACGCTGATTGATTTATTAGCGCTGATTGATTGATTGACGCTGTTTAATGATTGAGAGAAAATCAACGGATAAAATAAGAATTGTCTTTAGAAATACGGCACCTTAAAATGTAAATATAATTAGTCTTGAATATGTAACTTCTATTAAATTGTATTGTTCAACCTGCGTTTGCTTATTATAGAATTCTGCTAGTTAAGGTGTAAAAAAATTCTAAGATATTTTGTTAAGAAATTTCGTAAAGACGTTAAAGTTGATAATATTTATTTGTTCCTTAAATCATAATAATAGAATAGGATTAGAAATGCAGATATGACAGGGTCTAGCTATCGACCAAGACGCTGCATTCTGAATTATTATACAATTAACTAATTTAAATTAACTATTCTCAAAGTGAAACTAAACTTAAGTTAAATAATTTTAAATAAAGTTTTAAATAGTTTTTAATAATAGTTTTAAATAAAGTTGGTCTCAATGGATGTTTCCGAAATTTAAAAAAATAACGAAAGTGAAAGGAACTCGTATAAGAGAAATTTCTAAAGACAGTAAAATATTTAAGAAATCCAGTCGGTGCTTTCATAGTGACAAAATTTTACTTGAGAACATCGGGTCGATTTAATACAATTTTTTAATGAGCCATTATTACCCTAATTGTACATAGAGAGATATAAGCGACCCACCATTCTCTGCGCGCGCTCTACGAGGCGGCTGAGCAAGAAACTGAGAGACTATCTCAGTAGTCATATTTGTCTTAAGTTAAAGGCTACATTAAAAGATTGAAAAAGTCATAACCCACCCGATGGATTCAACTAGTTGGTCGATGAAATTCTCTTAAAGAGCATAAAAGTAGACAACATTTATAGATATGTACCTTCGACCTCGGCCAATTGAATTCAAAACTAAAATCAATTTTAACGGCTCCAACACTACACATGCATATTTCGGGTTGATCTCTTTTCATATTTTAAGAACTTATACGAAAATTTTATACAGCCTGTTTCTTTAAATAGTACAATATAATTGATTTGCATTACTAAACATGAATTTAAGAACAGTTTATCAGTATTAGTTTAGAATTCACAGTTCGTATCAAATAGTACAAGTTAGACAGGCTTAATATTAGATATAGATTAATATACAAAATATAATAATTTCTTGAAAATTATACACATACACAAAGACACATACACAAATATACACGTACATAAATATATACATGTAAAACAATAAGTTATTTAGTAAATACAACACTTATAAATTACTTATAAAACTATAAACGAAGTGTTGTTTAAATAAGCCTGGTAAAAATTAGATCTTTCACCAAAGCCAAATTAAAAAATAACATATACAACGGCACACTGGGTCAGTAATCACAGATGCTTATTTAAGGCCCCTTTCCTCCTTCCTATCCATGGTTATTAGTAATCGTTGCCTTTTGATGGCGCATCAATTGCAGCTGGCGCCGATTTAAGAATAGCCTTCCAACACCCTGTGATGTGTTCATTCCAAGCTGTCAACGCTCGGTCTTTCAAGGTGGGCACCCAACCAAAACAAAACGAGACCGACTTAGCTTAACTTCGATTACTGACGCGCAACTAAACCAAGTGTGCTAAATCCTGCCGTCATTATATAAGTAAGTATTTTTAAAGTCTAATTAATTAGCATCAAACTAAAACTGCTTACCATTTCTCCACAAAACTTGTTTAACCCGATATCAATATCGCACAATTTAATGACAGAATACAAATTCTACATTTCATCCATTAGTTGTGCATTTCGACAGTCCTTCTAAGCGTATGTCGCATTCGTTAAACCATCGTTTAAACATCACTTGACAATTGACTTTACGAGTTACTGTTGTAATGAGTATGGCCGAGATTCTTTAAATTAGCTGTGAGATTCGGCCAACTGGTAAAACTCGCTTCTGCCGACAATATTCATGTTTGTTACGTGAAATATTTAGGCTGAGCACGTACGTCCAGAATTATGTTTTCTACGAGATTTCTATGCAATTTGACACTTTTACCTAATCAATATAGACAAATATTCTACTATAGCCTATAAAAGAATGGCATTTATCTTTCCATTATGTATTTATTTTTAGCGGCGCTGAATAAAATCTGCACAGTCGGTTTGCAAATAGCAGACAGATAATTAATAACCTTTTATTTCATTGCTTGAGTCCGTCTCTACATAAAATTTAGTATGACCTATTTTCTAAATTTGAACGAAGCATAAAAGTAAAGATAATATAAAATAGTAGTCACACACAGAATTCAAAAACGAGAAACGCGGGTCTGCTTTCAAATATATATATAGTCTCACTGAATTTTAAAAAAATTCATATACTAAGGGACTAAATTGACACAGAATACAAGTCATGGAAATCATGGAAAGGCTAGTCAACCTAATGTTTGTTACAGTTTGTAACTCCAATATTGCGCCATTATTCGGGTTCAGCTACTTGACCCTGTCTAAAAAAATGTCCACAGAGTTTCTGTGCCGAGAAGTGTATCGAAGAAAACTCACTAGTATTCACCAAAAATATTTTTCATTTCAAATAGTTGAAAATAACAATTTTACTAAATTTCAAACACACTGATTATTACAATTTTGATATTATGACAACTCAGTTATATGTTCACTTTTGAATAGTGTTTCTTGTTTATCTTTTAGTGAAAACGTTTATTAATGCATACTCAATCAAGGCTTCAACAAGCCCGAATAAATCAGGCGTCATTCAATCTCTGGTGACGACGTACTACGTGTACGACCCCTTAAATACACTAAACTTTCCGTTCCGATTCTGGAGTAACAACATTCGAAGCCCAGGTAAGTTATTTTTATTATTTGAACTGAAGGCACCAAAGAGTTCAATGTGATTTACTAAACTACCACAAGTCAGGGTTTAAAAGCAGCTCTAGTAGTAAATTCTCTTAAGCCGACTTCTCGTGATTCTTTCACTGCAGGATGGACAAGACTTCGTTTCCTACAAAAACACGGTAATACTGAGATGAATTTTCAATATCAGAAAGAATTCATAACATAACTAAATAGAACAAGATTAGTAGGCCTATACATTCCTGTTCACCAACTTATCTAGATCTATTATTACAGAATGCAGGCAGGAAATTATATTTGGAACCAAACATTTCACTTTGCGTGAACGAAATTGCACTCTCTGATCGACTCCAACAGCATTTGAACCCTCAGATCCTACTAAATAGTTCACGACGTAACCCCTAAGATTCCGAGATAAATTGCATTTAGTTATTAAGTAGTTTGTCAGTGATATTACATTTAGAAGAGAAAGTGATAGTAAGCAGAGTTAAGTAAAAAAGTGTATAGCTGGTGAACTAAATAAAAACTAAGGAATTATATCTTAGCTTCAGCAATCATCACATTAAAACAGACATAACTCATAAATTGGGGAATTTCTCGTTACTGCGCAGAAACATTTACGATTATATCTAGCACTTTTAATCTATATCTCAGTAGTACATTATCAGGCTTAGAACAAGTCGAGAAGTCAATCTTTGCTTTTAAAGTTACAATTTATAAAATTATAGACTTATGAAAAATTAATATCAGTAACTAAACAAGTGTTCACTGCAAACTGCACAACATTGGCATACAGAGCTTTATACCATTAAAATCACTTTCTTGATACAGTGAAATGCAAACTAATAGAAATTATTGTCAATTACTGAAATATAAATAAATGTTGTAATATAAAACTTTATACTTTGGCTAATCAGTAACATGCACACTAATTATTTAAATTTTGAACTA
This sequence comes from Enchytraeus crypticus, assembly GCA_905160935.1. Lineage (NCBI taxonomy): Eukaryota > Metazoa > Annelida > Clitellata > Enchytraeida > Enchytraeidae > Enchytraeus > Enchytraeus crypticus. The sequence continues at coordinate 280,444 of CAJHZI010000766.1, forward strand.
ATATCAGTAGAATGTTTATCTTAAAATGTATCAGCAGTCCATAATACCAGAAGCAACTCACAAATGCATTCATTACCTTAACAATTTTATTCCAGCATCTGCAGCAGCAAACATGGCGACAGATAGATACTAAAGGTGCAAAAGCTTTCGTTCCACAACTGCAGCAGTCGAACACTGTTTGAAAATAAAATATAATGAAGTTATAATTGTAAACACAATCATTCCGTTACAACTTGAAAATCAGAATCAAAGTCATTTCAAATCAAATTTTTATCGCTTCTTTTAAAATTTTTCACTTATTGTTTATGCTGTTTCTTCTAGAGCTAGCATGTTAAATATTAAATATTCCTCATCAGAAATAGCAGTATTACCGATAATTAATACACTAAATATATTGGTAGTAAAATGATTAAATATATAAACTCGTACTTTGCAATAACGGAATATTGGCTCAAAGCCATCAGGTTTTTGCTTAAAGTTATATCCAAAATTATACAGTCCTGAAACAATCATTCCATTTTTTACATGGATGAGTTTTTACTCTCTAATCGGCTACAGCAAAATTTGAACCCTGAGGTCAATGTACAAAGTTCATGAAGTAACCCCTAAGACTCTGAGACTAGTTATTACTGATCGCTTTGAAGAAACAAACTGCAGGTAATACTCAATGGTGCTAAAGAACTGAATGAATGAAATTAGCGTGGTGGACTTTTATTTAATTAAGAAATGAGATTTGAAAAAGCACATGAAACGTGTCTATTTAAAGGACATCGATAGAATCATTGGTTTCTCAAACTGCGGGAAGAACGAGGCCAATTTCTCAATTAAACTATTATAAACTTTGAATTGTACGCATTAAACTTCAACTCAATTGAGATTTGATGTTAGTGCAATCAGAGCAGGAATTTAGACTCACCGCTAAAATTTAGTTTGTAGGAATGAGACACTACCATCTTAACGTATTCATCAACTGTCTGTTCGCTTCTTTTCAGAATTTTTTTAGCCGCAATTTCAGCCTATAGAAAAAATTTAAAATCTGATATGCAAAAATGCACTATGATATGATTTACTTCGCTAAGTCATTGTTCTGATTTTCTAACGGAGAATCTGAGAATCATTTCCGAATTTGGCCACTTAGAGTAGTCATCTATAGATAGTAGTCATCCAGTGCGCATTACCTGTCTCTCAAGGGCGCTCCCTAAAGGCAGGGCCTAGACGCAAAAATTGTATTTAGCCTCTGGTTTCCTATCCATTTCTACATAGAAAATGCATTTTAAAATCATCCAACAATTCTCGTCTCGGTTTTCATCTAATTCTTTTCCATTCCAATCGTCATTGCATTGTATCTAAGTATTCAAATCACTCCCCATCCCATAAACATGTTCCATAACAGTTCATAATAAAAATATGTGCACCTCTAGGCAGTTAGTTATGTTACAAGTTAATTAATTAATTTTCACTTACAATTGAGTATGGAATTTGTGATCATTTGTTTTACAGCAGACCGCGTAAGCAATAGGCCATAGAATAGATATTCCGACACCATAATCCCGTAATACAGACTATTTTACTACTATACCATAGTGAAATCTTTAGTTTAACAATTGGCTTCTGAAGTGGTTTCTCAATGTCTTCTTACCTTGTGATTAGGGCCTCTTAACACTTACGCTTTATTCGTTTGATCTAATTTTCAGCGTCCATATCCTGTGCACAGTTGTTAGCGAATTTACTGCATTTATTTATTGTACCGACTTTTTTCTTGAATGTTGCTGCTTTGAATCGCAAATGCTTACCTCAAATTTCACATAATTTTAAATATTTATTTTAATTTATTACTTTATGTCGTCAGTTTCGTCAACTGTGTAATTTTAATCTTAGGTAATCGTTACAACAGAACAGAACACAATGCAGGAGAGGACAGCATGGCATTTATAAATTGATGTAGAGAAAATTTAATAAACAAATAACTACCCGTTCTGTTTCCGTTAACCCACTGCTCAGTAACTCATCTTTCAGGCGCTTTTCTGAGCAATAAAATGAAATGAAATTTTTAATAATTAAACTCGCAGCAAAATAAACGCAGGCCTACAATTGGCACTTCTACAGGCAAGAGCAATGTAAGAATTAATCAATAAAAACATAAACATAAAATAAAACTACTAATATTTAATAATAACCAAAGTATCCACCTCCATGCATTAGAACTTAAGAGGAGAATTTTTACCAATGAGAAACTATTTCTTTATGTTTTAAGAAAAAGCAAGTTACGCAACTGGGAAACACCTATAGCTCTCAAATGAAGACTTTTTGACTTTTGTGAAATAAATATTATATCCAGCTTGGAGGAATTTCAATAAGATAAAATAAATTTCGATTGAATCAAGGCGCTAGAAGGCTAGCGTGCATGCTATACACGCGTAAGCAGACAGAGTTGTACTACAGTTACGATTGTAGCAAAGTATTATAAACAAAGAAACTAAATACAAAATGCATAGATAACAAAGACCATTTCGCATATATTTAGATTGAAGCAAATATATATAAATTAGACGGATGCATACACATGAAAATTTTATTTTTAATTTTTAACACAAAATTTACATTAAATTTCACATAAGACAGACGCTTAAATATACTAATATTTTAAAATTCCATTCCAATACTAGCACCACGAAAGTCACGTACAGCTTTCGACTATTCTCCACAGTTCAGAATGGTCTACTCTACTCCACTCCACGGATGTATATTTCAAAGTGATCCCTTTAGTTCTAGTGGCTTGTAGTTCAAAGTGGTCAAAATGATCTACAGTTAAAGTTCTGAAAGCTGTATAGAAAGAACCTAATATTACTTTAAACAGACAGACAATTAATTAGAAATCCAAACAAGCTACATTACTTTAAACAGACAAACATTTAGCAATCCAAACAAGCTACATTACTTTAAACAGACAAACATTTAGCAATCCAAACAAGCTACATTACTTTAACCAGACAGACAGACATTTAAGTCCAACCTTGAGAGCAAGAAGCTGCATTAGCAGAACGTTTTCTACTTGCACCGCACTCAACTTCTAGAGAACTTTCTGAGGAAGATGCAGCAGAATCTGTTGTTGAACAACTTGGTTTAGACCCCTCACAACTCACTGATGTCTTCTGCCCCGCTGACTTCCTGGCACGACTCCTTACAAGCAGCTCACACTCCCTACCTGTGTACTCCACGCACATCTGATTGTACTGCTCTCTATGACCACTTCTCACAAATTGAATAAAATCTGAAATTCAACGCAAAGAAGCAAAATCATATTTTGAAGTTATTATTAGTAACAAAGAAAGGAAATATACACGTACATCAGTGTCGTGGTGATCAAACTTCGTTTAGGCACTGTTTGATAGAACCATTCACTTTTTACATTAATTTATTAAGATTTTATTTTTATTTTAAACGTTCTTTTATTCTGATGTTATTAAGTAGAGGACGACAATTCAACAGATTTCTTGAGATTGGTTTTATACACCCCAGGTAAAGGAATAAATACAAAACTAATCATATATGTCGTGTCATGTGATTATCCTAGCGATGGTTCCACCAAAGGATTTCTCTATGATGTTCCTCCACAAGACTCTATTCGTCGTCATTTCCTCGATGTTCTTTCTTTTCTTCCTTCTATTCTCCCATAAATGCTAACTCCAGCAGCCTTCAGGTCTTCTTCAAGGCAGTCTTTTCATCTTCTTTTATGTCTTCCCACTCTTCTTTTGCCATCAGCTTTGTAGCTAAATATCGTTTGACGGTTTCTGGTTTCTTCCATGTACAGTGCATGTCCAGCCCAGTGCAATCTTCTTTTCTTTATGAGTTCACTGACCATTTGTTGCTTTGTCTTTATCCTACTGTTCTCAATTGTTACATGCTCTTTGTAGCTGATTCATACTACTCTCCTAAGTCATTTGTTTTCGGTTGCATTCAATCACAGCTAGTAGTGGTAAATACTTATATAATTATATCAGTTTAATCTCTACATTTCAGGTGCACTAGTAGTCTAAGATTATGCAAAAGACTAATGTGGTTAGGTACACTTTATAAATATCTTCTACATACCGACATCAGCCAGTGGCGATGTTGGTATGACATTCGACTGCGGATCAGTATGTGCAGGGTTCAAATCCTGGGCTCGCCCATTACTGACATCGCTTTCGAGTGAGGAAACTGATGTTAACATTAACATTATAAGAGCCACTTTAAGAGTGAAATAAGTTTTCCAGCAACTATGCATTTTTATCGCAAACCTATGCGCATTTGGCAATCATTACAGTTTTAAAGAACTAAGTCAAATTCGTATGTGTACATCATTATGCGGATTATTAATCATCTTACCCGGTAAAAGGATAAAATGAATTAGTATTTTATTTGACGACATTTTATAAAATAAACGAATTTCCAACTGCATCAGTAATGATGAAACGGAGAGATACCCAACAGCTTATAGTACATTTACATTACGAGTTAATAGAATAACAACTGAGAAATTAGAGTTATCCTATTAGAATAGCAGCTGAGAAATTAAGTGGTATCCTATTAGAATAACAGCTCAGAAATTAAGAGTTATACTGCTGAATAACAACTGAGAAATAGGAGTTATCCCTATTAGAATAACAATTAAAAATTTGAGTTATATTACTTCTTATTAGGCGATGATTCCTGGGATCGTCTAGAAATAGCACAAGCATTTCCTGAACAAGAGTACTGAAATCTGACGACGAGTGGTATTCCTTCATAGCACTAGCAAATCTTCTGTATGATTCTCCACTCAGAACTTTTTTAACCTTAAACAAAACAAAAACGAATTTAAAAAGAGTAGAAACTGATAATTCTCACTATAGTATATATAAGTAGCAGATTGTTTGCGGTAGCCCTATTCTACAGTGGTTCAACCACACCAGAGCACAACACGGGGGATAATAGTACAATAGCACATATCTATTAGATTGTAAATATCAACATTAATTTACTTGTAATAATTTAAATACTTTATTAAAATGTAAATTAATTATTAAATCAAAATAATGTATCATTTAGTGTTGGTAATTGTTTAGGTTGTGCGATATAGAAGTGTGACTTGACCTACAAAAAAGACTAACAAAGGTAACCTCTAGAGCCTAGATCAAACTGATGTCAAAGCTTACTATCAGTAAGCTTTGACATCAGTTTACTATCAGTTTACTATCAGTTTACTATCAGTTTACGTCAAAGCTTACTATCAGTAAGCTTTGGCTGGAGCCAATGACGATGTCGGATATTCGATATAAGATATTCGACCGTGGATCAGTATGTGCGGGGTTCATATGCTGGGCTCGCCCGTCCCTGACATTGCTTTCGAGTGAGGAAACTAACGTTAATATTAGCTTAACCAGCTTTATTGGTATCTCTCTATTCTTTTAACAACAGAATATTCCTACGTGATAAATATTCTTGCAAAGTACTCTAGATAATAATAATACACTTAATTACAACTAATATATTATTATTTCAGTTCAATTGATAACCGCTGTATTAACTACATACAACACCCACATACATTTCTCCAATATACACACTATAAAGATTAATTAATACAAACTATGAGCTAACGAAATTATTACATGTTCTGTTTCTCCAGTTTCACTAAAGTTTTCTGCTTTAATCCAGCCTCGAGCAAATCATGAAGTCTTTTAAACACATTTAATTGTTTAGCAAGATACAAATTACTTTTGTTCACCGTTTAGCAAGTGGAATACATCTAAAACTTTAGCAGATATGGAAGTAGATACAGTAAATAACACGATTAGGTGGACATCATTCTAAACAACTTATGGCAAACAGACATTATGTTTTTCTTGTAATTTACATGTGGAACGAAATTTGACTTAATTAAAAATCCTGCTGTGTGTTCCAATCTTAAGGAACCGGATCAGAAAGCATTCTCCGACAAAAAACAGAACTGGCAAAATGAATATTAATCTTAGCGCTTGAGTCCTAGATAACATCTAGGCCTTAAACATATAGGTTTTGAGGAAAGAACTCTTGTTGAATATATTTTGTTGAATATGTAGGCATGTAGTATACAGTAAATCAAAATATTAAAAATGATATATTTCAACAATATGAAATTAAAGTCACTCTAGGTCTTAAGCTAAACTTGCCTCATTTAGGTACACCTCAGTAGAGGCCAGTCGTTGTTCAGGTGGTTTAGAGGATTGAGGCGCGGCATCAACCTCTTCTCCAGTTTGATTTTCTGATGAAATCGTTGCAGGTCTGCTGGAATTCTATAGGAGGAATTACAATCTTAAAGTAATTCCTACGTACATTATACTTAAAAGTCTAAACAGTTCTGTGTGCAGAATCGAGGCCCGAGAGAGATAATCTAAAAATTAAAGCTAAAATAAACACCGGATCGGCAAATAAATTAAAATAAATGACTGTTAAATGGCTACAACATTGGCATTAAAAGTGATAAGTATCATCATGATTGATATTATCACTCGAAAGTGTGTTTTTAACTTATATTAAAAGTATTCTCATAACATATACTAAATATATACTCTAAACATACATTTACATAATTCCACAACGTTAGTGCACATAATTCCATGACAACAACAAAAACAAAGCAAAAGATGATTCACAACGGAGACTTGAAGCATCCTGATGATAACAAATTACTTTTAATTCCGCAAATTGTTTACCAGAGTCACAAATAAAATAGAATCGTTTTGATGTTGTATCCAGTAACATAAAGAAAAATTTCGTTGACAACAGCTGACAGACTCTAAACGCTTCAGATTGGTTCTTGCACATTCGTATTGCTCAAGTGCATACTAGCTGAGTCCGTGGAAAGTCAGATAGGTAGACTAGTGCAGATCAATAGATACGGGGTTCAAATCTCCCCCAAATATTTGAATTTTAAAACTTCTTATTTTCTAACCTCAAAAAATACATACTTACATATACGTATGATTTTTTTACATTTTTATTCTGTAGTTACACACATGTCATACGCATGTGCAGTAGAGTTTCCTTTTTTAATGGTTATTGTTTTTGTAGTTTTATTTCCTCCTTTTCCCCTACGACCTCCATGGCTATTAGTAATTATTGCCTTTGTTGGCGCTTCAATAGCAACCGGCGCTGATTTAAGAACAACCTTCCAACACACTGGGGATTATTTACATTCAAAGCTGTAGACACTCGGTCTTCCAAAGTGGTCGCCCACTAAGTACTAACCGTGCAGAAAGTGGCTTTAATTGACGCGCAGCTTAACCAAGTGTGCTAAATCCACCCCCACCCCCCCCCCCCCGATTATACTTATACTAATTCAGAGATATTGGTAAGATCTACAAGTGCACATTTTCAATTAGTTTAAGAAAAATAATTGAAAGTGTTACTAAATATAGAGAGAACATACTGCAATTATTTTGATTTTTCTTTTGGAAACTTCACTAACTAAATCTGTGTTGGCTGCGGTCTTCTTCAAATGGTCAGTCTAAAAGAAAAAATAATGATACACAAAAGAAAAGTTAGTACTTTGATTAGTTTATTATATGCAGTAGTTGAAACACAACGATGGTATAAAAAAATAAACAACAAACAATTAAATTTAAATGTTATGTTCTTTTAAAGCAGAGTATGAGTAGCTGGAAATGTTTTTAATTTATTTTTATTACTACTCGCCTAGTGCAAGTAGTAAAGATTACCTCGGAAATAAAACGATAAAACTTTGAAAACAATATCAATTAGTTAAGGACTACAACTAGCCAATGTTACAAATAGAAGCTGTACCAGACAGTCTGTACCAGATAGTTGCAAAACTAAGCTTAACGTCAGACCTCGTACCAACATGCCCTGTCAGAGACTGGTCCAGAGGTATTTGAACCAGAGACCTCTGGTTTATCCTGCAAGCAGGTAGCAGGCTCAGCAATCATAAGAATACACATAACTTAAACTAAGTGTAGTAGCAGCAATTGAAATATATTAAGAAAAAAAACATGAAAAACACACCTTATAACTATCCACAGGTTTTGAGACATTATGCTGCAAAAACAAAAAACATACGGCATTAATTGGCTCCTGTTTATAAGCAGAGTGTAACAGAATTTACTGACTTTTTTAATCAATAGGCAAACAAACAGGGCTCACGTAACTCGATTTGTCAATTACCGGCTCACCTCACCTCTGGTAATAGACTGGTATTGATATATCAACATTAACAGAGCACACTTTTCCAGTAAATCTTGATATTGGATCTGCACCGTTTAACGATCCTTTTAATTTTTTTGTACATTGAATTAAATTTGACCGCATAATTAGTTAACTTTGGCCGCATATTTAGACGCTATTTCCATTTTCGAAGCCTTTTTTATAGTGGTCGACCTTGCCGTGAATATAGTAGAATACTTATGGCTTTGTCTTTGTTAACAGTACCTAATACAGAAACAGATTAAATTTAGCTATATTTTATTTTCTTCACTAGATTACGAATAAATTACCTCTGAGTTTTCCATATGATCCAGTGCTCCAAGGAGACCTTTAGGTCGCACCAATCTAGAACTGCCGCCAGGGGTCGACGTTCTGTAGAGATCCGTGGGATCAGGCTGACAATGATCTATTGCACAACGTCTTGAATCTGAATCAAAAGAAAAAACATTCTGAAAGTAAACTAGGTAGCATATGACATTATATTACGGCTGGAGCCAGTGGCGACGTCGGTATGATATTCGACCGCAGATCAGTATGTGCGGGGTTCAAATCTGGGCCCGCCTGTCACTGACATCGCTTTTACATATATACAGAAAAAAAAACTACATCCAATACCAAGCAATACATAATGTTATGAATCATAGTCAAAAAACAACTACATCCATTCCCAAGCAATACATAATGTTATGAATCATAGTCAAGATTGGTATATTGGATGAATGGTAATGTAATAGGCTTGCATCCCAAATAATTAATCATTAAAGCTGCAAAGGTTTAATAGTTTGTAATTTACAAATATAATAGCTTAACTGATTAACTAACTATTGGTTGTGACAAATATAAAACTATTATAGCCTATAAAGTGCTGCGCAGCATGGCTAATAGATAATTCTAACAACCAGTACAAATACACAAATATATGACAGATGCACTTATATATAAAGAGCTACTACAAGTCATAATACTTTACGCTAAAGTGGACTAAATTTTACAGCTAAAGAACAGAGAACTTTCGATAAAAATCTTATTTCATTATCAATGCTTGTTGATCTATCCTTAGCCTGCGTGCTTTACAGTCTTCTGGATTGTTTCACGGCAAGAACCTATTACAAACACTGGCTGGAGCCAGTGGCGACGTCGGTAAGATACTCGACCGAGGATCAGTATGCGCGGGTTTCAAATCCTGGGCTCGCCCGTCATTGACATCGCTTTCGAGTGAGGAAACTGACGTTAAGCTTAGCTTTTAACTTTTTACCAAACATCTGATATCAAGTTACATGATCTCAAGGAAAACACTGTTTCACGCAAAACAACTTACAAGTGGAATTTTTCTTTAATGGAATAACCTCATATGACAACAAGTCTATTTTGAGTAGTAGATAGATGGATACCTTCTTTTCTACAGTTGGAGAAGTGGTTAACAACTGTCGAAGCTTTCTCAAGAACTATAGCAGAAACCCGGCTTAACGTAGGCTCGAATGCCGCTCCTGAACAGCCTATATCGGCGTTTATAGGTCGCAATCTTGGTCTTGCTTTTCCTTTTGGTAACTGAAAAAGAAGGAAAATGAGACTTGAAACAGGACTAAAAGTAGTAAGTTATAACCTAAACCACAAAGTATTCATATATATTTATATCAGACTAATTAATGGTTCCGCTTTAAAGTTCTTATTCGTAATAATTGTAATTATCAGTCTCTTTTAGCAATTTAAAAGTATAAAGAGTTATAAGATAGTCTTATAAAGGAATTTTACACTTGACATTTAGTCAACCAAACTTGACAAGTGTAGAATGATTATGTGAAACATAACAGCAAATAAATTACTCTAATCAATAAAACAGTTCTTCATAAATTCTTAACAGGCTCAGATTGATAAACAGGTCTAGCAAATTAGTTAACGCTACAAATTTTGAATTAATGTTATTCAACCTGAAGAACTTTTGTACCGGATGGTGGACGAATAGATGCTCGCCTGATGACTCATGATCCTGATGACCCATTATCCTGAAGACTTATGATCCAGATGACTCATTACCCTGATGACTCATTACCCCGATGACTCATGATCCGGATGACTCGTGATCCTGATGACTCATGATCCAGATGACCCATGATCCAGATGACCCATGATTCAGATGACTCATGATCCTGATGACCCATGATCATGATGACTCATGATCCTGATGACCCATGATCATGATGACTCATGATCCTGATGACTCGCGATCCTGAGAACTCATGATCCTGATGACTCACGATCCTGATGACCCATGATCCTGATGACTCGTGATCCTGATGACTCATGATCCTAATGATGAAGCCAGACCATGATGACTCACAGGCCTGGCATATGATCCAGGTGGATTACGTGGATGTGAGATAGTTTCTGCAGGAATGATGGTGATCTCTCTTACGCTAAATTTTGCACTAGCTTTATATCTTTTCATACGTGCAAAATTGTCAATTGTGGAGATGCAGCAGTAGAGTAGAGTCACTTAAAAGTAAATAAGTGTGACAAAATCTTATCTTAACAAAAACAGTTAAAACCCTAGTTAAAATGGGATCGTTAAAAGGAGGAGGATGATGATGAATAGTTTATTAAATTAACTATTTTTATACAGTGTATCTTATGTTACAAGTATGACGTACATAAAAATAATAAAAGAAGTAATAGAAATTTTGTCCACATACATTCGACGATGCAGCCTTAAAGAAAGCCATGAGATCCTTCATCACAGGACCAAATTTATCGTAAGTTCTGAGAGCAGGTCGTAGCCACTGAGGCAGCTGCTCTCGTGCCGCAGGATAACAAAATCTGCACAAAATTCACGCAACAGTTTAAAATCTATCCGTTAAATACATCATCATCATCATCTTCATCTACCCTTAAATCTCAGTTTAACCAGGGTCGGGACCAGGGAAGGGTTAAATACAAATACAAATAATTACAAATACAACTGACAAAAATTATTAATCATACACAGAGGTTTTGGTATACAGATTCAAAAAGATATCTACTGTTCTGGCATCAGGAGGCATGTAAATGAACAGCGAAAATCAATATTGTTCACAGTAGGTTCCTTGATGTCAAGATTTTTCTTAAATACTTTCATAAAGGAATAACGAATCAAGGAATAATTTACTTTCCTTCCTAAGGGTTATATCCAAAAATCTATTAAATTTCTAACCATTTTTCATTCAATATGCATTTCAGAAGTTAAGATTGATATCATTTTAAAAAAAACCTAAATCACTTAAGTTTAGTAAAATTTCAGCTAGATTTATAGAAGTGCATCGTAATATAATCCATCGCGCCTATACGAGACGGGTCAAATGACAGTCGGGGCCGGGATTTAGAGCACTTGGTTAAGCTGTGCGTCAGTTGAACTAAGTTAAGCTCCATCGCGCCAGTACTTTGTGGGCGACCAGCTTAGAAGACCGAGTGTTGACAGCTTTGAAAGAAAAAATCCCGAGGGTGTTAGAAGGTTATTCTTAAATCCGGGCCGGCTGCAATTGATGCGCCAGCAAAAGGCAACGATTACTAATAACCCCAAGGAAGGGATAAGGAGGAAATAACGAAAACTACAAAAACACAAACCAAGAAAGGAAACTATGTAGCACATACGGTATGTCATGTGTGTAACTATATTAAAAAAAAGTTTAAACGCCGTGAAAGCCAGCAAACCTCGTATCACAGAGAATTATAGCTCCGTAATCATGCCGATGTCTAATAACCCGTCCAATGGCCTGATTGACAGCTCTCGTGGCCTGCAGTTTATACCACTCTTCTCCAGAAAGACCCTACACAATCATATTTACCTCAACTCAAAGTATGTTTATTTCTCAATCCATAGCATTATTTAGTTATTATCTTGATAGATAATTCTTCACTATATATTTGTCTTGGCTAATTCTAGTAATTTAATGCTCCTTAATAATTAAGAAAATTTTATTGCTAAATTTTTTAATCTAAAAGTAAGATAAACAGAACAAAAATATATTACACTTAAATTTTAACTTATTTATTACAGATCTCAATAATTAGCATATTGGTATAAATACCAGTTTGTTATATTTATAATAATATCTTCACACATTCTTAGCGTACATTATTACCAATAAGTAGTAAAACGAATAATACTTTCAAGAAGAGGCAACTAGATACCTTTGCAGCAAATGTTTTAAAGTATCAAAATTGATTTTCTAAGGTATTACATAAAAGGTATTCCGCCGCGCTACTAGCAAGGCCAGGTCCTTAGAAACATCTCTGCAGAACATAGTCGGAAAAATTTACTTTTTCAACAACAAGGACAAAAAGAGGCTTTTAGGTTTTTAGATTTTCTAGATTTTTGGATATTTCCAGAGTTTCTTAGAAAGCTAAAATCTCTAAAATCATAACGAGAACAGAGAAATGTAATGTTGCAATATTGTTTCCCTGTCAATGACTTGAATAGTAGCTTCACTATTAAATGGTAGCATTTATCAAATGTTAATATCAAATTGTCAGATTACAATTTGTCAAGTTTTCAAAGAATTTCAAATTTTTAGGTGTGTTAAAAACCTAATATAGGGCTTTTAGGTTTAAAAAAACCTAAAAACCTACTTTTGTCAACCCTGCTGCAAAAATATCTCTGCATAAACTTGTCTGCAGAATGTACTAAAGCGATAACGATTAAGTCATAAATATCTGAAGGTCTAAAGATTCAACTTTTATATACTGGCATGATGCTGACCTTGACACCTGATACTCTGTTGTGATCCAGAAACTCCATCTTTAGGACAACTCTGGGATCCATTCTGGGTGGATATGGTAACCCTGTTATAATTACGGCCCTGCCATTCTCATCAGCAAAGTCTAAACCTTCACTCACCTGTAGTTGCATGCATACATATAATTAAATACAACTAGCGTAATAAGCGTAGTTCTCCATATTGTGTCTAAGCTACTAAAGAAAAGACCAACAGTAAACTATACGGGTTGTAAGAGGCGACTAAGTAAGAAATTGAAAAATGCAATATGAAACAACATCAGAAGCAACATTTTAACCAACAAAAGGCTACATCAAGGTTTATTTTTTGCGATGGGATCAACGGTCAAATGAGTCCAATGGAAAATCTGGGGGAGTAAAAAAAGCAATACACTAAGAAATACAATGAACAATACACTAAACAATACAAAGAGTTATAAAATATTTATTATCTTGAGTCTTGAAGAGGTCAAACTTGCAATAGTTCTGATTAAGATACCGGGACACTCGCTTTTTGATCTTCCAAACACATAAAGTCATCTAGTGATTCGATATACAAGTAGGTATGTTAAATTTTAGGCATGTTAAATTTTACGCATGTTAAATTTTGATTCGGTTCTCTAATCACTAAATTATGAATTGTAATGAGTTATATCAGGCAGATCTCAGTTCAATAGAGTCAATTTAAGTACGTCAATTTAATGTGAAACAGAAACCTTCAGAGAAAAACAGCAACACAGAGAGTGAAAGAGCGAGAGCGCGAGCGAAAGAGAGAGAGTGAGAGAGAGAGAGTGAAAGAGAGAGCGAGAGAGAGAGAGAGAGAAAGGCAGAGAAAGATAGAAGGGAAAGAGGTAGAGAGCGAGAAAAAGATAAGTTTACCTTGCCGCGACATACTGCAGCAAAGATGCCGCCCTCTTTGGCAATACTGTCATAAAACCCGTTCATAGCGGTTGTGAATTCTAGTTTAGATCTAGGCTCCACAAAAACTTGTTTATTTCGCTCCAGTGCAGCATAGATGTTTTTTATCTAGACAATGCCAAGTATGCATGTAAGTATCTAATGAAATATTCAATAAAATTTGCTCCAGCAAACGGCAGACCCAAAGCCAAAACTCTTCAAACGCAGTTGGCTAGCCCACCCATTTATTAACATAACATCTACATTCCAACAAGACGATACAGTCCCAAACGTTATACACACGCTAGGTGGTGATTAAAAAACAATTACAGAATTCTAACAGGTTTCTAAGCTTTACCTTTTGGCTCCAACGATTTTAAAGAACTTATAGAAAATACGCGCAAATTTTATTTACTTCACTCAAAGTTTACATTTTTATCAGAATAATCATATCTTACAGCCATACATGTAGCATTGGAATAAAAGCAATTAATAATGGCCTATTAGCATATTCAGATAGCGAAAAAGCCTCCATATTGAATAATCACTTCTGTTCGGTTTTTCACAAGATAACAAAACTATGCCTCATTTTGAAGTCTCCAGAAATACTGGAAATTATGTTTCCCTAAATGACATACATTTCTCAGAGATGAATGTATTTGAAAGTATAAAAAAATCAAAACCTAGTAGCTCTCCAGGTTTCGACTGTCTCCCATCAATGCCGCTCAAAAGACTCATAGCAGTTTTATCTAGCCCTCTTTCTTATTTATTTAAGCAGTCAATGGATTTTGGTGAAATTCCCTCAGCATGGAAAAATTCTATTATTGTCCCCATTTTTAAAAAGGGCCATAAATCTGATCCAAAAAACTATCGCCCCATATCATTAACCTCCATTGTTTGTAAATTTTGGAAAGAATTATCAAAAATTAGATTCTCTCATACTTATTATCAAACCACTTAATGTATCTAAGGCAATTCGGTTTCTTACCTAGAAAATCCACAAGCAGCCAATTACTTAAATATTTTCACACTATGTCACAATTTATAGGAAAAACGTCTCAGGTGGACTCAATTTATCTTGACTTTTCTAAAGCATTCGACAGTATAGTTCACTCAAAATTGCTTTTTAAACTGCAAAAATATGGTATCGGAGGAAATCTTCTTAGTTGGCTTAAATCTTTCTTAGTTAACAGATTTCAAAAAGTAAAATTAAACAAGCATTACTCCAACTGGGCACCTGTAGGAAGTGGTGTACCTCAAGGTAGCGTTCTTGGATCTATACTATTTCTCATTTACATAAATGACATGCGCGATAGTTGTCCCGATATTAACAACCTTCATCTGTTTGCAGATAATGCAAAACTCTTTTGATGTATAAAATCACCTACTGACTGTGATTCCCTTCAACAAAATATAAATAATATCCTTCATTGGTCTAAAGAATGGCAATTGGAGCTTGCTTGCAACAAATGCCAAGTTATATCTTTCAGTATTAGTAGAGGTCCTTTAATAGAGTATAACCACAAATTAGGGTCAGTCTCCTTATTAAGAGTAAATGAGGTTACTGACTTAGGTATCCTATTTTCACAGAATCTTTCCTTTTCATCACATATCCAGTCCCTGCGTAATAAGGCACGTAGAAAGGCGGCAATTATACTAAATACCTTCAAGTCAAAAGATAAAACCTTGCTGTTTAAAGCTTTCACTGTATTTGTCCGCCCAATATTAGAGTACTGTTCAAATCTTTGGTCACCCTATCGAAAGCAAGATATTGACCTAATTGAATCAGTGCAAAAAAGATTTACCAAACGACTTTTTGGACTAAAAGAATATCCTTACCCACATAGATTAAAATTACTTGATGCCGAACCACTTGAACTTCGTCGAATTAAATTAGACCTAATCTCTTATTATAGAATAATGAACCAGTTGATTGATTTAGCTACTCAGGATTTTTTAACTTTTAAAAGTGGAATCACAAGAAACAATGGCGCCACTCTTTATGCTAAACCCTTTAGATGTAACACTGACGTTACCACTTTAAAAATAGATGTATAAGCATATGGAATCAACTACCGCCTAGCACAGTAAATGCTTCCTCTGGGGATTCATTTAAGAAAAGGCTTAACGAAACTGATCTTAGCAAATTTATGACAAACTGCTACACACTTTGACATTATATTTTAACCTACTATTGTTCTCGTTCAATTTTTAGCTAAGTGCGTTATTCTGTTGTTTTTATATTACTCTAAATCATCTAAATAAATTCAAGTGATATTTGATAGTGATATTCGAGGACCTTTTGATTGTTTAGCTTCACACATAATTTCACAGTAATTTTTAAACTTTATTTGTCTCTCAGCTGTTTTACGGGACTCAATGGAATAAGCTTAAATTGCGTAATTTAGTCTATCTGATATATGTTTTTAATGCGTATATAATTTGGTTCCTAAGATTTATCCTCTCGGAATATGTAAGTGCCTCACCAAGGCCTTTATTTCCGTTCACAAGCTTTTTCTTCTACTGTAGAACATTTGTCATGTAGCTCTTGTGGAATGCTTGTGATAAATGAATGAATAAATAAATAAATAAAATAAATAAATAATACTAAAAATATTAACCGTATTAACAAAATAATAAGGGTTTAAATTAACGTCCGTTTCCTCATACACAGATGAAGTCAGGGACATCCCGCCATCACATTTCACCACAAATCTATTCACCCAAACGATTTGAAAAAAGTCTTCACTTTTACGAAGAGAGAGAAAAAAAAGCAAAATGGTACTGATCCAGTGATTAATAAAATTAAGTAAGAAGATTTAAATCTATGGTGAGCAGAGATGTGTTTCAAATTGCTACAGAATGTGGAACAAGAACGTAGATCAGGATTCAAACGGTTCCAAACACTAATAGCCACGTGGAATTAACGGATCTGAAAGCACAATTCAAGGAGGAATATTTCTCTTGGAATTGTCTTTTCTCTACCACAGCGACATAATGTTTATAATAATTTCAGGGAGACACCTAAATATAATATTTCCCGTGAAATTAGTCAGCATAAATGAGAATTCTTCTTTACAAATACTCAAAGATTAAATTTTATACTATAAATTACGAAAAGGCTGAAATATGGCAATATAGATAAACTCTATTTAAAGTGCACTATTTAAAATCGTAATTATCCATGACAACTAAATGTAAATACTATAAGAAGCATGTTTACATATAAAATAAAAAGTTTAAATAGTTAAGTGCAATTTCAAAGAAAACAATATTCAATAAATTTCTAACCTTCCATTTATCCAAACTTTTCTCCATTACAGGATAAGACGGAAAGAACACCAACATCCCATTAGGCACGATTCGCGAAAAATTAACTACAAACAGTATAAGTTACGAAATATGCATTAATTTATTTAAAATAAATCAAAGACAGAAGTAAAATGTAATACAAACAATATAATGGCTACAGAAAAAGATGATGAATTTAGCATTGTTTCTGTAACAAATTTGTTTACACTAATCCTCAGATTTCAACATTACACTAACTCTGGTTTTATAATGTGTCTGCAGGTTAAGACAGCTCGCTTGGATCATTCAAAAACATCTATCTCGATTAAGTCTAAACATCAATTTATTTATATCAAAGTTATTTTCAGTTTAAACTGAAGCTTGAACTCTTTAACTTGTTGCTGTATTATTTACATATCGCAAATAAGACCTTTGAAATCCTATAAAACAATAATTGTATGATACTTATTATGATACTTATTAGGTAATACTGAAACTCAGTAATTAGTAATTAATTATTAAAAGTAAGCGCATAAGAAATTTCTATTTTCCGTTATTTGTACTCATTAGCTGCTTTTAAAGAAGAGAATTACAAGTGTTGTATCATCAATATTACACACATACATGCATATTCTCAAAGTATAATAAGATAGTATACCTTAAGTTATGGCAAAGCCATGGCATACAACATTATAAAATAATACATTTCAATAGAAGAATCAAAAGAATACAGTAGTACATTGTAAATTAACATACCAACAGCATTTCCTAGAGATTTCTGATAGGCTTCTGTATATCTGTAGATTTTAAAAAATGCACCAAATTATCAAATGCATTCTAATTCTTTGCACCAAATTACCAATTTATCCCAATTCTTGATCACTTCTATGCGATAATATGAGTCTGTCTTCCAAAAATTGCAATCGTTCAAGATCTAGAAAATTGAGAATTGAACCTACCGACATCTGCACGTGTTCGTAAGAGGTGAATAACGCAGATATGATAGCGAAGAGACTTGCAGCCACGCGGCGATGAGTTCTGTTTCAGACCGATTGTCACTCACGTTCCAGAGAGAGCGAGAGAGAGAGAGAAGTATGTTTAATTGCAAATTTCCACATTTGCAGAATTTTAGCCACTCTACCAATTGTAGCATTAGATTTCCAAGCAATTTGATTTTCAATCAGCACTACTGTGGCATTTAGTACAGAGCGGCGCTGTATAAATATACTTGTTATTATTATCAGAATAAGCCTAGTATCAACAATTCCAGTTTTATAAGCAGATAAGTTAAGTGGTGCCGAAAAGAACATCTCAACTACCACATCGTGCAGTATCCGTACCGCATCTGTACCATACTGTAATTTTGTATTTTGCAAGTGTGCGCAAAGCCAACTAATTTAGAGATGATTTCTCAAACATTAAACTAATGAAATAAAAGAACCTTGTATTGTATGCAGAGCTTAGCTCAACTGAGTCCGGCCCTTTAGAAACAGCAGCAATAAAAACTTGATTAGGATCTATCACGTGAGGATTCTCCAATAACTCCGGAAAATCTCTGCAAAAATGAATAATAACAAGAAATTCTACGAAACATAAACATTCAGAGTGATAATTCATTTAATTGAATTTCAGTTGAAATTGGAAATATCATATATGAATCGATGAATACGAAGGTAGGTTATCATTGCGGATTATAATAAACGTCAATGAAAATATTTAATTAAAGTAAAATTTTAACTCCATTCTGGCAAACATTAAAGGCAAAGTGGTAAAATTATTTATCAATATCTAGTATTTTATTCTTTAAAGAGAATTATCTCCGCCACTTACAACATAAAATCCTAAAATAAAGGTTTTGATCACCGGACTGGCTTTCGTTTAGGACCTTACTTCACTTCGGCACATTTCTTTTGCAGATTGGTCTGGGTGAAATTGATCTGTAGTGATGTGTGCTGTGGGGATGTCCCTGACATCATCCCTGGATGAGGAAATGGACGTTAACGATGTCCTTGACATTGCCTTATGGGGAGGAACCGGACGTTAAATTCTTATTGATTGACTGATTAAACCTTTATTATTATTATTATTATTATTGTGGTTGGTAATTAAATATCTGATTATATTTTTTTTATTATTACTTTAAATTATTGTAATCTGTACGATGTGTATTTTCCTATAAAATCCTGTAAGACAGAACAGATTAATGTAAGAAATTTTAAGAGAATTGTAATAAATTATACTATTAAAATAAATTATATTATTAAATAAAATAAATTAAATTGTAAGGAATTTTAAATTTTAGAGCTAAGATTAATCACTGATGCAAAGATATAATCAGTGATCAGTGAAGGGTTAATCAGTGATGCTGATATAAAGGGTTTCAAAATAATAAATCATAATATAATTACTATTAAAATTATTGATATTATTATTATTATTATTATGCCTTTCACAAAAAAAAAAGAAATGAGATAATATATCGTGGCCTTCCTCAGCAACTGTGTTTGTCAACATTTAAGGAAAACAATTTTCGGATGCATCCTTATGCTTTCCTCATCCAATATGACGAAACTATTTAAATAATAAAATCATTATATTCTTTATGAGTCAGTATCATTAAACATAACTGGTTATATTCTATATCAATGAAAATCGATTAAAAGAAGATTAAATAACTAAATAAGTGAATAACATAAGTAACACTTACAATCCCATTTCAGAAGCAAAAGAAGTGATAGGAGTGAGAGTTCCACTTGTTAAGATGATGCATTTGGCTCCCAATGCTTTCAATTCCTGCATTGCATGACTAGGACTGAAGCACCAGTAACTTAGAACACGACCTAAGCAGAAAAGCGCTTCAAATACAAAGTTTTGTGTTAAATTATTTTTACTGTACTGTTGGTTATGTTCAGGGTCGATTTTTTCTTTTCATCACATGTTTATTCTTGATCTCTTTCGTTCTGATCTAGAAAATTCGACTTTGATAGTCTCCTGCTAATGATCTTGATGAATTAGTAAAACAGTACAACACTACTCTGTCATCTCTACTTGATAAGCATGCACCTCTAACTACCAAGAAGCTTAAGAAATCTAACCCTTGGTATACTTCTGGTCTGAGAAAGCTAAAGACTGCATGCTGTAGAGCTGAAAGAAAGTGGCGTCATACCCATTCAGATTTTTGGAAAACTGTTTCTAATTTGCAACACAAGATGTATCGTACTGCTATTGCTAATGCTAAGAAAGAGTACTACTCCTCTTTGGTCAGTAAGGCTGTGAATGTCAAGAGTTTATGGAAAACCGTTAATGATCTTTTACATAGATCTATTTTTCCTTCTCTTCCTTCTACTCCTGTGGAGTCACTGCCTGAACAAATTTCCAAATACTTTACAGATAAGATAAGCAATCTTAGAGAATCTATCACTCCAGCTCCTAACTCTACTCCTCATACTCCAGTAGAGAATCATTACAAAGATGAGCTTTCCAATTTCACACCAGTTACAATTGATGAGATTACTAAATTAGTTTTAGACTCTCCAGCTAAACATTGTGACTTGGATCCTATCCCAACCTCTCTTTGAAAGAAGTGTATTCACATAGTTGCTCCAGTAGTAACATTGATTGTTAACCTCTCTCTCTCTACTGGCAAATTTCCTCGCGCTTTTAAGCGTGCAGTTATTACTCCATTGCTTAAAAAGCCCACACTGGATAAGGAATTATTGTCGAATTACAGGCCTATATCTAATCTGTCGTACATATCTAAACTCACTGAATGAATTGTTCTTCAGAGGTTTTCTACTCATCTCTCTTACAATGATCTATTTAATAAGCATCAAGCTGCTTATACTAAGCATCGTTCAACTGAAACGGTGCTTCTATCTGTGTGCAATTCTATTGTTAATGCCATGTGCACACAACGCTTAACTGGATTATGTATGCTTGATCTTTCGGTCGCTTTTGATAGCATTGATCACAATATTCTTCTGGAACGTCTTTCTTCCTGGTTTGGTGTTCGTGGAATTGTTCTTGATTGGTTTTCCTCCTATCTGACGGATCGTTCTTTTAGTGTGAAAGTGATGGAGTACATCTCTTCGCCTTCTCACTTAAAGTATGGTGTGCCTAAAGGCTCCGTTCTTGGTCCTATCCTCTTTAACCTCTATACAACACCCTTAAGCTCTCTAATCTCTTCTCATTCTCTTGATCATGTACTATATGCTGATGACACTCAAATGTACACTTCTTTCACCCCTAACTCGTATTCTAATGCTGAAACCCTCCTGCAACAAAGTTTTCAGTCTATATCCTCTTGGATGTCTGCTAATTTCTTAGCACTTAATCCATCTAAGACTGAATTCTTGTTGGTCGGGAACCTCAACAGCTTCTGAAGCTGAATGGGAAAACTCTTTCGTTATCTTCAGGTATTAAATATCACCTGTTTCTTCTGTGAGAAATCTCGGTGTTATCCTTGATAAACACCTAACCTTCCACGAACACATAACTAAAACTTCACAAGCATGTTTCTTCCATATCCGTGATCTTCGTCGAATACGTCCATATTTGTCACGTGAGACAGCTGCTACAATTGGTGCTGCCATTGTGCAATCGAAGTTGGACTACTGCAATTCCCTGTTTTTAAATCTCCCTGGCTGAGATTGATCGGTTGCAGTTTGTTCAGAATTCTCTTGCGCGAGCAATTTTTTGTAGTTCCAAGTACTCACATGTTACGCCTATTTTGAAGTCTTTGCACTAGCTAAAGATTAAAGAGCGTATCATTTACAAAACAGCTTCGTTAACCTATAAGTCCATCACCATCCCTGGACAAACTTGTATGTCTCACTTGATTAAAGTGATGCAGCCTGCGATTTCTCGGTTTTCTAAGTTAATTACTCTTGTGAGACTTAGCTTACCTTCACGCTCAAAGCTATCTAATCGTTCTTTCCAGCATGCTGCACCTCAGATCTGGCATTCTCTTTCATCCAATCTTCGGAAATCTACATTTGAATCACATCAGCCTTTGCTTTCCTTTGAGCAGTTCCATAAGCAGTTGAAGACCTATCTTTTCCATCTCTCTTTCCCATCCAGTGTCCATGAGCAGCGACCTGCGCCTAAACCACCTTTTCTTTAACTCCATTTACTTTGGACTGAATTTCTGGATTTTGGAACTTGCACCGTTTTTGGACCTTCTTTTTTTGCTCGCCGGCTTGATTTTGTCTCAATAGTGCTCGATGTTTTCATTGATGACTGTAGCACTCTAATTGTTGTTATTATTATTATTATTATTATTATTATTATTATTTAAGTCACCTTGGATGAATCAGTTTAATTTGTAATGACATATGGGGAAACTCTGACATCATCCTTAAACAGGAGAGAGGACGTTAAACTTGCTCATTCATAATAAATTCAACAGTTTCATATTATTAATTAGATATTTCATATTGTAATTTCATATATAATTAATGGAAGTAAGATATCAAAAAACTGGAGTGGAGGCATGGATACGTGGATATGGAGAAGAAAACGAAGAAGTTCTGGAGAGAGTTGGTACAGATAGACAGACAGTCGATTAATGCATTAAGAAATAGGAGAAAGAGTTAGGACACATTCTAAGGAGCGGCGGGTCTACTAAAAGAGGTCATGGAAGGCAGACTGGAAGGAAATAGAGTCAGAGGCAAGCCGAGATTAGAAATATTAGATGATTTAAAGATCCACTCATATGTGGACATGAAGAGCAAAGCGGAATACAGAAAAGAGTAGAGGCATTATAAATCATGGACCTGCCATTAGGCAGTGCACTAAGAGAAAGGGAGAAAGAAATATTACTAATAATTCATATTATTATTATTATAATTATTAAGCCCATTACTATCATAAGGTAGTAACGGGCTTTTGTCGATGTTCAGAGATTAGAAGCCTGACCAAAGAAATTATAAATATATTTTCATCATCGAAAAGCTAAACCGATAATTCTTTATACAGAATTGAAGAATTATTATACACTATTGAAAATCTATTTCTGTCGTCGTCAATCGTAAGTTGCTTAGAAATAGTAGAAAAATGGTGGCTTACTCAATCGAGTGGAAAATATCTAGTAAATTAATATCTTTTTATATTTCAATCAACTTTTCCAACAATCGCAGTTATCGAATGGCTTATTCTTCAGTATCCCGGACACAACTAGGAAAATCCACTGCACATGAATGATACAACTTAAAGATATTATTAATAACAAAAGAATTAGTAATTACTAACCAGTCTTTAGTGTAGCTGCCTCTTTGCCCCAACCATCTGATTTCCATTTTCCTTTTGTAGAACTCTCTTCATTCTTAATATGTACCTAAAACATAATATAATCAGTGTTATACTGTACAATATGCCTAGAATGCTGTGCCATTATTAATACCTCTTTTAGTATAAAAAATTCAACACTAATAGTTAGGTAGTATAAAAAATCATGCATTAAGTCGAAGCAGACCAGTATAGTCCATAATCCTGGTAATATAATATTTTATGCCGTATTTTCCTATCACCTTCCCCCTCTCTCCACTCCAGTGGATCTAATCCACACTCTGCCTATAATTTTCGTTCATCAATTGTTAGGCGCTCATTCAGTTCTTCACAATTTTTTATCCCTAGAATCATGTTCTGTCACTGACTTGCATTCTACAACGACAACGATTTGAGTGCAACTGTTAACAATGACAACATCGAAACATTTGTATTGCTTTCAATCATGCATATGATTCAACTAGGCATAAAACTTCTCAAAAGAACTAAGGCACAGTAATCCGTGTCAGCGAAGATTGCAAAATGTGTGGTAAAATAAGCTGAAGGCCAATACATGTTATACGAAACTCATAAAAAAAGTAACTGAGAGAATTGAATTGTTAACATTTACATATAATTAAAAGCAAATCTTAAAAAAGATCTGAACCTGATTGGTAAATTACCTTGTAATTTTTTGAGATAACGTTCTTGTGAACATCGAGAGGCGTGTGATTAATTGGTTCCCGACTGAATGCTATCTGCGATAGACAACACAGGCGTAGCAAAGTGTCAATACATAGAACTATTTAATTGTAATTAACTAAATTCCTAAGATATTTAAAATGAATTAAAGAAAATGATTTGCATCAGAGAGTAAATAAGTTAATTCACTAGGTCTAGCATTGTTTAAATTTGTTTTTTAAACATATATACATAACTAGCTTATTATATTTTTAAACCTTGAAAATTAATATTCCTAGACTAATGCAATAGAAAGGGACACCTCCGTTAAATATAGTATATATCTATTTTGAGAATTTAAATACCATTCAGTCGCATAAAATTATTTAGACTATGATTTATCTATTGAGCTCACTCAGTAGCATACTAGCAGACTAATCATATCTCAAACTAACGCCTTACCTAGAAATACTTAATAGTAAAGTCAAGTCAAAGCAAAATATAGCAAACGACATTAAGAATTATTAACCTGAATGATGTTTAACAGTTTAGATAAACCAAATCCACTGCCATATAATGAAGCTAAAGGAAAACAGAAAATTAGGTTAAAATTTAAGCAAACAATAAAGTTTAAAAAAATATAATTATATTAAATATCAGTATTACTAAACATCAATTTTACCCGTGTTGTGTCCGGATTGCAGAGGAATAGAGCAACCATGGACTGCACGCGTCGTAAAAGGCGATAAAGCACCAAGATCTAAACCAATGTCAGAAAGGTAATTCGGTTGGAGAGAGCCTAGGCTACAGAAATTGCTACAAAAATTTCTAAATCCTGACCCTAGAGCTAAACTGAGACTAAAGAGAAGATGATAACTAAATATCAATGTTTTAGTAGGATTATTATACAGGTTTGCAAATAAATTTAACCAAATTGTAAAATATAAATTAAATTTCCCTGTGATAATTTTAGGTTGTGATTTATGAAAGGTCAATTATAATGACTGATGGGGGAATATCTTAAATAATCTGAGTGGTACTCAATATTAACATTCATAAGACTATATTACAATATTATAAGATTATATAAAATATTGTAATAGTATCAATATTTGAATGATTATATGACAAGTGTGTAAAATAATTACAAAAATATTGTACATACATTTTTTAGTATAGTACATTACACATTTTACTTAATTAAGATTTCGTATATTTTACAATGTTAAGTTTCAATTTAAAGAGCTTTTCTATTTCATGAAATCCTCAACGACTGAATAAATAAATAAAATATATATCGGTGAATAAATGAAATTAGCAGATAAGTAGATAAATAGATTAGCAGATAAGTAGATAAATAGATTAGCAGATAAGTAGATAAATAGATTAGCAGATAAGTAGTGTGTTGACTTTTACTTACAGGTAGTTAGTGAAGCAATCATCTTCTCTAAATTATTACTCAACTGATGCTTGTTCTCAAACGTTATATTTGCCATTTCAAACAACTCAAAAATGAAACTGAAACAGAAGAAGAGATTAAAGACAGTACTTTAATAAATTATATATTCAATCAAATAAAGCGGCACTACTGTACAATAAAGCTATATCGCTTTTTCACAAGGAAGGACTACATATATTATGCAAACAATCAACCATCATGCAATGTTATCGTAATACATAGAATTATAAAGTAATAGGCATCTGTGTTCAGAAAGCTGTATCCACTCCAGGTGCAAAATACAGAAGACTACAATACAATCTTCAAGGTGCCGTGAGTGGTGGCAGAGCAGAAATTGAGGAAACAGCCTGGGAATTACTTCATTACAAGCTTTCTCTCAAAAATAGCAGCATGCAACAAAAAGACAATGTGGCCATCAGTTCGGTGCACCGTTTACACAGGAAGAGCAACGAATCTGACGACCACAGTTTCATATTTTATTTCATATCTACACATTGTTTCCTAACTTTCCTCATCAGACCTCCAGTATACAATTCAAATGAATAAACATAGCAAGTAGGATTAAATTAGCTTAATTACAGAATGTAAACGCCAAAACTCAAATCTTTAATTTTCTCTACAAGTTGAAATACAAAAAAACAGCAAATCAAGCAGCAATTCTCTCTAAATATTTAATAAAATCGACAAAAATGGTCTTGTCGAAGTATTACGAGCCAATACTTTAACAAATTACACAAAACTTCACATTTCTGAATTTCATTAAAACAATGCACAATAAAATAAAGAGTATAACGAAGTAAAATATAGAAATTTAAAGGATCTGCAAATGTAATATAATTAAATCCCAGTAAAATAAAACAGTACAACAGAAATTTATAGCAGCTTTATTGATTACAAACCTGCCAGGTTTTGTCGTACCATTAGCATGTACAACCAGCTTGTCAATTTCAGCTTCAAGAGTCAAAAGTTGAGCTACAGCAAACATACAAACGGAATGTTTCTGACCTTCCCCATTTGAAGGATCCACATCATCGTCATCGTCATCGTCCTCATCGTCGTCGTCGTCGTCATCATCATCATCATCATCATCATCATCATCATCATCATCATCATCATCATCATCATCATCATCATCATCATCATCATCATCATCCACATCTTTCCTTGAATCCCAGTTAGCTAGGGTCGGGATAAAAATAGATCTTCACTTTTTCATTCGTTTAGAAAATTTTGTATAAATTTCTGAAGCCTAGGTGCTCTCCAACCGAATGCCCTTTTTGACGTTGGTTTGGCTCTTAAAGCTTTGTCGCCATTTACGACATGTGCAGTCCACAGTTGGTCTATTCTTCAGCAACACGTACAAAACACTGGTAACTATACTTAAGCAAATAATTATAGAATTTTTTGCTTATGTATTTTTCCCGTGTTGTGCTCGGGTGTGGTTGGACCACTGCAGAATTGGGCAACCGCAAACAATCTGCCGCGTGTACGTAAGAAGCAACCAAAGGCAGGAGCTGAGGATGGCAAGAGGGGACCCACCTCACCATGAAATATTTTCCCCCAGGATTAAATAGTAATTAATCCACCAAACTGAGTAAGGCAACGGGAAACCACCGCAGAAGCCATATTTTCCCAAGCTATAGGTTGCATAAGGTATGAATAAGGCACAGACTTTGTGAAGGGATTGACTTGTTGATCTAAGGAGTGCTCTTATAGAGCGAGAAAACAGTCTTTGAGTATGAATATGTACCTTGCACCTGCCACTTGGCAGTGCACTGAAGAAGAAGTATTTTTCTTACTACATTTGCAGGATCCACATGTAGTGAGAAAAATATATAAGCAGTATATTATATATAATTTCATAGTAATTAATTTGAAAAAAAAATGTACATAAGTTTAAAACTAACAAAATTTTTGAAAAATTTCACAGAGGATTACAGACCAACCATTTAAAATCCTAAAAAGAAGGTATATATTAAAACTAATATACAAATGTACTCATAATTATTACAAGCAATTACGATTTGCATAATTAGTTTAGCCTTTAGAATTTCTGTGATCCAGAATGTTTCAATGATAAAACCTTTTACTAAGCAGAGATATATCCACAATCATGATAAAGAGAAATATGTCCTAATCGTTTGAGTCAAGTGGTATTAGCACAGTAATATTTGAGCTTCAAATACCTTTTAATTTTAAGACATCTTCGAGATTGAAGTCGGGAACTACAATAAACATTAAATCATTAATATTATTAACAATAATATAATTATAAAAGAGGATACTTGATAACAATTCATAATAATTAAATATAATAATTTTATTAGAAAACATTAAATAATTAAATAAAAACTTAATGTCCATTTCTAATCCAAGTTCGAGGGCAGGAAAGTATTTTAGGTATGAAGTATTTTCTTTGTAGCTACAGCATCTGAGAAAAGATTTTATCAGTTGATCGAAGAAGCTATATTGAATATATTTATATATTAAATATATACATTTAATATAGCAAGAATGATAAATAAAAATATGCTGGCATTCTTTGATAAAACACATTACTAATTCAATATAACACTAAAGAACACCTATATGTAAACAGATCTCGATTACACCTACATATATACTAAGAAATCTTTAAAGACGTTGTGAGTCATTGCCTTACTTTACAATAACACCTTCATATTTTATTTAGAAAACTGAAAACCTTACTAAAAGCAATTAGTGTATCAAATCCGATAAAGAGCAGATTCAAGTATTATTTTTTGCAATAGCACAAGAGTTTAACCCAAATCCTTGTCTGCAGATTCACCAAACCCAGATGCCGTGGCTTCCTCTGCCCTAGACCACTCCTGCACCTGATCTGTCAGCACTGTCAGATCTCTTATACAACTGGCAATATCTGACGATGAAAGGTCAAAGGAAGCCGTCTCTTCACACATCTGCTCCTGTGCTCATCAGCAAATAAAAACTAATCAATCTTTAATAAATTGATATTTAATAAATACACCACAAGTAAATTTAAAGCACTCTTTAATCTCAGAACAAAGCGATACGGAAACTAGTCCTCAGGTATGCAATGCAGCACACAGACTGTATTTTAGACAGTACTAAATATAAGAACAGACACGCGGTGTGAGCTCGAGACGATCAAAAGTGTCGCTTAGTATATGAATGTGAACCGAGCCAAAATTCATTGATATTTTGTTCAACTTACTGACGATTAAAATCATGAAGAAAACTCATCAGAGTATACCACCTAGAGCGACAGCATCGCTACACTCCAGGCTCGTGCAAATAAAATGTTAGTACACATTAATAAGCGTTGGTATGGCATGCCGATCATAATCGTAATGAGCTTTCTCGCAGAATATCAACACAATGCTACGCTAGTGCACAACACAGTAGTGCACTATTTAACGTCAGTATCGCGTTGAAGGCTCGCGATGATTAAATATGTTAAAATATCAAACGCTGGTTGGATGGCAGAGCGAACAGCATGCAGGCTATTTTATGAGCAGTAGGCAATGGGTTCTAAACTTAACAAGACCGTCTCCAACAAAGCTATTCTGATATAGAAACAAATTTATGTTTAATCTTTGCTTCATTGGTAAATCTCTCTCCCTCTTTCATTTTCTCTTTCTAGCATTTTGACAAATACATTCTTATTCACAGAGTACGTTAATCCTGTTGGTTTTCCTCGCGAAACTTTTAATCATCCAATAAATATGCACCTCACGCCAGCGTCGCCATCAAGATCATGGCTCGTCATGTGCCTATGCTTCAGTCAGTACTGAAGTTACATACATATATGTCCCTGACATCATCCTTGTATGAGGAAACAGACGTTAAATCTTTATTTTTCAACAACACATCCAGTAATATGATATTATTATAGACTATAAGTTTGTTATAAAATATATAAATTAAATCATGAGAACTGGAGGATGACTTACAAGATTATGAGCTTCGTCAAATATGACAATGTTTCCATGCACTTCGACATTGTTATTCTGCCTCAACTACGATAGACATAGATCATTTGCTATTACGACATTTAATACATTCAGTGATTTTATCAATCACTTTGAATGTCAGAGACTGTCATCTAAATAACATTGCAAATAATATCATATCAAGAACTAATTTGTTGATGTTAAAAATATATGTGATTGGATTGATAATTAATATATATAATCAATGCGACTTTTACTACTTTGAAATTCTTGATAGAAAATTTAGAAATATGCTTTTTTCATGCTTGAAATTATCAAAATAAGAAATGAAGTATGAAATCAAAATTAGACGAACCTTTGGATCAACGAGATAATTGTACGGCATGAAGATGATATCAGCTTCTTTCTTTATCTCACGAGTCTGGTAATACGGACAACATCTGCGCACACACATAATGCCAGAAATTAATTTTTCATCATCGTAATAACAACAATTAATAACAGCAACAATTAGAGTACTACTGTCGTCCATGACAACATCAAGTGCAATTGAGACAAATCCAAGCCGATAATAAAAAGGAAGGGTCCAAAACTGTGCAAATTTCAAAATCCAAAAAATTAGTCCAAAGATTAGTAAGTATAAGTAATTTTTTATTGAGAAAAAATAAACTCTCTCGAATGGCTCTAAAATATGAAAGCTAAATAACAAAATACCAACATAATGAAATATATTAAAACTCTTGCTACTGAATTACTTGTGATCTTAACATTTTTGAATATAATCTTAATTCAATTGTGGGTTGATATACAATGTCTCTATAAAACCACACAACTGTATACTCTTATCACTATAATAACTATCTAGCCACACAAAAATGACAAGTTGGGACGATCTTCCATCTCATATCTTCATAAGAATTAGAAACTACCTGGCATCATCCTCTGACGATGAAAATGATACCAAATGAACATTATAATAAAATTCCAACACAATGTAAACAGTTCATACTTATGTTTCTGGCCAAGCGTTATCAAGTCTTCAATGTCGAGAAGTTTATTTCCAAAATGATTTCTTGTGTCTAAAAATAGCATCCCAGTTTATGATGTATACTACACACAATGTAAAAAAGATCTGCAGTAAAATTTAACTAGTGCACTAAGATTTAGTTACAAAATACTAGAAAATACAGACATCTAAAGTAAATTAGTGCTAAGTCAAAAAGCCTAGTCGGCAGCAGGCTTAATTGTATGCTATGTGGATGGCTTCAAGTTATGACTCAATAGTTCTCTAATTTTAAAAAAATTAATTGTGGAAAGATTTAGCAAAAAAAATTTTAACAATTTTAGTTAGTGAAGTTTTTTACGTTTAAATTCACAGATAATTCAGATAAAGGGCTTATTTAGACAATGTTGTGGAAAGATGTCCACAATTCACAGACGAGCTAAACCATTGACTGTCTTTTAACATTTATAGCTATAATTTTGACTTCATCAGAAAAGGTGTTGCGCCATATTTTTTATCATATTATCGAGACATGGTTTTGCTGTGGACATTTCACAATAAATCATCACGTACAGAACTCAATTTAGTTGAAACACCAGTAACGGTTTAAAAATCTGTGCATTTCATGTACATGCTAAGCACAAAAACAGCATCACACAACTACATTTTTCAGGCGATGCTTGTTGTACGCCATTTCTTTTCATCCAAGGATACTCTAGTTTAAGAATTGAAATCAAGTATATAATCTGTGGATTCTAGCATTTCTGATTAATTCACAACCACAATGCCTTTTAGCTAACTATAAAGAAAATATCAGAGAGACGATAGAAAATGAGGTAGGAATAAGCAAAAACATCTATAGTCGCTACAAAGGTCAGATAGAGACACAGAAATTGATTACATTAGCTATCGACTGCCTCAAGTAGCATATCACTTACTCTCAACTTGGTTGTAAAAAAAACAACTTCTTGCCTTGACCTTAGCCCTACACTTCTGAATCTGAAAAGTGATAATAAATATTAATTAATTATTTTAAAACAATAACAATTATTTTGCACCTTCATAATTACTTATTTTATTAATATAGCTACTCATATCACCTGTTATTTATTTTTAATTAACTTTTGGCATTAATAAATTAGACAACTAACAAATAATAACACCATAAATTTATAATTAATTCCTGAGAAACTAAAATTTTACTTAATAAATTTACTATAAAAAATAACTGAACAAATAGAATGTTAATGCATTAACACACAGTTCCTAATACGTACCCAGATAATATTAGTTTAAAGAAGTTGCTTGGCTCTTCTCAGGTCAGAATAAATACATAAGATTTAAAAGATCCAAATGATCTCAGCATAGAATACCATCCATATAAAACTTTAAAAACAATTTCACCAATTAAAATTATGCAAAGAATGACTAAAGATACAACTAAAATATAAAAATTAAATGTAGTTTTAATTTTATAGGTGCATTTCATTGTTATAATATATTGATATTGCTATCAAATAATTAATTGCTTTAATTTACACAACGCATGCAGTACTTGGCACAACACATGCCATACACTGCACGATGGTTCTAAAAATAAAATTAAGACTCTACAGTTAATTAATTATCTGAACAAATGTCTGTTTTTGATATCAGGCCATCATTGCTCATCATCACTTGCCTGTAAACAAAGCCCGTTACAAAGGGATTGGGCTATATTAATGAACAAATAATATCCTTGTATTAGGAAATGAACGTTAATGCATTAAATGGGAGTTTATATTTTCTCTCCGAAAATTTTGATCTCATATCTTAGGAAACACATGATTTTACACAAACTAAGGTAAACATTTGAAGTCTACCTTCACGGTGTTGTTTTGCTCCTGCGAGACTCCCGGATGAATGCACAACTGTTCTCTAGAGCCCATTACACAGGCCTTGAAACTATATAATAATATAAAATCAATCATTAATTAATCAATAAATTCAGAATTTAATAATATAATAATAAATTTCATAATAAATTTAATAATAAATTCATATTTACAAAGCACCGCACTGGTAATGAAGCCTAAGCGATGCTTTTTATAGATTATTTTAAATAGAAAAAATTTCAAAAACAAAAACTCAAGCATACTCAAGATAGTATCGCTTAACTAATATCATCATATACATTAAACTTAAGATATCTTGCCCTCAGCATAAGATGAGTTAATGATAAGACAGATGAACATTAATTATCATTAAGAATTAAATAAACAAATTAAAAAAATATCAGCTTCAATAACAATGATGCAGGCTTAGAACATAAATTAAGGTAAAATTTTTATTATAAATTCACTTACTGACTATAAGCTGTTCGCTTCATTTCCGACACCGCCTGGCTCAACTGAGTGTGTGTACGTGAGGCATATATAATCTTTGGTGCACCTATGATATGGTTAAAACAGCCCAAATTTAGATTTTTAAGGCAAAAACTCATTCATGTTATACCAAGAGATTGCCACACAAAACCTTCTGCAGGTTTTAAGGTTTACTAAATGATCATGACAACTGAAGCAGAATAACTTGAATAGCACAATAGTAAATGTTATTATTCTTAAAACATATTAAAAATTTTGAGAACTCCCTAAAATCAAGTATACTATATTAAAATACTATATTGAAAAGATAAAATATTAATCAAGACTATTTTGATTGTAAAAATGAATCAGAGCATTATATATGAATGCATTATCAATTGGATACAAACTAGATATTAAAATGGTAAATATTTAACCCCACACACACACTATAAATTACAGCCATTAATTTAAAATTAAACATGACATATGAAATACATAAAATTACTAAAGACCAGATAAAACTTTATTGATTACAAAATACTTCAATTAAGAACACCTTTCTGATAGACCAACAACAAAATACGATTAAATAGAACACCTCTAAAATATTTAAGTTAATTTATCACCAGGATTTACAATATACTACAAAAAAGTTAAAAGAGCAGTGGTTAAAGTGGGGAATTATTAAGTGTTATTAACGGGGGGAACCCAGAGGAACTGTGTTCCCTTAGCTCTCATTTATTCTGAGGAGTGTTCCCCTGCTCGGGGTTCATATTAGATACTAGGAGACCTGTAAATACAGTCCTGGGGGCCTGAAAATTTCTGACCGTTCCCTTTGCTCTCAACTCCCACTTTAAACACTATATAAAAGTATGAAATATTGACTAATATACACTATATTTTGGATATAAACATTCAATTCATTCAATATGATACACTAAGCTTCCATAACGATTCAAATTTAAATACAGAAAAATTGTTATTAATCTAATATCACTATTAATATACTGATGCTAAAGTTTATAATGCTTACATCAGCAATGCCTATAATTTTCATGTTAATATTATTAACATTAACATCACTTAAGAGAACATAAATAACAATTTAATTGCTAAAGCTCGCAAACCTAGAAAAGCACCTTCCCACCCCCCTCCCTCAGCAGTTCCACCTCCCACCCCTCTTTCAAGAGCTCGCATCATCTCTTCTTTGAATTCATTACGTACGGATACTTCGCCCCCTGCGTTTGGCTGTTGTTCTAATTGCTGCCATCTAGTAGCCATCACCTGAGCCTTCTTTACCTCCAGCCACGCCAAGCTAGCGGTGAGCAGACACAGGGTCTTTCCGGTGCCCGTGGGGCTCTCTAGTATACCGTTGCACCCCTAACATAAAACACATAAATGACGATCAAAGACTTCTCGAGAATGGTACATAATAATAATAATAATAATAATAATAATATTAATAATATTGTTAATAATAATAATAACCTGGAGCCGACAATTTCTATAGCGGTATCATGGTCGATGAAAGTACCATACTTTCAAAATCTCTCTAAGTCAGAGGCACAGATTCTGTCAATATTAACTATGATTCTCCCTGTGAATTGGTAGCATGATAGCCTGATAAGCAAGAGACCCTGGGTTCGAAACCCTGTTGGGCCATCTCTTACAGACTACAGTACACTAAGACAACCGTTAACTGAGTTTCATAGAACTTGATAGAACTAAAACTAAAATGCTACGAACTAAAATGTTAACAAAAATGAAAAAAAATTGTAACCAAGCATTAATCTGAAGTTGCTGCATATTTCACAAATGGCCCTGACACATCAAAATTTGGGATCTCAATGTAAATTATTTTAAATTGTATGTCAGTGATAAATATTACCAGTACAGAATTTAATTGCTAGTTTAGCATAAGCAACAGCATTACATATATATATTAATATTATTATACATTATACAAGCTCCAGCTAAGCCTAACAGTTAAATTCCCATTGATTAGTGATACTGTTTTTGACATAACTCTGATATTTCACACAAAATTTCCAATCAATCTATAAATTATAACTGTTGGATAGTTGTCAAATAGGTAAAAGCTGATAAAGCTATTGTTAACATCAGTTTCCTCACTCGAAAGTGAAAAATCAAATTGCTGATGGTAAAATCTAGTGATAGTATAGGCACAAAGCCATCCCAAACTGTCTACATCTAGTGCCAATAAATATTTTCTCTTTCACACTAATTAATATTCTTCAAACTAGTTAATATTTTGTAATTATCTGTAAAAATTATTAATAAGAACTACTCAGCAAGCATTCTAGTTATACCACACTTTATAAACATTTGCATTTTTTTTTAAAATTCAACCTTCTGCAGGCATGATATAACTTTTCCAATATAGTCGACTTGACAATCATATGGAGTAAATGGAAAGTTCACTTGAATTCCAGCAACATCAATCAATGGCATTCTACTAAAATACAATGGTTTTGAGTCTTTGATATCTCACTAAAATAACAGATTATCCACAATCCTCAATGTCAATCTACAAAATACAATCCAGAGTAATTTATGCAGTATATCCAATATCTATGAATCTTATTTATATTAAAGATAATCAGTAACTCCTCCTGTAACAACATTAATACGACTAATAATTTCAACATCACAGAAAAATATAACAAGCTGTTTAAAGAATAGCTAATACTGTATTTTCATGATTAAGTAATCAATTTAAGGAATGGTATTATGTTCTTAAAAGTATTTTAGCATAGTGTTCTCCTGTTTATTAACCAGTAGCTTAATGCAGGCAAACTTGGATGCTACACGCTAGCATCTCAGGGAATGCCATAAAGCTCATACACAAAAATCAACCCACAAAATTATTTAGCAATGTTAATAATTTTACAGCAGCTGATAAATGGGTCTTAGTCATAAAACTCTGTACTTACAGGGGTATTTGTCGGTAGTAAAATTAGAATAATTTAAATTAGTTTCTATACATGTCAGTCGTAGCAGTATGATAAGTCAAAGACGAGTTCAAGGACGTCAGCAATACAATCGAGGCTAAGTTTCTTTCTGGAGATTTATCGGAAACAAAAGGTAATTCATCACCAATGGCCTATTTTATGGCATCCCAATAGATAGCAAGCGATGGGTTTATTGAGGTGATAGTCACTTTTGGATTTTCTGAACACTTTTGGAGCCACTTATTTACAGATTGACTACTCATCTCAAATTCCACAGTTTAAGCATCTATCGCCTTGTTAGATACGATGGTCTTTGCTGTTAGCAGTTAAAGCTTGACCTGAGCTAGGAGTGAGTGAGGTGTGTTTGAAATTAAACGTTTGTGAATGAAACAAGCTTGGTCGCTAAGATTTAACCGCCCAGGTGGCGTGAGACATTAGCAGAGCACAACAGCTTAGAGTTCTCAGAAAAATAACATTACTAACTCTACTTTAAGTTAACAGTCAAAAAAGTTTCATAAAATGTAAAATGAGAATATTAAGTTACAAGGCAATAAAGATCCTTTCATAACAAGAAATCAAAAACTTATATTAATGTGTCATAACATTCAGCATAGGACTTCGTCTGGCAGCAAATATGCTTCACATCAATGAAAGCACCCCTGAATGTTATTCAACTCCCATTACTTCTTTGAAACATATTATGCGCCATCATAATCAATTTTCGAAGATATATTTGATATATTCCACATCCATAAAATTGTTTAATCATCTTGCAAATTGAGAATTTGATTATTTTATACTGTTATGGTAGCTTTTCCTTTTTTACCTAACCTTCCACGAACACATAACTAAAACTTAACAACCATGTTTCTTCCATATCCGTGGTCTTCGTCGAATACGTCCATATTTGTCACGTGAGACAGCTGCTACAATTGGTGCTGCTCTTGTTCAATCGAAATTGGACTACTGCAATTCCGTTTTTAAATCTCCCTGGCTGTGATATTGATCGGTTGCAGTTTGTTCAGAATTCTCTTGTGCGAGAATTCTGAGCAAACATGTGACATAACATGTGAGTACTTTGAACTCTTTGTAGTTCTAATTACTCACATGTTACGCCTATTTTGAAGTCTTTGCACTGGCTAAAGATTAAAGAGCGTATCATTTACAAAACAGCTTCGTTAACCTACAAGTCCATCACCATCCCTGGGCAAACTTGTATGTCTCACTTGATTAAAGTGATGCAGCCTGCTTTTACTAGGTCTTCTAAATTAATTACTCTTGTGAGGCCTAGCTTACCTTCGCGCTCTATGCTATCTAATCGTTCTTTCCAGCATGCTGCACCACAGATCTGGAATTCTCTTCCATCCAATCTTCGGAAATCTTCATTTGAATCACACCGTCCTTTGCTTTCCTATGAGCAGTTCCAAAGGCCTTGAAGACCTATCTTTTTCATATCTCTTTTCCATCCAGTGTCCATGAGCAGCGACCTGCGCCTAAACCACGTTTCCTTAATTCCCTTTATTTTGGACTGATTTTCTGGATTTTGGGATTTGCACCGTTTTGGACCTTCATTTTGCTCGCCGGCTTGATTTGGTCTCAATAGTGCTCGATGTTGTCTTTGATGACTGTAGCACTCTAATTGTTGTTATTGTTATTATTATTTAATAAAAGATGCGATAGTTATCGTGTAATTAAAAAATAAAGACCTTCAATCGAATAATGTACAACGATAAATAGTAATCTGTAAGCTAAAACTGTCTTACGCTAGCATCGACTGATATT
The DNA here is from genome assembly GCA_905160935.1 of Enchytraeus crypticus. Lineage (NCBI taxonomy): Eukaryota > Metazoa > Annelida > Clitellata > Enchytraeida > Enchytraeidae > Enchytraeus > Enchytraeus crypticus. Next base: position 318,061 of record CAJHZI010000766.1, read on the forward strand.
TCTATGAATTAACTCAACCGTTAAATAAACATTAAATATAGTAATTTGAATGATATTAACATTTCGCAAGTAAAGTTACAAATCGCTAATCAGCTGTTTGCATTCCCGCCATGCTGCATTGCACTTGATGTAAACAAGCTAAATCGAGAAGCGATGGCAAATTGTTACAACAAAACAGTACTGAGTATGGAAGCTGAGTCAGGCTACAGACTTGTTTAAGGCATATTAAAAAACAACTATCGCAAACTAGCTCTTTATATTCCACGAATATTACTTCTATTAGTAATAGTTATCTACACGGTACTCTCCAGTTTACTACATTGCAGCCAACGCCTGTTAAGAATAAATTCTGGATTTTAGTCAAACCTGTCAGCGTTTGGTCTAACATTCCAGTAGGCCAGTTACTCAGCCTCCCAGGGTGGTTGCCCAGCCATATAGTACCGAATTCTACGTTATAGGTGTTCAAAATTTCGTTTTTGATGCGCATGATATACTAAAGTTTGCTGAACCCTCCCCGACCCCAAAGGTAAAGTTGGCCAACAATACCAAAGATGCACTTTCTCGATATCTCTTAGTGCCCACGAGTTGCGACCATCATATAAACTTCAATTGCTATAATTTCCTATCTTTAAGTTTAGAAATATCAGTTTTGCACCCTTTTAAACCTTTCTATTTTTGTTCGTATATGGGCTTGGAAGGTCTTCATTAACGCACAAAGTGTTGGTGTTGCTATGCATGTGTAACATTTATTTTAAATCTTGACTGATAGAGGCTTACAAATACTGGCTATACAAATCTAGAATTCAGTTTTCAGGTAGTTCAGTTCAGTGCTGTACACACTAATATAACTAATGAGATATCGCAAATTGCATTTTTAGCATTGACTGATTCGGGGATTTGATTAGGTAAAATGAGTAGCGAAACCTCTAAATGATTTCATTTTAGATAACGAGGAGTAAATCGACTGGAAATGGGGAATTCTGGCCTTAACAAGCGTCACACAATTAGGTACTCACACTTACACAATGGACCTATATTATGATAAATTGGCAACTTGTATATTGTACTTCAATAGTATTTTACTATATTATACTTAAATAGGATATTTTGATATTTTTCCAACAGTACATTTCGCCATTTTATACTGCGTTGTATAGCTGTAGACACTACAGATACTGACATCCCAGACATCATCTGTGGACGAGGAAACGGACGTTAAACCTTTATTATTATTATTATTATTATTATTACATAGCCACTTAGATTTTTGCGCTCACTGTATTGTCGAAACATCCCATTGAGGAATTTTTGGCACTTTTACTATTTTAATTACCGGGCCGAATTTGAATTCTGAATGTCGTGTTACTCAATTAATCTCACTGACATAACTTATAAGCTCACTGACATAACTGATAAGATCACTGACATAACTGATAATCTCATTGACATAACTTACAATATCACTGACTTAAATAGAATTTATTTCTAGAGGCTACCTAACAAATAAAGTTAAAATTGATAATTTCTGTAATATATTCAAATTTATTTCTAACATTAATTAATAAGTAGAAAGAAATTATAGGCTACTTGCAAAATTCAATTACAAAAATTAATTGGTCAACATAACAATTCAATATATGAAGAGTTTCTTCACACGAATGAAGCATAATTATGTAGTAATATATCGTCTTAAATAACAATGCTTATAAATTTTGTAATTTTTTAGTAGAATTGTACCTACAAAATATTTCAATTACGGAATTGATATGTACAGCATAATAATTCAATATGTAATACATGAAGAGTTTCTTCACACGAATGAAGCATAATTATATTAATCATATCTCATGTAACATAACAATACTGGTATATTTTTAGCATTTATTAATAGAATTGTACTTACAAAACATTTCAATTATGGAACTTAAATGTAGAACAACAATAATACAACATATGAAAAGTACTTGCACTTCATTGAATTTAACTATATATTTGTTATTATTATAATCTAAAAGTCAAAACAGTAAACTTGATCTAAACAGCTTAAGCATAGAGTGTACAAATAATAATTTGTAACCTTGAATAATAATCCAGATTTTGCTTTAAATAAATAACAACTTCATACATTGTTTCTTTTTTACTTAATTGGACATGGCTATTTAACTTACAATAATGTCATAAATAGCAATAACTTTCTAATTTTTTTTTTTTTTTTTTTATATATCACATAAGATAGGGCCTACTTTGAAAATAAAAAATACTGTACAAATGAAACAAAATTTAGGCAGAGTATTTTCATTGTAGGCCTACTCATTAAAGAGAAAAAAAGGCAAATACAATATAGAAACAGCAACTCATAAACTAACAGAAACTATAGCTATTAAACCCATATAACTTAATTTAGCAAATTCTTCTATTCAAAATTCATTTACATTGAAACATTTGTGTATTTTCTTATATAATATATTTACAGACTATCATATATCTTATAATAAATCTTTTCTCTTTACATATCCTTAGGACGCAAAGAGAGTCATTTCTCTGCAGCATATTAATTACATCACATAAAATGAGAACCGGCTGGGTCGTCCACTGCGATACACTTCAGCTTACCTGACCTGAAATAAAAATAATTAAAAAAATATATAACATTCTGGTACCTTGAAAGAGCTTTGCACTGTTTAATAGCACACATGATGTGAGTAAAGCAAGAATCGACATTTAATTATAACAATAGCTGTGCTCGAGACTGACAATGTACATGGTTTGCATCCAATGCTGTCCAAAAACAGATGTTAGACTTCCCATCGTCTTTGTGTCTGACTATGTTTTAATTAATTATTGCTTCATCAATCAACTTTTCCTCTTTAAATGGATTCAGAACTAAAATTCTAAAAACTAAACAACCCACAATGATTTAAATTTTGCACAAATCTCAATGCTAATATTTTTCATATTTTATTAAGGTTACCTGCAGTCATTTCTCAATTGCAGCTTTAGGCAACAAAATTAATTAACAACAACAACAATAATAATAACAATTTAATAAGTTTAATTATTATTGTTATTATAAAATTTAATTTTCCGGTAACAGAAAACATGCAAAATGTTACGTATTAAGATAGAATTGACCTTCAAGAGTCTTTATATAAGACAGCATAAACGATTTCAGTTTATTCCATAAATAAAGGGCAAAAAGGTAAAGATCTACATGATCACAAAATTAAACCCATACAGTATACAGGCACTGCAGCACAAGCTCCCTGCAACAGCTGCCTGTGGAAGTTATGAACCCTTATGAAATATTCCAGATGTTGGATTAGTATTAATTGCAAAACAATATGTATTAGAATTATCCCTGGATGAGGAAACGGAAGTTAAACCTTTATTATTATTACTATTATTACTTTATTTAAATCTAGAACTTCTAAAACATAATAGCTAGAAAGTGATATGCCTACTGAGCACGTCCAGCAAAGCGGAATTTTAATTGCCTTTTAATTTACTTTTTATTCTTAAAAAAGCTATTAAATAAAATATCTCACTCTTATAAGCATATTCCAAAGCACTTGAAATGGTCTTCATATCTGTTTCTATGCTTCGAGACCAATTTTCCAAATCACCAATTTCCTGCAATATAAATTTTGCACTTAGCAATAGACAAGTTATTTAAACATTTTGCAAGCTAACAACGTAAATCTTTGACTTCTAAGAGAAATTTTAGTTATAAGAAAGATAGCTAGAGCTGAAAGATAGTACAGTTAAATGTACTAATTAATAAATACCCTTCACAATGTCTAGATCCAGACATCTTCTGGTCTTTTTTTATTTACCTTTGCACTGATTTTTTAGATTTTGGAATTTGCACCGTTTTGGACCTTCTTTTTGCTCACTGGCTTGGATTTGTCTCAATAGTGATCGATGTTGTCATGGATGACAGTAGCACTCTAATTGTTGCTATTATTATTATATTTTGTAAATCTTAGTAAGCATGCATTTTGTTACCCTGCAAAAAACCTCAAACTTGAAAAATGGTTCTCAGACCTTTCGGTCATCATCCCTTTTGATATTAATTTTTCTTCAACAATTAATTAAACTCTTCTGTCATATTTCTTACAAAGAAATTGTTACCTCTGTAACACTCTGGAAAACTCTGGCTCAGTCAATGTAACCAAGTATTAAATGCTTCAATATGTGATTTCTTAATTGTTACAGTCATATAAATACAAATATACTATATAAGGAAAACTTATTAAGCACTTTTAAAACCATCAATTTTGAATTAAGCAACATATGAAACTTGATACCTTCAGCGATTGATTGAAATCCTCGATGAGCTTCAGCCACAGAACAGTTTGTTTAGAAAATTGAGCAACATTTGCTTGGAGAATTTTAGTTTCTGTGTCAAGTTTCTTCTGATTAACATAAGCCTGCGCTACACTGAATACAATAACAATAATTAATTAATAGTTAATCACATTGCAACCAATGTCAACTACATTAATCTCAACAACCCCCAATGGCTCTAAATTTGATGGATACTTAAAGGCTGGACTACCAAATCATATCTTATTTTACAGCAATATTTTTTCACGCTTCCATCAAATTCTAAGCTAACAAGCACACAGTTCTCAACACATCACATTGTAGCAATGTTGACTGGTGCATGCCAGGCATTGTAAAATGAAAATGGCTTCTAAGGAGTTTACACAAAGCCTTTCTCAGTTTCAAAGGAGATTCTTTAAGCGGCACTCAGTAAATATGCCAAGTCCATTTAGCTGTCATTTGCTCATATGCTAATTCCATTAACTCTACTTAAATTTACTGGATTTCCACTTCCATCCATATTTATTTAGGTTACATACTCAATCTTATTAATTTTAAAAAAATTTAAACTTAATTATGGAAGATTTACAATAGGGCTAATACAGCAAATTGAAAATATACAGCTAGTACATCATCACTACCTTGGATAGTGAGGATGTACTAGCATAATGATGTACTAACATAGAGTTTATCTTGGATGAATAATCATCCATGATAAACTCGAGCACACTAAGAGAAAAATTAAGACACACCCAGTGTTCAAGTGATCAACAAGAGCATGCGCCAGTTTAGCGGCTGAAGAACCTGCATCTCGCTTCTTTCTCTCTGAAATAATCAATCAGCTCAACTTTACGACTCAATCGTGACTACAGATGGTAACAATCTTTAATAAACAAAGTATAGTATCAGTTTAATAATATGTATAATCATTGAAGTATAACGAACCTAAATATAATTCTTTAACAAATTCTGTGTCAGGGAGACTAACAGACTTGGTATCATAACTATACAGTAATACATGTATTTTAAAGTCTGTTTCAACAGAAATGGGCAACATCAGGAGCATCTCTTGTCAGGCTGAGCTGATAGCATATTGGTTAGAGGTCTGACTGTGGATCAGTAATTTCAGGGTTCAAATCCAGTTTTTTAATGCCATGCATAAGAAACACAAAACTTACGTTAAACCAGGCTTTAGCCTTAGACATCAATTGGCCTACTAGCTCAACCCAGCTAAACATAATTATGAATACAGATAAGTATAAAAGAAGCGTTATAAAATAATAATAATAGTAGTAATAATAATAGAAACGGCCTATCCTGCAAACGAAGCTCAGGTAGAATGTCTCGCCATCACAATTTAAATGACTTAATATGGCGAGCACTGTCAAGAGCAGGCATCCCTTCCTCTAAGGAACCAAGTGGGTTGTCCAGATCAGACGGCAAGCGTCCGGACGGCATGACTTTAGTGCCCTGGTGCAATGGTAAATGTGCCATATGGGACGTCATGGTCATTGACACTATTGCAAACTCCTACCTGAATACGACTTCAGTCACAGCCGGTGGAGCTGCTGTTCATGCCGCCTCTAGGAAGTTGGATAAATACCGTGATCTGTCCTTAGGATATGAAGTTGTTCCGGTGGCCATTGAAACCATGGGCCCGATGAATCCCAAAGGAGCTGACTTTATTAATGGCATAGGCAGACTTATTGCAGAGCAAACCGGCGATAAGCGAGAGACTTCTTTTCTTTGGCAAAGGCTTTCCATGACTTTGCAAAGATTTAATGCAGTCTGCTTCAATAATTCTTTTAAGCCGTTTGATGACCTCGAGTAGCTGGGCAGCGATTCAGCATGTATTGCTTGAATCATTTTTATCAAACCCCAGGTTCTTTACACTGGGGTAAATAAATAAATAAAAAACTAAAATTAAAAAAATAATAGAAACAATAATATTAATATTTTAATAGTAGCAAAGTGTGGTTCAAGCAATTTAGACTTGTCTTCAGTAACTAATTAGATCTTAATTTTATAAAGTTCGCTTAAAAAGGAACCTTTGCAAACATTTTCTTAAGCAAGCATAAAGTCCAAATGATTGTCTTTTATCATCAAATATTGTTCTAGGGGAAGGGGGGTTGTCGGTCATCGATCTGCAGGCATACTTGTCTTGTTAAAAATCGGAATGTTGTTATACTGCTGGTGCTTATAGCAGAAACTACCGGCAAATGAACTAGCTTGAGCTTAAACGGGATCAGGAAGACATCGTTCGTATCAGCGGAACTTGCTTATAGTCGATATTTTTATAAGTGGAGCCCACTGTATATCTAATCATCATCATTTCTTCTTCTTCCCTTAATTCCAATATAACTAGGGTAGTGTGGGAATTAGAAATGTTGTAGCAATTTCCGGAGCCTTGGCACTCACCAATTGAATGCCCTTACTGACTTTGGTTTGGATCTTAGCGCTTTGTCGCCTTTTACGACACGTATAAAGCATATATACAGTATACAGTATAGTATACCCTTAGTAATATATGGATATATTCTATGTATATCTACATGCATATACTGCACTATATATCTGTAAGTTCAAATGCATACACTATTTCGTACCTTGTTGTTCTTTCTTAGTTTGATGTTTTGCTTGATGTTCCTTTAGCATTGAAGACAACATGTTCAGAAAATGTCAGTAAACCAGAATACAGATCTGTTTATATCAATCTTAGAGTTGCCTAAAATCAGCAGAAAAGATTAAATTAATCATCAGTAACAAGTAAAAAAATCAAATTAGCAGCATAAGTAATGTGCAATTTTTCACACTAAATAGATATCACGATGCTAAAACAAATAATGGCATAAACTTTATGGTCTATAATTTCTACAATTTAGGTACAATGCACGTTTAAAATTTAATTGTTTAAATATCTAAGCAGGTTAAATGCTATAGAAACTCTAATTTAGAAATCCAGTTCATGTCTCTAAAGCATATCAGAGTGACAGGGAAGTTCTGGATTGCCTCCAATGATCAGTGTTGAGAACTTAACCAATCACAGGTACTGTCAAAAATGCAATAGGAGGCTAAAGAATGTCACAGTGTAGCAAACTTTATTCATTAATTTCGATCATTAATCAACTCTGCTTATATCAAAAAGAAATGGTATATCATCTCAGATGATTTAAAGATTCACTCTTATGTAGGAATGAAGAGAAAAACGGGAAAACAGAGAAGAAAGGGGGCGTTATATGCCATGGACCTGCCCGTAGGCAATGGAATAAGAGAGAGAGATATTAAGAGTCAAATAACGATACATAACATCAAGTATTATAACAGCTGAGCTTAGTTAGCTAATGATATGATAAAAATGTACCAGCTTTTTGATGTTTTAATATGATTAATACAAAATGTTTAACTTTAGCACACAAATCATACAGAATTTCACTTTGTCAACAACCAAAGAGCACTTGCAAGGCCTATTTCTAAAATTTCTCATTAAGCTTTTTAAAATTTTAAAATGACTTTTTTCAAATATCAGAATTGAAAGAATTCAACAGCCTTTCAACCTTAACCTATTTGATTCCCATGGCATATCTAAGTTTCGGATACCTGCATAATTTATCATTTAATTTAATTCTTAAATTATTTGTCAAATGCTTTTGTTGATAAACAAACGATCACCGTGTTGCCAAATATCAAATATCAACGAAGTATTAGAGTGAGTATGTTATTCTTATTTACCTATGTCAAATATTACCTTTGCCTTCCAAAGTAACATGACCCAGGATAACCTGTGGAATGGATATGGCATATTTATGAAGTTTAATGTTTAATGTTTAATAGAGAATATTATGCTAAGGCATCTCTATACTTTACAACAGTTACGGTAGAACAAGCAATATACAATACAAATGCACACAGTAAAAATCAGTACAATATGAAATAAATATCGGATGTAACATTGCTTAAATGTCATAATCTGAGAGATTTATCCGTAAGCAGAATTCATATGGAATGATCTAGCAATAAGATGTGTCTTAAGACTCTTTTTAAAGCAATCAGGTTAATCAGAAGGTCCTATAAAATGTGGAAGTTCATTCCACAATTTGGGATCTGCCACAGGAAACGACTTGTCACCATAAGAAACTGTTCGGCATTTAGGAACAGCGAGTTTTCCTGACTGAACAGATTGCAATTTTTTCCTTACCGAACAAGCACTTAATGGTATACAATAGTCAGAAAGATGAGGGGCTAAGTTAGTCAGGCATTTGAACGTGGTTATGCAGGATTTTAATTCGATGCGTTCTGGAATTTTAAACCAGTAATGTTTCTGCAGTAGAGGTGAAGCAAAATCAGGGCGCTTAGCACGAAGAGGTATTCTAAGTGTTCGCTACAGTAGTAGGCCCAGGGGCGGATCCAGGAATTTTTAAGGGGGGCCCGAAATTTTTTTAGAGTACATTTTTTTGCTTACGCCCCGCCTTCTTCGGGACATGTGACGCAACCAGACAAATTTCTATGGGGGAGGGGGGCTCAAAATTTATTCACTACTGAATTCGGCTCATAGAGTGAGTGTATCCCCGTTACTTACCCCCCGCCCCCTCCGCTTATACAAGTACTAAAGTCAGGGGAATACCTTCAATCCTAATTTGTTTTGGAAAAGATAGGCTAATTTTGTCACCTCTGAAGAAACTCTGAAGATCTCGACGAATTGCAAAAGTGATCTAATTTTGGTTTTGGTGGGGGGCTGGCTTAACCCCTCCCATCCAAGGCTGTTTGCATACTATTACAGGACAGAGTTCAGATTTTTTACTTATACCATTTTTTCCTCCAATGCATAGGTTCAAATGAAAATTGAGAGCTAGTGAAACGGTCAACATTTTTGGACCTCCTTCCATTATACAGGGCTCCTAGTATATCCTAGAAAAAAATTGGGCTAATGGAAGTGAGTTCCCTGTAGTACCACAGCCTGGCCCCCCTAACCACTGCCATTACTAACATATTTGCACATCGAAATTGCCTTAGAAACAATGAAAGTATAGTTTAACATTCTTTATCGGCGGACCTAAGGGGGGGCCCGGGCCCCCTGGACCCCCCCCCCCTGGGCCCCCTTGGATCCGCCACTGAGTAGGCCTCACATCGAAGACGATTGTCAAAATTAATCCTTTGGCCCAAGAGAATGACAATCAGCAGGCCAATATTTACTGAAATAATTTACACAATAAATTCAAAGGTTATTAATTTAAAAAGTTACTAAAACTGTTTGATTTAGAAAAAAGCTACTGTTCAGCTATTGATGTAACTTTTTATATCTCTCTATTAGCTGCACGCTGTAACTACAAAAGTTAACTTTACTCATACGTAGGAATTTAAAACGGCTTTTTTAAGAATCCGTAGGCCTACGCGTATGATCTAGACTTTGCAAAACTGAAAAAGATAAAGTCCACTTAAATGCATGTTGGCACCAGGGCATCATCATGATCTTCTTGCTGCATTCTCCTCTCATGGTAAAATGAGCAGGTGCACTCTTGTTAGAAAGAGCAAGAGCTCTCGTGTTAGGAAGAGCAGGAGCTCTCATGTTATGAAGAGCAGGAGCTCTCATGTTAGGAAAAGCAGGAGCTCTCGGGTTATAATGAGCAGGAGCTCTCATATTAGAAAGAGCAGGAGCCCTCATGTTAGGAAGAGCAAGAGCTCTCATGTTAGGAAGAGCAGGAGCCCAAATATTAGGAAGAGCAGGAGCCCAAACATTAGGAAGAGCAGGAGTCCTCATGTTAGGAAGAGCAGAAGCTCTCATGTTAGGAGGAGCAGGAGCTCTCATTTAGGAAGAGCAGGAGCTATCATGTTAGGAAGAGCAGGAGCTCTCGGAGTAAAACGAGCAAGAGCTCTTAGTTAGAGCGAGCAGGAGCTTTAACGTAAAGGAAATCAGTTAATTGGTGGGTTCTGAATGTAGGTCTAAGGTCTAAGCAACACATAATATTATGTTAGATGTACCTGAAAACGGCATTGTAAGCGGAGGTCATCAGATGAAAAGATGTCGAACTCTGATGGTCTCACAGTGCGAGACCATCGGTCCATTGGCGGGAGTCAAACGTTTACTCTTGGATGAGAGTCTTCTCTTTGATAAGAGTCTTCTTTTTGATAAAGAGTCTTCTCTTTGATAAGAGTCTTCTCTTTGATAAGAGTCTTCTCTTTGATAAGTCTTCTGTTTGATAAGAGTCTTCTCTTGAATGCCACGTATTGTAAAGCATACTCCGGTAACTCTGATATATACATTTTCTATTTTCGGCTAAGCCAGTAGCGATGTTAGTAAAATATCCGACCGCGATCAGTTTGTGCGAGTTCAAATTCAGGGCTCGTCCTTCACTAATTTCGAATCGCTTTCGAGAGATGAAATTGACGTTAGCATCGGCTTCACAGCTTTAAATAAATTTTTGTTTGAGTTAACTCACAAATGCTAAATATGTTGTGCGTACAATACTGAATTACAATGAATGATGCTGGCTGCAGATATATTGGAATTGGTCCTATTAATTATTAACCAATTTTAATGGAACCTTAATTGTACATTTCTTAGGTTTATTTTGTCTCATTTTGAAATATTGTTAGAACTTCCTACAAGTCACTCTCTGCTAGAAAAGTTCTTATTTACTGATCTTGAAAGTCACACTTTCCGTTCACTGCTTCGCCCAACTCTAAGACCCAAAAACCAAGCTACCCACTCCGCCTCTTTTCAGAGACCGTTACTTGCATGGCACAGGATTCGATCAAATCGATGAATCTGTTTACGTTAGGACACGAGAGGTCACCAGCTCCCTGGCACCGCTTCACTTGAGATCGAAAGGCCTGAAGGGTCAGGCAGAGTTACGAGAGGGACGAAGCTCTTGTGTCTTAGGTAGATCGACAGGTAGAGCCGACTGGCCGCTGTCAGCTGGTATATATTTAAAATTGAAGTAAAAAATGTTTTGCTCGACTTTAGACAGTAAAAGAGCAGCAGGCTTAGATATTTGATTTCACTGAAAGCACCGATTAATTTTTATCTTTCAGCTTCTAAAAATAAGCGCATTAGCTTCTTGACTAATGCAGAAAATGCGCTGATAGTGCAGCAGCATTTATTTGCGTAGCTTTTTACTTAGAATTTGACAACATACGATTATTTCATAAGTTAACGAATCATAAAAATCGAGTTTTGTTTTTCCTTTCACCATGTGTTTTTATTAATTTGACTAAATGCATTCTTATTGCAATGCCATTTTTCGACGTTAACGTGCTAACATTTATTGCGATGAACCGGGCTATAAATCCTTATTTTGTAATTTAACATATAAAAAATTTGAATTATATAGGCAATATACTTGTAACGAGAAGCTGAAGCAGATCTTCCCTTATGAAATAGAGCTTAGATCTTAATTTACTGCTGACTTTTACAGTCTATATCCAGAGAGCATATATTAGTAAGTGGTCAACACTCAAGTAAAATCTTTAATAGTTTAAAGCAGGTTTAATCTAGCTGTAGTAGTATTATTCCAAATAATAGCATGTTGAATAAAATATTTGCCAAATCAAATTTTCCAAAAACTTGCGCAGGATTAAACTTCAAACAACACTCTAATGGATAAATAGTACATAGAATTCAAGAGTCTTGAATGATTTAATCAGTTTATATTTGCGAGTTTATTTACATCATACGAAATCAGTGTCACACGAAATAGTGTATTCCTCTCTATGGGTAGTAAAATATTAGAAACAAAGTAAAATTAACACTACTTTGGCCTAACTGTTAACATTTCTGATAAATTGATATTTATTGGCTAAATTTCAAGTCATACTGATTGCAATAGTATATAGTGTAAGCCTATGTATTTCGTTATACTACATTAAAATTTATATATGTATATTATAGGCTATAAGGTATAATATCTATTTGGAAAGCTATTTCTTTCACAAGAGATAAATATTTCGCACCCCGTGTTGTGCTCGGGTGTGGTTGGACCACTGCAGAATTAGGCAACCGCAAACAATCTGCCGCGTGTACGTAAGAGGTGACTAAAGGCAGGAGCTGAGGATGGCAAGAGGGGACCCACCTCACCATGAAATATTTTTCCCCAGGATTAAATGGTAATTAATCCACCTAACTGAGGAAGGCAACGGGAAACCACCTCAGAAGCCATATTTTTCCCAAGCTATAGGCTACATAAGGTATGGATAAGGCATAGACTTTGTGAAGGGATTAACTTGTTGATCTAATGAGTGCTCTTATGGAGCGAGAAAGTAGATTTTGAGTATGAGTATGTACCTTGAACCTGCCACTTGGCAGTGCACTGTTGAATGAATGAATGAAATATTTCGCAGTAAATATTTCTAAATATCTCAGTAATAATACACCGCAACCGAATAGCATAATGTAATAGCTGACATTTTTAATGTCAGCCTTCCTTAATTTAATCTCCTTTAAAGAACGGAAAAGAACATTTGCGAATTGGCTTACAACGCGAATGAATCAAAAGATATTCAAAAGTGGAATTGTCTTCTGGCTTATACGTTTGGTATACACTTTTCATGATTTCAAGAATGAGTACAAAATTATTGTGTACAGATATCTTAAAGATAACATGAAATGCTAGTCTACTTGTATAAGCTACATAATAATATTATATAATCGCAATATAATCCTTTAGTCTAATAATGAAAAATATTAAATCCTTGATGTATGCACCTCATAGCTATTTCAGGAATCTACATTTGATGTTAACTTATTTAAGAAGGTCAAAGTGTCCTGGGATTTGAACTCGGAGCCTATTGAGCTAGAATTAATCGGTATAATAGCTACTGCTCAGTTTCTTGATAGGCGTTATTTTAACTATTTATTAAACTGAGCAAATGTAATATGGCTCTATAATTGTTCATGCAAACTGCATTGTTTGGTTATCCAGCAAACTACTGCCCATTGTTACTGAAATACTGGATTGACTATTAATAAAAAAGGATGTAAATTAATACTATAGAGACAGTTAACGTGCCAGTAATCGGAAGTTCTGCATCGGTCTCGAATGGATCTGAATATTGGTGGGTCAATATGCTTATAATTTTAATTTAACAGTGGATGGGTCGATTCGGAGGAGATTTATACATATAGTGATGGTCAATTAATTCCAAGTTAGGCCTAAGTTATGACTTGCTGATTTTGGTATAAGTTCTTTTTGAAGTAGAGGATGATTTTAGTAGTGTATATCGCTAAAGCTATAAGCAATACTTAGAAGATGAATTTTGCTTAAGCTAAATGTTTATTTATATAGCTACTAACTTATTTAGTTATGACACAAAATTTTGATGTGCATCTGCTAAACAAACACCCCGAAACGTTTTCGAAATAACTAACCGGTATGCACTTCTACTCTTAAAAACCTCATCAACTATCAGCTTTTTCGTTTTCTGTTGCAAACAGGTGAGATCTATGGATCATTTTCTTGCTGAAAATGAATAAATACAGAATATCTAATAGGATGAACTGACGCAGTAGGCCTATCAAAATTCAAAATTATTCATATGAAATATTCACATTTCAAAACGATTATTTTTATAAAGCGCATCATGTGGAGGTGGTGGCTTTTTAAATTACAAAAAAAGCAATCATATTAAATTTAAATTGTGTAAATGTGTAATATTTAATGTATGAAAATGTTTCAATACTCAATTTAAATTTATTTTCATATTTGTCGAAGCGTACAAAGCTCTTAGATCCAAACCAACGTCAAAAGGGGCATTCGGTTTGAAAGCGCCTAGGCTCCAGAAATTGTTACAAAATATTATAATACGAATGCAAAAGTTTAATTTCGATCCTGGCTTAACTAGATTTCCAAGGATATTGATGATGATGATGATGATGATGATGATGATGATCATGATCATGATGATGATGATTGATGATGATTGATGATGATTGATGATGATGCTGGTGATGATTGATGATGATGATTGATGATGATTGATGATGATGGCATAAGATATGTTTGTGAATGCTTTAATACACTTCTCATAAGATCTTGATGAGGAAAGGTAATTAATATATTATTTAGCTAACTATTTAACTGTGTTTGGAAGTTCGCATGACGAGAGGAAAGTGGAGCTTTAAACTTGTCGAAATATTATGACCACATGCTCTCCGATATACAACGTAATATTTTAATAGTCGTTCTTCTTGATTAGCTTTTGCACAATTTCTTTAAAAATTCCAAAAACAAAGTTAAAAACATAAAGAAATACTTAATATACATCGATGAACATAACAGACAAAATTAAAACTAATCAAAGCTATTAGCAAGTATATCAAATCAAATTGAGCTAATGGTAAACCTTTTGGTTTATGCTAACAATTGACTTTCCTTTTATCAATAATTATTGTGTTTGCAATTCTAAGTTGGCTCAGTAGGCTTCATATTGGCCTAATATTTGGTTCTCAGCTGTTATTCTGCAGAAAACGTTACCGTTGATGTTCTACCAAGATGTCAGAGTGCGATACCGCTATCTCGCCCACCATAACTTTTTATATTAGATTTTCTGGTGATGGAATTCATAAATTCGCTAATAAATGTATTCTTTTCAAAGTTGAGCCATTCGTATATCTCTTCTTCAGTGCACTGCCAAGTGGCAGGTTCAAGGTACATAATCATACTCAAAGTCTGTTTTCTCGCTCCATAAGAGCACTCCTTAGATCAACAAGTTAATCCCTTCACAAAGTCTATGCCCTTATCCCCTTATCCATACCTTATGTAGTCTAAAGCTTGGGAAATATATGGCTTCCGAAGTGGTTTCCCGTTGCCTTCCTCAGTTAGATGGATTAATTACCATTTAATCCCGGGGGAAAATATTTCATGGTGAGGTGGGTCCCCTCTTGCCATCCTCAGCTTCTGCCTTTAGTCGCCTTTTACGTACACGCGGCAGATTGTTTGCGGTTGCCTAATTCTGCAGTGGTCCATCCACACCTGAACACAACACGGGGATCCCGAGCACAACACGGGGATGGATATATAGAATTTATAGCATGTATACATAGAATTTTAAATCTAATAAGTTAATTATATCCATTCTTACATTATTGTTTTGTTTTGCAGGAGTGGGTCGCGTTACGCAGCTACTTGAGCAGTAACATTTTAGCTAATATGAAGAAGCTCTGCAATCGATAGACAGTGAACAATGAGAAAATATCACGAAATATCGCTGCAGGCATTTATTTATATTTTGTCAATTTTCAGAAATTCTGTTGCAGGTAAAATTATTGATTTTTGTCCGCATATTTTGACCTTTGTAGTTTATATATTCAATTGAATAATAAGCACTAAGTCGATGCTGTCACTTGCACGTTAAGTTTTATTTGTATTTTGATTATTTTTCTAAGAAAAATAATAGAACACATAGTAATATTTGCCTACTTTTTACACTCAAAGCAAATGTAGAGATACAAAATGCTATGGCTACAAATTTTTTACCTCTCTCAGCAGACCCTTGCATGATTGCAGATATTTATACGTGTATATTGTTGATTGTCTTAATAGTTATATTACATGTTCCGCTAAATTTATCTTGGCACATAATCATGGCCTATACTAAGGATTTTATTGAACATTATTAATAATTGATGCAAATATTTGTATTTTTTAAATTCGGAAAATGTAAGTGCCACTTTTGAGCCTTTATTTCCGTTCATGAGCTCTAACTGTTTACTGTGTATGCCAATTGTGATATGCGCATGACAAATGAAACAACAATAATAATAATAATAATTCGAGCATGTGTCTGCTGAATTTTGAGACTTAGATATATCTACTGTATGGCAAATACCGTAAAGCTGTAGCCAGTCGGACCAATGCAGGTAATATTTTGCAAGGCCCGAGTAAAAATATAACTTCGCAAGTGCCATCATCCTCTTAATAATGTAAAGAATTTAAACCTCGGCTGTGGTTTAAACCATAGCTTTTCGTTAATGACGGATGGAGTCTCGGTTGATTGATTTGTTAATTGATTGACTATTTTTAGGACAGTATTCAAATGTTAAGGTAGAGAATGAAGGATGAAACCAGTATCAGTTAATTGATTGATTGATTAATTGATTGACTATTTTAGGACAGTGTTCAAATGTTCAGGTAGAAAATGCGGTCTATCAGGTCGCTGTTAATGGTCTCTATCAGCTCGTAGATGATGATGAGTGCGACAGTCTTCAGGTCTGGATTCAGGACGGTGTCCAACATCCAAGTTACCTCTACTACTCCAGCTATGTGGATCACACTTCCAACAAGTCCACACTAGGCTGGTTCATCGGTGTGTTGCACTGCTATGGTTGTCGTTGTTGCTGTTGTTGTTGTTGTTGCTGTTGTTGTTGTGGATTGCACTGCTATGGTTGTCGTTGTTGCTGTTGCTGTTGTTGTTGTAGATTGCTCTGCTCTCGTTGTTGGTATCGTTACATTTCTATGTATTTGCTGATATACAGCAAATAAATATCGTTGACGTTTTGCTAGTTCTAGTGAGCTATCTGTTATATAAACACAAGCGATTTCAGCGGATCCTGGACTCGAACCCATGGCTGATCTATCGCTAATGATAAGCTAACTGACGGATCTTAAATATATATATATATATATATATATATATATATATATATAATATACATATATATATATACTGTATATCTGTATCAGAATTTAACTAAACCTTAAGCCAACGAAATTCAACAGTACTCATCGTGAGGTACACATCGCATGAAAATGCATCGTTATTTCTCTCTTTTCCTGTATACTGTCTTCTAACAGTGGCCACACACGGTCAGTTTTGCAATCAAACTCATCTGTTCAGATATCTGTTCAGATATCTGAACAGATAAATTTGATCGTGTGTGGCCGCGTCAGATTTGAAAACTGACGAGAGAACTGATGACCTAGTTTCTCCACACACGATCAAATTTAACTGATCAAACTTATCTGAACAGATATCTGTTCAGTTTTCAGATCTGAAGACTTGTCCCGCCAACAAGGACTTTTGGCGCACTTGTCGGCCTAAACTTATTTTAATTTGACCATTCTAAATAGAAATTAATTTCTTAATTGAGTAATTAAAATAAAAGTATTATAAATCACAAAGATGCTTTTGACATACAGAGATAAGCGTTACCGAATTAAATTTCATTATTAAATTTCAATCATCATCATCATCTTACCTTAAATCCCAGTTTAACCAGGGTCAGGATACGAATAGACTTTATAATCCATTCGTTTAAGTTTTGTGGCAATTACTGGAGCCTAGGGGCTCACCAACCGAATGCTCTTTCTGACGTTGGTATGGATCTTAGTGCTTTAGTCGCCTTCTACCACACGTGCAGTCACCGGTTGGTCAAATTCTTCAAACGACCTGGACACAACACGGGGAAAACAATCATTATTAAAATCATTATTAAATTTCAATATTGATTTTAAAATAAATTGAATGACTAGTGGTGCAGTGATAAAGAGCTCGCCTCAAGAACGAGAGATCGCGACTTCGGGACTGCGTTGCGACGTGAAAAATAAAAACATAGTCGTGCAAACGTTATATACGCCAAATATATATATATATATATATACGCGACCTTAATGCTCCATTTCCTATCTAGACCCTTTCGTTTCGACCCCGAGTAGGGATATACGGGATGCTAAACGGCTTTTTTAAATTCAATATTGGACACCTCGCTAAACAAATTAAAATTTTATAAACAAAGAATAATAATTTTGTTTATAGTCAATCTCTATTGTATTTCTCAACAATAAAAATGCCATGCGCAATTTACACAGTGTTTCACAATCTCCCGCGATAATGACACTTTATAAACAGGCCGTTTGACGGGATTTAGCGCACTTGGTTTCGTTGCGCGTCAATTATCGAAGTTAAGCTACACCGACCTCAGTTAGTACTTTGTGAGTGACCACCTTGGAAGACCGAGTGTTGACAGCTTAGGAAGGAAAAAATCCCAGGGTGATAAAGGTTATTCTTAAATCCGTGCCGGCTGCAATTAATGCGCTACCAAAAGGAAACGATTACTAATAACCGTGGAGAAGAAGGAGGAAGTGGGCATTTAACAAGCATCTGTGCTTCCTGACTCAGTGTGCCGTTATTTTATGTTATGCTATATATAGGCCTACATGTAAGAGACTTTGCCTATACGAAGATGCAGAAATATAAACTAAATAGTGACGATGATGCAGAATACTTAATGATGCAGAATACCTACCGTGTGGGAGTATAGACTATAACCAGTATTATATTATACTGTTGTATTGATAGTGAAGTATTGGGTGGATATGGCGTAACGGTTAGAGTGTTCGCCTCGCATGCAATTGGCCTGGATTCAAACGCGCAACACACTGAAAAAACCTAGACTAAAAATGATCTACATGAATGGTGAATGTAAATAAAACTAATGATAATTAGTTTTATTTACGTTCACCAAATAAGTTTAACTTGTGCATACAAAATAGGCAGGGGTATAATTTTAATTATTAAGATTAAAAAATAAAATAAAAATGAACCTCTTCATTCATTAAATGATACTTCCATCATTTGGACAGCGACCATCAATCAGGGGATGGGTAGCTCTCAAATTAGTAGTTTAAATAGGCAAAAATATATTGATTGACTGTAGTAATAACAACGCCAGTCACGTGCGCTGAAGTCTGGAAATGATTGACAGCAGCTAATTAGCATAACTGATCAGATATCTGAACAGTTAAATTTGATCGTGTGTGAGCGATCATCAGTTTTATCTGCAGATAAATTTGACCGTGTGTGGTCAAAATATCAGTTCAGATCTTAGATTTGAACAGATAAATTTGTCCGTGTGTGGACGAATAAAATTTATCTGAACAGATATCTATTCAGATAAATTTGATCGTGTGTAGCCACTTTAAAATAAGAATTATGATCAGAATTTAGACATCCGCAGAGATATCACGCTAATAAATGCACGGTTAGGTATGCCCAGCAAGAACAGTAGTAAAGAGCAACTTAAGATCTTGATTGTGATCAAGTTTTAACTTTTTATTTGCATTGCAAATGCGACCAAGACGTACGATTTCAAATTGCTTATTAGAACCTAGATTACGATTCATTAAATATTATAAGCTTTAAAATACTCAAACGTCTTTTGAATACAGATAATTATCTCCTTGTCCTCTATTTCGAATGCTTCTTAAGTGTTTTATTTCACTTTTGTGGTCTTTTCTGTCTCAGCCCATCTGCTCTGCCAATGAACAGACGGGTTTGGGAATTTGTAGAAGTTACTCTCACGTTAATGTAACTAAGTTAGTTACCTCTTCTTAACCAACTGAAATGAAAGATCAGAACTTGAATTTTATTCAATTTCTGATCTTTGCATAATCACGGACTGACAGCCAGTGGATTGATGGCATGTTGTCCGACAGCTGATCAGTAGATGCAGGGTTCAAATCCTGTTCTCTTGCCGGCACTGACATGCTATCGAACTGGGGAAACTGCGGTAAACTTGGCTTTAGTTTTTTTAAATTTTAGCACGTGTTGCTTTGTGTTGCAGGTCCCGTTAAGTGTTCACTGGCCGTGGTTTACGTGGAGGCAAAGGAATCGAGTCCGAGTCTCTATCCGTACGACCTACCCATAGGAAGCTGGTTTGAATTGTCCAACAATCAATTCGTTAACAACATCTCTATGACAGTGGAATGCCTGGATGCAGGTATTTTCATCAATAATTGTAAGACTTTAATAATTAGTTTAATATTTAATAATTTGTTTTATATTAGATATTTTATATTTTATTTATATTATATTATTTTATATTTTATATTAGACTTTAATATTTAGTAATTAGTTTAGAATAGATTAAATTAATTAGGACAGAGCCTTTCTCTCCTACTGCCTCAAGGTAGCCTACTCCTCCACTTCCCCGCCTTCGGTTAAACATTTTTCTCTTCACTTTCCTCTCTTCACTTTCCTCTCTTCACTTTCCTCTCTTCACTTTCCTCTCTTCACTATTCTCACTTTCCTCTCTTCAGACTACAACCTCATTTTAAACCCTAATAGTATCATGCGATAATTGAGTCCTAAGGACAGCGAATGGCTGGAATTTGGTGAGCACTTCAGGTTTTATATTGTAAAAGTGGAGATATCGGGGGCCTACCTAGTCCTCGTGCTGTGTCAGAGAGAGAGAGAGAGAGAGAGAGAGAGAGAGAGAGAGAGAGAGAGAGAGTGACAAGGTATTCCGCGGTAATTACCGCCGTCGTGGTTTTTAATCTTGCGGTAAAATATACGGCTCTTGAACATAACTCTAGTTTTTATTAGAATTTAGTATAAACCTGAGAATATTTTCTACTACCATGTATGACTTCCTTGGTGTGTATGACATTAAGTATAACTGAGAGTTTGGATCTTCATGGGGGATATTTTACTGCTATTATAATATTCTATTGCATTGAATTTATTGTTATTGCATAGAATTTGAGTACTTTGTATCCCATCATATAACCTGTGCGCGATGCAGTACTGCACTGTACTATACAGTAGTTTACAGTAGCAGTATTAACCTATACCGCTTTTATATCTGAATGTCTCAATAGCCTAGTGGTTAGAGGCATCAGGTAACGTTATGAAGTATTGAATGACATATGAATTGAATTCTGAGGAGAATTGAACTCTAGTGGGTTTGATTCCCGGCCGCGCCGATTTGAGAGTAAAATCTCTGGTATTCACAGGACTGATTAAACGGAAAATGAAATATATGATATTGAAAGTGTTAGATATCAATATGATTGATCAATATACTATACCGCTTGTTATTATTATTAATATTATTATTTTAATTATTTATTGATATTATTATTATTATTATTATTTTAGCAAAATTAATTTGCATTTAAGTACATCTTGATCACTGTCAGATACAGTTCTGGTGAGTTTCGAATCCACGGCCACCAGGACTTGCACAGCAGCCAAGTGTGTGCTATCAATACGGCCATTCAACAGCAACAACAATTTTTTATTCAGTATTTTTTATTTTAATGTATTTCAATCGCATATAATCTAAATATAGTAAACCTAAGACATTTAGATATATTGTATCTTGATGTATTTTAATGTATTTGTGCGCATATTGTACTGCACTTATTAGAATGTCTAAATAGAGTAGGGGTAACGTCATGAAGTTTTAAATGACAGATCCTAAGGTGAATTAAACCTTTGCGAGTTCGAATCCAAGTCGCGCTGATCTGAGAATAAAATCTCGGACATTCACTGGACTGGTTCCATGGGGAAAATGGACTAAATTGCCTAAAGGTTTAAACATGTGGTATTAAAAGTAGTAGATATCAACATAGTTGATCAGTTCACTATAATGCGTTTTTAATTATTACAATATGGTAAAATTTTACTTCATTTTAGCTATAGCTCTCCAAATAGCTCTAAAAATATAAATAATTTTTTATACTTGTTTGCACAGACTGGTACATATGGTTGATGCTATGGCTGCTGATCGCCGGTCTATGCGCAGGTCTCATTGCGGCAGCCGTGCTCCTGGGAGGTTACCTCAGAAATAAGCAGCGGGCTAGAAGACGCTCGGTGCGTCCTCTCATTAATATATACTAGTAAATGTTATAATAGTAAATAACATATAACAATAATACGTCCCTAACATCATCCTTGTATGAGGAAACGGACGTTAAACCTTTATTACTATTATTATTTTTTTACCCCGGTGTAAAGATTCTGAGGTTTGATAAAAACGATTCAAGCAATACGTGCTGAATCGCCGCCCGGCAACTCGAGGTCATCAATCGGCTTAAAAGAATTGCTGAAGCAGACACCATTGATTATTATTATCATTATTATTATTAAATTTAAAAAAGAAATAATAATTATGTGAGGATTAATTTGAATGTTGAGGGGATCGGGGATAGGTTGGCCCAGTCGAGATTGAGATGGTATGGGCATATTGTGAGAAAGGCAGATGAGGATTTAATAAAGAGAGTTTGTAGGTAAATGCTGGATGTTAAACGAAAGAGAGGTAGACCACAATTGACTATATATTCGGTAATTAAGAAGGTCATGAAAAATAGGGGATTGACTGGTGATATGGTGTGGGACAGAGAGGACTGGAGAAAGTCTATCTCTTATCCCGACTCTGGTTAACTAGGCACTTAAGGGACGATGATGATGTATAAATAATAAATGTACTATAAATATCAGGCAAAAATAGAAAGACTTTGAAATAGACTAAAAATAGACGACGAGGCAAGAACCCAAGATGGTCAATAAAAACAAACTCATAATCTTTAATTGCACAAGTTATAGGTTATATAAGGGCTTGGTAAATTTTTGCTTATGATAGAATCAACTGTTGATCAATGGTGTGCTCTTTAGTGAGACTTAGAGCAGACTGTGACAGGATTACGTGCCTAGACCCATGCGATTTGGCAGAACACTAGAGAAAGATAAATGAAAATCAAATAGATACAGATGCCGAAGTGAAATCTTGTTATTGCACATTCTATCGGTCAGGCAATTCACATTTAAATGCTGCAGTTAGATAAGCTTTTTTCTAAGCATTATGATATTTTTATGTAGGCCTATTTGAAGCGTGTTTTCTGTTATTGTTATGTATTGAAGATTTTCTGTTATGTTTATGTATTTGGGGAGTTTTTTTAGGTCATTTCCTATGTATTTGAAGAGGATTTTATGTTATTTTTATGTATTTGAAGTGTCTGTTATTTTTATATATTGAAAATTTTTCTGTTACGTTTATGTATTTGAGAAGTTCTTTATGTTATTTTCTACGTATTTGAAGAAGATTTTATGTTGTTTGTATGTATTTGAAGCGTGTTGTCTGTTATTTTTATATATTGAAGATTCTTCTGCAATGTTTATGTATTTGAGGAGTTATTATGTTATTTCTGAAGACAACGTCGAATATTTCCGCGTGGACTACAACCACTCGATCATCTATCACTACCATCGCCACCATCGACACGCTGGCGATGACGCAACACCTACCACCGTACCCCGGCAGAGTTGATCCACCAGGCAGGGGGGACCCTGATCCCTATCCCGTGACTTCAATCCCTAATGCATTTGAGCCTTGGATGCTCTCAGTTCAACCACCTCGTTATTCTGTCTGTTTAAATGATCAAACTCAACCTCATTTAAATAATATTCCACCACCTCCTCCATATCAAGTGTAGCCAATAGCTGTGTTGTTCCTGCACTAGTGGAATATATTTACAGTTGGTACCAATAAAAGTTTTTACGCTCACATTTGTATTTTTTACGTCATTTTTGTATAGCACTGAATATTTAAAGGATTTTTTAAATAATAGTTTTTGCACTTGCGTAATTGTAGGCCTACTTATACTTGTAATAATTCGCAACCGGGTGATACAAACTATGTTTATGTTAACATTCGCTTACGTGTTGGCCTTTAGGAAGACTCTGAAGGACTTTTGAGGCATGGTTGAGTACGCGTATTAAAGCCAATCAATACAAATCAAAACTAAACTTAAATGAGCTTTAATAATCCTCTGCATAGTATTAATCCCGTACCAATAATATTGCTTTGCTTAGTTACCATCAACATCTTTCCTTGGTATCCCAATTTAACTAGGGTCGTGACAACTTCTTGCTTAATAACAGTCCTATGTGCCCGTATTAAGATGGCGCTGCTGACCAATCCAATATAAAACCAAGCGCTATATTAAGCATACATGTATCATACGATGCTTAACGTAACGTATAGTTTGGTATATTGGTCTGGGTGAATTGATCTGTAGTGATGTGTGCTATTGGGGACGACCCTGACATCGTCCCTGGATGAGGAAACGCCTGATCAATTGTTTGGAGGAAACGTTTACAGCAACATTACGCGTCCGGTGCGTTCCGGGTTTGTCACAGGACGTATCTGCCGGAAGAGTTGTAGTATTATAGTAGCGCCATAATGTCCATAGTTATGCAGAAAATTACTGTTAATAACTCATAGTGCAGTTGGTCTACGTCCGGACTTTAAATGGCCGACTTTTGGCGAGCACTAAATCACGTCGGATCGACTTTCAGACGACGTAACCAGAGGTAAAAATATCCAACATTTACAGGACTGGTAAATGGATAATTAATTAAAACAATTTAAATAAAATTGCTTATGGCCTAATAATATTTGATACCGACATAGATGATTATTTTACTATTACTTGTAATTACAGTCTGATGAACGAGAAAACGTTATAACTACTTCTATTTTGAATGTTTATATTAAATAATATGACATTAACGGTGAAAAATGTCATCATGGACGATGGTTGTGCTATAGTCACATAGCGAGAGTCTTTTTTTTTATCGATGCAGCAATGATTATTAGTTTGTTACTGAAAGGCATTCCTTTGTTCTACTTATTGTTTTGTATACCTGTTGCATTGTTTTGTTTATATGCTTGCGTGAAAATGAGCAGATTAAATGAAAATTACGAATCGTAGCCTAAGATTTTGAAGAACTGAGTTTCCAACAAAATTTCCAACAATATTAGAATACTACCTACCTTTTTGATAGAGACTTCGAGATAGTAAATGCCAAAGTGCCAAAGTCCGATGAATAATTACGGTGTAGCCTATATGCAATAACATTATAATGCACATATTCTCTCTCTTAGTGCACTGCCTACTGGCAGGCCCATGGTACATAACGCCTCCACTCTTCTCTGTCTTCCGCCTTCCTCTTCATTTCCACATATGAGTGGGCCTTTAAATCATCTAACATACCTAATCTCGGCATGCCCCTGCCTCTTTTTCCTTCCATTCTACCTTCTATAATCTCTTTTAATAGACATTCCCCCTTAGAATGTGTCCTATCCATCTCTTCTTCCTATTTCTTAATACATTTATCAACTGTATATCTGTGCCAACTCTCTCCAGGACTTCCTAATTTGTAACCTTTTGAGTCCAGCTAATCCTCTCCACGCTTCTCCAAATCCACATTTCCAACGTCTCCAGTTTCCTAATATCTTCCTTCCTTAAGGTCCATGTTTCACATCCATACAATAGCGTGGTCCAAACCAAAGTTTTCACTATCTTTATCTTGCACATATTATTAATATAATTAAACATCGAAGGAGTGCTCTAATAAACGCAATTTAGCTCTTTATAAATGACGGTATTAAAGCGTATAAATGAGAAGGCAATACATATTTTTGTCAAAGTCATATAAATGGCATGGTATGAATTGTATTAAGCTTCATCATTATGTTAGGTTATGTATGTGTCTGTCATTTTGGAAAATATCTCTTGAGCAGTTGAGCTATTTAGTTTTAAACAAATATTTGATTTAAAATAGAAATTCAACTGCATTGGTTTTTACTTTGGATCAACAACAAGTTCTTCTTATTCTTCTTCTTTTAGTGCACTCCCTAACGGCAGGTACATGGAATTTTACACCGCCACATATTTATATCCTCGCCCGTCTCTTCTTATTAAAATACAAGTAAGATTTGGTTATCAAATCATCCAGTATTCCAAGTCTCGGTCTTCCGTTAACATTTTCCGTTCCATTCTTTACTCAATTACCTCTCAGGATATAACCCATCCAGTTCTTCTTTCGATTACTTGTGATATTTATTAACTGCCTTTTCGTGCCACCCTATTTAGTGCTTCTTTGTTGGTAATATTGTTTGTACATTTGATCTTCTCTATTCTGCTACATCGTCACATTTCGAGCGCCGCCAGTTTCCGAATATTCTCCTTTCTTAACCTCCGTGTTGCACTACCTTACAGGAGCGTGGTCCACACTAAAGTCTTTATAATCTGCATCTTCGTGGATTTCTTCACATTTTTTGTTAGTAATTCTTTCCTCTTACTGAAGACTCCTTTTTGCTCAATTCTACGTTTTATTTCTGTTCCGCGTTTCTTATCTTCTGTTAATGCTTGTCCTAAATATCTGAAACTCTTTAGCAGTTTTAACGTCGCACAGACCTTCTTCCTTTTCTAGTCTTCTAGACACCCATCACTCTCTCCTTTTTGATATTATCTCCATTCCATGAGTTAGTGCTGCAATGTTTAGGCCATCCACAAATATTATGCAAACACTCCTTGTTTCTAGCAATCACACTTTGATAGGAAAATCTTTCGTCTTTCGTTTGTCACATTATGTACATGTATGTACATGTATAGTTCGTGAATTTGCATTGGGATTACCTAGATTTCATACTTGATATATGACAGAGCATCTAATATACATGTATATATATATATATATATATATATATATATATATACATGTATATATATATTATATATACATGTATATATATACATGTATATATAATATAATATAATCTATGGGCCGTTATTTAGTCTGTTTATGCATATGATACTATTCTTATAGAGCAACTTTATTTGACACAAATATTTACTCTAAGACATCGTGTAAGTACTTAAATTAGTCATCATAGTATATGACTACTTAGAGCCGTGCTTTACTTCAAACTAAGTTGTCATGAGATCATTGAACCCTGATCGAATGGTTGACCGACATAAAACCACATTCGGCTAATATTTAAGACAAATCACTTACTAGCTTCTCACCTTCTCGTAAGAGCGACGTTATGAAAGTCCCAGGTATATGAGGATTTAAGATTTGAGCAAAATTTTATTCAGTAAAATTCAATAAACCAATAATGTAATTTGGGGTCCAAAATCCAAAATTCAAGTCTATTACTCACGATCACATTATCTGTTGAAGCAGCTCCTTAGCGGGAAAGGATAAGTTTTAACATCTATGGAATTATTTTGTCTAGAAGCAGCGTTTCTACAGTTTTAACTATATCATAGAAAGTAATAATGAATGAACAAGACAGATGATAGAGAATTTAGTAGACTACGGCTGTACTTTACCGCAAACTTCAAATTTCTAATCGCGTCACAGTTTGAGGAAGACGTGTATGTACAGCTGTAAGACTTGTGGTGGAGCATTGAAAGACAGTCCAACGTCCCCCTTTTCATTCAAAAAATATCGTCTAAGACGTAGTGGGATTTAGCGCACTTGGTTGAGCTGCGAGTCAATAACGAAGTTAAGCTAAGCCAGTCGCAATTACTACTTGGATGGGTGTCCACCTTGGAAGACGGAGTGTTGACACCTTTGAATGAAAAATCTCCAGGGTGTTGGAAGGTTATTCTTAAATCCGCTCCGGATGCATCCAGTGCTCTATCAAACGAAAGGATTACTAATAAACATGGAGATGAAGGATGAAATAATGAAAACTAAAAAAAGTAGCAACCAGGCCAGAAAACACTGTAGTCCATGTGTTTGTCTTGTGTGTATAACCATATGAAAAATTCTACTACAGATCGAGATTGATAATAATAAAATTAGTAATGAAGGTTTTACGTGCGTTTCCTCATCCAAGGATGTCAGGGACGTCCCCACAGCACACAACACTATAGTTCAATTCACTCAGACCAATCTGCAAAAAATGTGCTGAACAGAAGTTACCACACTGAGCTTGAAATATATCCAACTGCAACGAAGACATCTGAATTATAGCGGTACTCTATTCTCTTTCTCTCTCTCTCTCAACTCAGTTTTGATTGCTAGTTATTTCACTTTATATACTTTTTTATCAAATTGATTCTGCCGAAATTCGATCTGCAGCATCACAGCCTCATGTGACTAAAATACAGCTCGGTTATTTGTTAGTAAATTTATACCGTAAGGGTTTGGTAGTCTTAATCTTAGCCAAAAATGTTGCGCTCCTTCAAATCATTTGATTTCAATTACGTTAATTTACTGCTTATTTTACTGATCGAGTTGAAGGTGAAGTTAGTATGTGACGAATTCAACGGTGAGCGTGTATGAATTCACATATTATTATTATTATTATTATTATTCTTATTATTATTATTAGGCCCTATTGGAAAATTATTTAAGTAAAGTGTGCTCATTGTGAGTCATTCTATCGGGATCTGAATGCGATCAACTAACCCTGCTATTGTCAGAAACAAACTTGATAAAAAGGCTTTTTCAGCTTAAGAAGAAATTAAGCAACAGATTTATTTGCATTTGTTTTTATTTGCTAATTAACTGCGTTATAATCGGTTAATTATTTCGATAGCTATTAGCGAGTTGACTAATTACATTTCAGCAAGCAACTGTGTCTCACATTTATCAGAATTAGCAAAACATCGACATTCTGACCGATTAGCAGAAAATGCTTCGTATCATTAGAAAACCCCTGTAATATGTTTTCATCGAGGCTTACTTGATAACGCTGAGGAACTATTTGATAGAAATATCTGATTGACCTACATAATAAAATAAAAAGAGCGGAGTAAAGACAACTAAAATAATACCAATAGTTTTGTGAATGTGTCTATCCGTTCAGCGCCGCTTGCATGTAATTGATCGATTGTGAATTTTCGGTATTAACGTATTGCGGTGAGATTAAAATGTCATAACCTGCAAACATTTCGCCACCGGATGGCCCCACTGTTAGAGCCGTTCTGTTCTATATTTTCACAATTCGTCTCGCACGGCAGCGCGCAAGCCCAAGGTTTATTTACCTTAGCAGTCGATAAATGGCACAGTAGATTGGTCCATATATTCTGTCAGTGACCGGAACCCTGTGGGGCAGTGATGCATC
Organism: Enchytraeus crypticus; assembly: GCA_905160935.1. Lineage (NCBI taxonomy): Eukaryota > Metazoa > Annelida > Clitellata > Enchytraeida > Enchytraeidae > Enchytraeus > Enchytraeus crypticus. The sequence continues at coordinate 347,027 of CAJHZI010000766.1, forward strand.
GTGATTATTTACCTCGATTCGGTTACAGAAATAAATAATTATTTTTTAACACATTGAACATCTTCGATATATACTATGATAATTAAAATAGAATTATTGCTATTTGTGATATATATACCCCCCTCCCCCTACAAATCATATGGAGTCCTCAATCCACTCTCTAATATATTTGCATATATAGGTATTCATACCGACAAACGAATCCGCCACGAAAACAACAAGCAGGTATAACCGTTTGAATGCCAGACTAGTTGATTGGGCGAAGCCATTTCTAGATCAATTGATCTGTTATTGAGCAAGCGTGTAGTTTACAGACTGTGAATAGATTACGGTGCCTTATAGTAAAAACAGACAATGTTCATATTTAAAAAAAGAACAAAATTAAATTAAATTTCAGAAAATAAAATATATTAAATTAAGTACAAAACGATGCAGACTTTGTAACTTTTTTCTCTCACTCTTTCTCTCTCTCTCTCTCTCTCTCTTTCTCTCACTATTAAACCATTATCTCACAGGACATGAGTCATAGTCCAGTTCTTCTTTCTATCCCTTATGATATTTGCCAATTGTCTATTTAAATTAACCTTATTAGCACTTCATCGTTCATAATTTTGTCAGTCCATTTGATCTTCTCCATTCTACTCCATAGCCGCATTTCAAATGATTCCAATTTATTTCTATTCCAGATTTCCCATCTGGTGATACTATGCTTTCGAAATATCTCAAACTCTAAACGTCCCTGACATCATCCTTGTATGAGGAAATGGACGTTAAACCTTTGTTATTATTTATTATTATCATCCTGCTCTAACTTAGAACCGTCTCTTTTGCTAACTTTCCTTCTTCTACTCTCATCACGTTGGTTTTTATATAAATTTCGATATTGCTAGAGACAAAAGGCTTTAAAAACTAAATTTTGATTCTGAATAGGTTATAAATTTTCATTCAGTTTAAAGGGTTTGATTTATACATAAAAAGCATGAAAGTGTAAAAAACACTTCATTTGTATTTTGTTAAGATCATTTGTATAATTGCTAATGCGGTCCATATATTATTTTATATTTAGCAGAATACAATAAAAGCTGTTAATTTGAAAAATAGTTATCTGACTAGAGTAAATTCCACTCTGCACTATTGAGAGAAAGAAAGAGAGAGAGAGAGAGAGAGAGAGAGAGAGAGAGAGAGAGAGAGACAGTGAGAGAGTTAAGATTATTCAATAACAATTTACATGACATTTTCTATTTTCAATCTAGCCTGCATGAATTTTAATGCTTTTTAGCGTGTGCTGATGTTTGTGCTTGTTTTTTCTTTAGGAATAAAGAGGAGAGTTGAGCTAGAAATTTTCACTCAACGAGCGTGGAGCAATAGGGCGACTAAAATTCATATTTTCAAGAGTAAGGCCTCATCCGAAATATAACATTTGGGATGAGGCCTTTGGGGAATTTAGGCTACAATTCCTTCATTATTCACCTAAAATCTTAGTAAACAGTGACAGAACTGTTCTTTATTAAATTGCATGCTTTTGCGTCTTCAGAATTCTTATTATGTGTAATTATTTGTTTATATTATTATCATCTGAAAATTGCTCACCTCTTACAGACTCTAGCAACTAAGCAAGCGACCTATCTTTACCTACAGAATCAGCAGTGACAACCTTTTTTATCAATAATTGATTAACATCTGTCTAGTGGCCGGCAGTTAATTGGCTGGTTCATATGTACACATTTATATAGAGATAATTATACTTCGTAACATGAATAAAGTATACTGTGGCCATTTGTTTTGAATTTACCAACAGGTTGAATTCTTAATTCTGGATCAACGGCTCAGTTGTGGTCAACTAGAATGGTTAAAATTTGTTATTTAATTCTGTATTAAGGTCAGTCGACTTAACAGGAATTCCTTAGATTAATTGAATTTAATTTGGGGTCACCTAACGCTAACACCAAATCCTATCCAAGCTATACCTAACGATTCTTAATCACCTACAACTCACAAATTGTGTGATACTGTTGTTCAAGAAAAGACTAAACACATCAATGAAACGACAATGATGAGAAACAACGATTAAACCTCAGAAAAGAGAGTCGCAGCTACGTCTTACTTTAAATCGCGATTTAAGCCTACAGGATTTCAAATTGTGACTAATCCATGGTTTACGCCGCTGTTTAGGTTTAAACCGCAGATTATCTCACTAGCGAATACTACCAAAAGTCTAATGAAAAGTGAGAGGAACCGGATCCTGCAACTCCGATGTTAACGTCTACAATTTAACCAATAAGCCACCAGCTCTTCGCTGTACTATAACTGAATAAAGTTGTTAGCAACAATCCTGAGCAGATTAGGATACGAAAATGTAGCGTGATAAATCTTTCTGCAAGGAAATAGCATTCACGCAGGTTTTGTAACCAGATTAAACTGGTAATAGTATTGAAAGCATCTTAAATTATGCATTCCGAAATTGATGTGTTAACATGTGCAGTATTCCGTGTAGACGAATTCATGAGCCTTATGAAACACGCAGCCATATGAATTGATAAAAGTTACATTGATTTAATACATTTCAGTGCAGAAAGTAAAACGCCAATCAACATCGATATCGCCACTAAGCTACCCAACTGAGGATTAGCATGTGCGGGGTTCAAATCCTGGGCTCTCCTGTCACTGATATCACAATTAGAGCTGGGAATCGAACCGAACCGAACCTTAAAATCTAGAATTTTGACCGAACCTGAACCGAACCCGAACCGAACCCGAACCCAGACTTTGTCCAAACCGAACTTAACCAAACTCTTATAGTTCCTTTTTTCTTCACCAGCCTGACATTAAATTAAGATAGTAAGAACAATACAAATATATATTAGTTTTTGCATTTACATGTCTTACAGTATCTAACAGCATATATTCAGATAAGGCTGGTTCCGACACAAATTTTAAAATGGTAGCGGTACAAAGGAATGGTAGCGGGAAGCGAGACGGGCCTACAGAAGATAATGGATAGTCTGAATGATGCGGCATTGAAATATGGAATGAAGATTAACATCAAAGAGACAAAAGTGATGAGAGTATTCCATAAAAATCTGAAAATGCTTGACCCAATCTAGGTGGATTTGTTCCTGTTAAATTCAAATTATGATTTTTTTCTAATTTTAGTGTGCTACCTTAATATTTTTGCAGCCAGATTTACCAATAACTATACATGACTATACATACAATAACTATACAATAACTATACATATGTGTTAAGACTATCTGGAATAAATAATATTGCATCATAGCAATGCAATAATTTCATAACTATTTTCGTAACTTCATAATTGATCTGAGAGTTTCAAATTTGAAACCCTAACGTAAATTATGAAGCTTATTACTGGTTAGTTCATAGCAAACGGTGTATACTATGATCATTTTTCTATGGAAGTACATGTGTTTACCAAATCATCTTTATTTGACATTTTTATGTTACTAAATTGCACTTTGTCTCTGAAATATTGGATCAAATTTTAGCCAAGACATTTCCACTTAATTATAAACGTATCTAATGTATAGGCCTATAGTGACAAAAAAAAATAAAAATTGATGAAGCATTCTATTTCCTCGTTATAATCAAGGAGAATATTTCAGATGCAAAAATTTAGCTAAATATCTATATTATGAACATTTGTTGGTCAACTTACAATATTTTAAGAAATATACTGGAATAAATACCACTTCTCTCCTTTTTTCATTGTCATACTTTTACCCAGGTGAAAAAATGTGGCAGCTATTATGACTTAATGAATTTTTAAGCATATTTATCATAAACCATTTTAAATATGTTTGTCATAACCATGATTATTATAAGTAAAGTTAAACAATTGCAACATTATCCAAACCAAACCATTTCGAACTCGAATAGAACTCTTGCGAGTTGGATAGCAAGCCGAACCCGAACCCTTGTTAGAACCGAACCCGAACCGAACTGTCATTTTCAACGAACCGAACCGAACTCTCAAATTGTCAACTGCTAACCGAACCCGAACCGAACCCGAACCGAACCGAACTTTCATTTGCAACGAACCGAACCGAGCCCGAACTCTTAAAATTCATAAAATTCCCGTCTCTAATCACAATTATCGCTTTTGAGAGATGAAATTTACATTAGTATCAGCAAACTTTTTAATGATTTGTGCAGAAATCTTATCGAATAATTAGATTTTTAGCTGAAACAAATCTTTAAAAATAGCCTGAAATCTCTGATTCTCATCTCATTCTGATCTCATTGTTCTAAGTCCTGCATAATTGTCGCCTAATCATGAAGTGTTTACAGTCTGTGAGCTACATAACAAAATATAGCACTTGCAGTTTATATTCATCTGAATACTCAATTTTCAACTACTCTTACAGCCAATCAAATCAATAGTTAGAGAGTGGCTTATTCATTAATCAATTACGGATTGTCTATGTATACTTGACCAGAAAAGTCAGTGAAAAACTTGCTAAAAACTAAACGCTAGATTAGAATCAATTTTTATGCAATACATCATCGTTCTTATAGAAAATCTGTTGATTTTGATCTAAAGCTCGATGTAGAGAAAAGGTCACATTGCGCATTAAAGTGTGCAATTCTTTGAAAACTTTAAAATTATTTTATCGGGTCTATGATCAATTCTGGACCAACTAGATAACCGCTTAGGCACTATTTAGTATGCAGTCAGCTGCAAGGCCTAGGCCTACATAATGCGAAGGTTGTCTAATCAATATTATATTGATAATGGCAGTGGACACGTTGTGAGTCGCGTTCATACACGCATTTGAGCTCGTTGTTCGTTGAGAACAGAGCTTTACATCACACTAGGCTTTCTCTAAGCTCCAGTCTATCATAAACAGCGATTTAAGAGCGTCGTCTGCTTTTATTACAGTGTAAGTCAAGACTTATAACAAGACTTAGCGATGCTGCGCATCAGTGCGTAGTTACTAGATAATGCGTATATATGTATATTATATTATGATAACTTATTGAGCTTTTTGTTCATATGGTTACATTCTCACACACATGACATACCGCGTTTGTTATATAGTTATGTCTTAGTTTCTGTTTTTTTAATTTTCGATATTGCCTCCTTACTCTGCATGGATATTGATAATCGTTGTTTTTAATTACGTTTCGATTGAAGCCGGCGTGGATTTAAGAATAACCTTCCAACATTCTGGGAATTTTTCAGTCACAGCTGTCAACACTCGGTATTCCAAGGCGGTCACTCGCCCATATACTAACCGGGCCCAGCTAAACCAAATGGTGTGAATCCCCCCCAATGTTCGATGTTGTATTGTCGACAGTAGCTCTAGAATTGTTATTGTTGGTATTAGTCAATAGGCCTACATAGAGTGAAAATGTGACCGCATCTTACTGAAATTGAAGCAGCATGCATTCATTCTAACATTTCTTGTGGAAATCAATCAGTTAGACATAGCTATGTAGATAGCGAGGTAGCTTCCAGGTTTGTGTAGTGAACTTCATTAAGTTTTATACATACAATTAATCACAATAGCAATAGCGCCATTGCCACTGTGAGCATGTTTAACCTAAACCAGTAAAATGGGACTATGCACTTTATTGTATCACTGAGTCTAACTGAACGCTAGTGATATTTAAGTATTGTAGCGCTCTACGTTAACAAATAACATTCTTCTTTGGAGCTAAACGTGCGTAGAGTAGATAGATTACATTCTTCTATGTTAAACAACTTTACAGTTGTTTAAAAATAAATAAACTACTTTAAATACTTTATAAATAGCTATACATTAGTTTACATCTAAAATGTGTGGAGTATTAAGGAAAAAGTTTGTTTATATTTAATGTGTTGTGTCCGGGACAAGGAATAATAGACCAAACGTTTACTGGACGTGTCGTAAGAGGTGGTTAAGCAAGAACTGAGGAAGGCAACAGTAAACCACCTCAGAAGCCATATATTTCTCCAGCTATAGGCCTCATACGGTATAGATATTGAATTTTGTTCAGTGAGAAACTTGTTGATCTAAAGAGTGCTCTTTATGGATAGTGAAAGCAGACTTTGAATATGTACCTTAGGCTAACCAATTGACAGAACTCCAGAGTCCAGATATATATATATATATATATATATATATATATATATATATATATATATATATATATATATATATATATATATATACATGTATATACTTAATTACATGTCGCATCGTTTACGTTGAAGTAAATGGCTGCTGTTCAGCTAGTATTCGCTGTTCCTGTTGTTAACATTAAAAGCACAAACTTGCATCAACTATTTGCATTAGATCTAATTATATTTAATTTTTAGTTCCCATTATGAACGAAATGTATCAATGATATTCTTGTCTATATTTTGAGTTTTCACAAAACATTAGCAATAAATAAAGGTTTGTTGTTGCCATTTTCACAATGATTAGGTGTAACATATCAGTATTTTGTGAAATATTTACTATAAGGTTATTTATACCTCTAAAGGGCCGAAAGTATGTAGTTTGATTGATGTATGCAATAATTTTATCATTATATGCCTACAATGCTTGAGTAATGTAATTTATTTATTTTAAAACTAAAGCCATTTTTTCATTTATCAAATCCTCTACTTTGTAAATTGATACATGATGATCGCAGGTGTTCAGCCATAAATGACAGAGCCTCACATAATCGATTATATCAGATTTACTAGAAACCTTAACTGTCATCATCGTCATCATCTGATCATCTGATCATCTGATCTTCTGATCTGAGAGTAAAATCTCGGACATTCACTGGACTGGCTACACGGAAAATGGACTAAATTGCCTAACGGATATAACATGTGGTACTAAAAGTCATAGATATCAACATAGTTGATCATTTCACTATAATGTGTTATTATTATTATTATCATCATCATCATCATCATCATCATCATCATCATCATTATCATTATCATTATCATCATCATCATCATCATCATCACCATCATCATCATCATCACCATCACCATCATCATCATCATCATCATCTTCTTCCCTTGAATCTCTAATTAACCAGTGTCGGGATATGAAAATTGTGCAGCAATTTCTGGAGCCTAGGCTATCATGAACCGAATGCCTTTTCTAGTGTTGGTTAACTTGGTTCTTAGTACTTTGTCGCCCTTTACGACATGACGTGCATTCAACGTTTAGTCTAATCTTCAGCAGCCAGGACATAACACGGTAAAACGATAGCAGTAATATTGAATGCTTATCTATAGCTTATTTCAGCACCTGTCCCTAGAAGCAATTTCGAATAATTTGCTCTATAATACAAAACATCTGACTTAATTGAAAATGTTGTACACTTTAGAGAAAATTAAAATCAAATTAACAAGGAGGCATAATCAAAGGTAATTTTATTGTGCTATAGTTGGGTAGTAACTGTACTATAGTAATTCTCAGTTGCTATTTGTGTCTCTTGGAAATGCAATCTTAATGATGGACTATTTCATAACTTATTAGTTAAAATGAACTAATTGTGCTGACGGCTACAGAGCAGAATAATCATTTCATGGAAACTAATGCAATCACGACTCTGGAAGTTAACATCGATTTATTAGATACTTGTTGCAACTCGGTACACATAATATAATTCTAAAATGGTTAAATATTTACTCTATTTAAAGCACTGAGAGAGTTTGACCGAGTTCTTGTTCTTTTTATAGTCTAATAGTAGCAGTGGCGTAGCGAGGGGGAGGCAGGAGGGGCTATGCGCCCCCAAGATGTAAAGTACTTTTTTTATTAAGCCTAAAATGTAAGTGCACACATTGCATTAAGCATGTGCCTCACCAAAAGTGCCCCCAAGATTAAAGTGCCTCCCTTAAAATGAAGTGTCTCCCTTAAGATTGAATCTTGGTTACGCCACTGAATCGCAGGCTGAAGTACAGTAAACGTGCATTAACCTCATTAGTTTAGATTCTTGTTGTTGGATTATAATTTGTCAGCTTTTGCAGCATAATCTTTAAACATTAGAGCATAAAGCTGTAAACATTAGAGCATAAAGCTAACAGCGGTACTACGGTCCAGTTGCATCAGTGAGATGTGTTTCAGAACTGTCACTGTTCTGTAGAGATATACTTTACCTAGCTGAGAGCCTAAATCTCTAACAACTAGGCTAACGCGATTTTGACGTCACGCTCGCTGACAAAAGAAAAGGTTTATTCTATTTAGGACTTGGCTATAATAATATGAAGTAAATATTTTTTATTATCTTACTAGAGTTATTTTTCCCCCACATGTTTTGTTATAATTAGATAGTTTAATTATTGAAATAGTTCATAAGAAAATGTAGCCGGACTGATTTCCATTTTAGTCTCTAAATATTACCTAAATTAACTTTAAATACAATTTGAGACCTACCTATGTTTCAGTAAATCTGCTAATGATCAAAGGATTAACAAATAGGCCTGACAAATCATGTCGAACCACAGGAATACTGATCTCAATTCTAATCAGGTAAGATATTGCACATTTTAAGCCAAAAAGTTAATAGCCACGTTTAGCGTCAGTTTACTACTCGAATAGCAGGTCAGTGGCGGGGAGAGAACTGGATTTGAGCCATGCATCTACAGAACCAAAATTAAAAACAGTACAATATTAAATTGTTGGACTTTGCACAGTGTATTATTTTTTTAGAAATAAAATTCAGCAATACTTGCGTCTTGTTAGTGCACCACGTAAAAGTGAGCCAACATGTTAACGATGTGGGAGATTTTCATTAACGTTTTTAGGCCGAGTATCAGGCTCAGGTAGCAGGATGGCAAGTTATTCGACTGCGGATTAGTAGGTGCAGAGTTCAAGTCCAATCCTCTTCCGTTACTGACATGCTACGGGGCAGGAAACTGATGTTAAACTTGTCTTGGCTTTACACGAATTTCTATTTACGTCCACGTGAAGCAAAAGCATATGCTCCAGCAATACTACAAGCGAAGCCAAATGTCAAAGTCCATTTATATTTGCCAGGAAGCCCACGGAAATACTACTGCAATTTATAAATAACGTTCTCTGTGGATTTACTAGGCTTTCTATCTCTAAAATATGAGAATCCGATTATCGATATCTTGCCCTTTTGTACAGCCTCAAACTTGTAGCCACAAATTTATTAATTACTAATCATTATTTACTCATTATTAATCATTAATTACTCATTATTAATCATTATTTAATAGTTAGTAATCATTATAGACTATATTAATTATTAATCATTATTCATTAATTGTTAATTAATAACCAGAAACTTTGTAATTAATATATAGTACACTCTTAACTAAAGCTCAGAAGCTCTCTGAGCTGTACTGCAGTGATTTAGCCTGCTATGCGGTAGTAGTAATAATAGTACAGATAGTAGTAATCAAATTACAGATACATAATAATTATATGAATAGAATTGGTCAGTAGCATCACAATAAATACACTAAGGTAAGAATAGGTAACAGGAAGCAGCAGTTAATTGTTCCAGGAAGAACCCTTCTGCAATCGAACAGGACACCTATGAGTAATGCTGATGATGTGTACAATGTTGATGATGATGATGAGTGTAATGCTGATGATGATGATGTTGTTGTTAATGTTGATAATGATGATGTGTGTTCTGCTGATGATGATATGGGTAATGCTGATGATGATGATGTGGGTAATATTGATGATGATGATGTAGATAATGATGATGATGCGTGTAATGTTTATGTTGATGATATAGATAATGATCATGATGATGATGTGGGTTACGTTGATGATGATGATATGGGTAATGCTGTTGATGATGATGATGTGGGTAAGATTTACTATTAACGGGCAGAATTTATAGAGATAGAAGAGAGAAAACTGGGATAGGTTTTTGCGGCATTTAGGGGTTAATTGGATTAGTGAATGCTTATGCTAGAGTGGTTACCTTAGCAAAAAGCATCCAAATTCTCACGACATTTAAAATACCAAATATCCAACGTATTTTAGATCCTCATTTATCACGATAGCCAGACCATCATGAAATGTGAATTTACAAATTTTTAGAAGCATGTTACAGATAATTGAGAGGCAATCACTAACGTGATATTTAGTTGCTTTAACTCGTTACATACTCACTATTGGTCTCTTTAATGGGCACTTACTACTATTTTTCTCTTTAGTCTTACTAATTAATATCATAACCAGTATACTGAGGGCTTAAGATAATCTCATGCCCTGCTAACCGACTGAATTCTAAGTGCTCTAGTAGTTACCTGCAGTAACTTGCAATGCAAGCAAGCCCTAGATAAGTTGATTTTAGGCCTAGACGGTTCTAAAATAGCATTAAGTGTCAACAGGCCTAATCGTTCGCAGTGTCTTCTTATATCTTACTTATGCCCATCATAGTACTCTTAAAAGTCTTTGCTGAGGATACATTAAAATTCTGTACACGACAGTTGCTATAGGTTATTCATGATTTAGGTAATTAAGCGATTTTTATGAAGTTGCAAGAAAATGCAATTAGAATTAATTTTTAATCTTTTGGAATAAACAAGAACCACTTGCACTTGCAACATTGCGTCAGATACATGTACATTGACGTTACAGGTGCTTACTATGCATTGTAGATACGCTAATAACAATGCTATATACGTGTATGTTGTAACAGTAGCATAAAATCTGGCTGAGTCAGTGACACGTTCACAAGTTGCAAACTGCATATCAGTAGGTGCTGGGTTCAAATCCAGTACTCTCTTTGTCACTAACATGCTTTCTAGTTAGGAAACTGACGTTAATATAGTCATTAGTTGTAACCTTTAGATGTAACATTATACATAAAGCGACTATATACGTTTAAGTATTCTGTGTGCATTTGATAATCTTATTTAATTCTATAGAACTATGCTTAGATTATCTAATTTAAAAGAAACATATTGAGAGAAAACTTTCGAGCCCTTACGCAAAAACCTATCATTACTAATTCCAATTATTCTATCCAATCGCTCTTACTAATTTAATGATTTCAAATACTACAATACTTAACGAAATTTAAGTAAGGTTTGAACTAAAAATAACACTTCTTATGCAGGTGGAAATTACTATCCCGGACTTTCTGCCAAACAAGAGGACGTCCGCATCGCGAAGATCCAGTCTTGGAAGCATCATCGACCGATTCCGTAGTAAACCAAAATCCTCGGATAACTCAATCAGTAAACCCTTAAAGATTCCAATGGATTGCCCGTCCGTTCAGCCAATCCCACACAAGAATGGAATCGACAAGTCTCCTCTAAGCATCAGTCCGACATATGACATTAACCAGCAGCGACGCTACTCTGTCGATACAAAGCTCATACCGGGTCAAGGCATAAGAATATCGAATGGAAATGCTGCTGGTCCTATGCGGGCAGAGCGACGTAATTGCACTACGATGGTTGCTCACTTGTCTCGCTCACTGAGCGGAGAACAAGCAGAGGTTCAGTGCAGAGATTCTACAGGACCCGTCAGTCCAGAGGAGTTCTTGACCATGTTGAACAGGAACAGAGCTTATTCTGACAGTAAGGACCTGCGTCAGATGGCTATCAAAGCTGCGGCAGCTGCTCGTCATAGAAAGGTCTGACTAAACTATATATCCGTCTTTCATATGTTCTCGCTCACTCACTCACTCACTCACTCACTCACTCACTCACTCACTCACTCACTCACTCACTCACTCACTCACTCACTCACTCACTCACTCACTCACTCACTCACTCACTCACTCACTCACTCACTCTCCTCACTCACTCACTCACTTCACTCACTCACTCACTCACTCACTCACTCACTCACTCACTCACTCACTCACTCACTCACTCACTCACTCACTCACTCACTCACTCACTCACTCACTCACTCACGCACTCACTCACTCACTCACTCACTCACTCACTCACTCACTCACTCACTCACTCACTCACTCACTCACTCACTCACTCACTCACTCACTCACTCACTCACTCACTCACTCACTCACTCACTCACTCACTCACTCACTCACTCACTCACTCACTCACTCACGTCACTCACTCACTCACTCACTCACTCACTCACCCACTCACTCACTCACTCACTCACTCACTCACTCACTCACTCACTCACTCACACTCACTCACTCACTCACTCACGCACTCACTCACTCACTCACTCACTCACTCACTCACTCACTCACTCACTCACTCACTCACTCACTCATTCACTCACTCACTCACTCACTCACTCATTCACTCACTCACTCACTCACACATCTGAATAGCATGCTATCACATACGTTAGACTTCATAATAGTAGCATGCTATCATATACCTTAGACTTCGTTAAGATTAGCATGCTATCATATACCTTAGACTTCGTTAAGATTAGCATGCTATCATATACCTTAGACTTCGTTAAGATTAGCATGCTATCATATACCTTAGACTTCGTTAAGATTAGCATGCTATCATATACCTTAGACTTCGTTAAGATTAGCATGCTATCATATACCTTAGACTTCGTTAAGATTAGCATGCTATCATATACCTTAGACTTCGTTAAGATTAGCATGCTATCATATACCTTAGACTTCGTTAAGATTAGCATGCTATCATATATCGCAGCGCATTGATCAGGTCATCGTAACAAATAGAGGACTTAAAAGATTAAAATTAATTATATATTTCTATCAATTTGTACACAGACTGACTGTTTTACGTAATATTCAACTTTTCGTACCTTCTTGAAAATATTCCTATGAGATAATCTTTATCCGTCTAAACCAAGTCGAAAAGGTTACTAACTTACGAACGCATTCAAGGACCTCTAGAAAAATTATTGATCGTCTAGCTAATGTTTACATTTCATCCTATTTCGATCCACCCTAGGCCACTTGAATATCTATCCCACTTAGTAATTTTTTCTGACAAACAGTTGCAACTATCAGTTGTTTGTCTAATGTATATGAGTTGTCGAGCCTTGATCCCTGATTAACTCAATCATTGTTTTGAATTATATAATTATGACAGTGAAATGTGATCGAATGTGGTCGAATTTGGTCACTTGGGTTAGTGGCAGTAAATGGTTGCATGTAGTCGTAAGTATAAAAAAGCTAATGCTAACGTCAGTTTCCTCACTCGAAAGCGATGTCAGTGACGGGCGAGCCCAGGATTTGAATCCCGCACATACAGATCCGCGGTCGAATATCTTATTGAAATAGTCACTGGCTCCAGTGGCAAGTAATCGATTATGATAGAACCATGCTTTATATCTCTCGTTCAGCCTCAAATTCTGTGAATTATTATAGGATCATCCTGAAAGAAATTCTTAAAATAATAAAATAATGCTTTAAAGAAGGATTTGATATGTTTAAATGTATATCTTCTGATTCATTAACGGAGACGTTCATTCTTATCTCTGAACTAATTTGTATAACTACAAACATGCTTAATATTTAAATAAAGAAGTAAACAGCATGAAGAGGGCTATAACACAAAATATCATAGGCTCCGTGAGGTTATATATGTGCAGTAAATAGTAACTACTATAACTATAGAAACACACAGAAAAACTACAATATACTATTAGGCCCCTAATGATGTCGATTGATGCTCACAATTAAGCTTGCGATATTTACGCATTTTGAATTTGCTTTCTGCGCTAAGCTATAGCAAATTTGTCTCTCAAAAGTTTCAAAGACGTGTTTCTTCTGCAACACTTCTACTATTAATAACTACGGTCTCTACTCTCTCCACTGTACTAGTGACAACATTAGAATTCTGATTGTATTCATCGCTGTTCTTACAGTAACCTAATGCCAATAAAATATAATCAAAATGTTTTTTATTTAATGACTTTTTCGAATACCCTTACAAGTCAAGTAGGATTTCATAGTTCCATATTTAATATTCGTCGAATGTTACAACACGTTATAAGCCACGTTTATGGCTGCAATAAAACACCTGAAGCACATTTACTAATCAAAACGATGTTAACTGAGATGTTTTCTGAATAAGGAAAATCGATCAGCTTAGATATATATTATTATATACTTTAATATAACAACAATTAGAGAGCTACTGTCGTCCATGACAACATCGAGCACTAGTGAATATTATTATTGTATTTATATAGTATTTCAGCATATCATTTCATAGTTTGATGTAAGATGTAAATATATTTTTAAGGAATTACTCTAGCTCCTGTTGACTTCACTGAATCGTGATAATAATAGAAAACATAGAACAGGCTCGAGCACTGAATAACAAAAAGTACAAAGAAAACGACTATTTATTTAGAGCTCTCGGTGCACTGGGAGCAAGGATAATTGACTTAGCTCGTTATTTAATACAGGTTGGCAGGAAAGAGTTTCAAGTGTTTCTTGTCAACCTGCTTAACAAACTGCCTTAGACCACGAAAAATTGTTTCAGCTGATTTTGACTATATCTTGCCATGCATTGTTTTTTTCGTTAAGCGCATTTTGGATTTGTCTATGAAGATGCAGTAGATATAGCCAGTTACATTCCAAGTCTTATTGAAGATAGCACGTAAATAAAGTGGAATTAATTTAAACACGCATCACAGTGAAATTAACATACAAGATAAAATCTATCACCTTTAATGCGACATATTTCAACCTATAGAAAAAAGAAAGAGGAAACGGACTTTTACGTTTTATTACCTTTTAAACATTATTTTCATTGTAAAGCTTAACTTATTTTTTATGTCATTATCGCTTGATGAAGCCACCTTAAGATAGCCTACATAAAGTTAAGTTAAGCAATTTAGAAGTTTATTACTTAGTCTACATTTATTTATAACTGAAGGGCTTACATCAGACATTTAAATATTCTCTAGTAAGCAACTTCTTCACTAGTGTATGCATGTAGGCCTAAATACAATTTACCGTGTATATTCTTAAACTCTAAGATGGTTTGTTGGATATTAGGCTAAGTATAACAGTAACATAATCTTTCTAGTAGAGTCTGTCTATGAAACATGTACCTTATATTACCTTCAGTAATTTTTCTAGTAAAAACCTTGGACCTTCAATTCGCAGAACACTAGAGAGCGAGAATGCACGGCATCATTATAATATTTTGTACTGACATACGCGGATTTTAACTCGCAGCCTTCCACGCATCTGAAAAAAATGATGTCAACTCGTCCATTGAAAGCCTGTATTTTAAAATTGACAACGGTAAAGTCGCCAGCACAGTCAATATCAGGAGACATTATTCATTGACATCGCCTCTGACTACAACCAGTGACGATGTCGGTAAAATGTCCGATCGCGGATCACTACTGTATGTGTTCAAATCCTGAGCTCTCCAGTCACTGATATCGCTTTCGAGAGATGAAACTGCCGTTAGCATCAAAACATCAGCTTTGCTTTATTAGTTTCAATGAATTGTATACAAGAAAGAATAAGGCGCTTTTGTGAACAACTGAAGACTTACTGTTGCTTGTAGATAGTTGCTTATTGCAACAAGAATTGTTTTATATCAATTAATTTCTATGTTTATGTCTCGAAGAAATAAAACTAAACTGTACTAGTATTACCACGTTGTGTAAATATGATTTTGTGAATTGCAAAATGTTCTACGAGAGAAACCAGAACAACGTTCTCGCATTAGACTATCAACAAAACAGTAAATTGTAATTAGAATTATATTTAAGTGCCGGTCAGTGTAGTGGATGTAGCAATAATACAAATTGTATTATATTTATGCGATTGTATAAAGCAGTCTTTAAACTTCTTCTGTAATTTCTTGGTTTTGCTACGATTTCAACAGACCACACAGCAGAGCTCTTGTGGTATAATAGTATCGTCGTAACTTTCTGGCTGCCCGATAATCTTGTTTAGTGCAGGAGTTTTTGAAAAGTGCCTAATCAAATCAAATTTATGTATTGATACACAGTGGACGCAATTTGCGGTATTGTGTAATTTTGATAATTTCATTTGGCCTGCTAAATTTCTCTATATATTTGAATATTTGATTATCATTTTGATGTAAATATGACGAAAAAAGATCTATATTTATGTGATTCCTATTCTACAGAGACTATTACGTATTTTTACAAATGTTTTCGAAAAATTTAAAGCTAGATATAACTTCACATTCGCAGCCTGTGAGGCTGAGCTGCATGGTAAGCCATGAAAATTCAAACGAGCATCAATAGCACCAGTGTGATATCCATTGTGTCGTTTGCTAATAAATCACTGTGTGAGATCAAGTGTGTCGCTTGCTAATAAATGATTGTGTGAGATGTAGTGTGTCGTTTGCTAATAAATGACTGTGTGAGATGTAGTGTGTCGTTTGCTAATACATGATTGTGTGAGATGTAATGTGTCGTTTGCTAATAAATGATTGTGTGAGATCTAGTGTGTCGTTTACTAATAAATGACTGTGTGAGATGTAGTTTGTCGTTTGCTAATAAATGATTGTGTGAGATCTAGTGTGTCGCTTACTAATAAATGACTGTTTGTTTTATGTAGACTTCTACTTCTGAATGCTCTGCAAGTCCCACTAACCACACGAATAACACTATTCAACGTCCTGACCCGCCCCACGCAGTGATCGGTCCTCACCGCAAGCTGTCGACCTCCGTCATACCCGAGCACGCGGCCCTGACCGACATCACCCCCGTGGAGCCCGCCAGGACCCCTCCCAGGCTCGTGCACCTAGGGGACGCCAGGAGGCGAATGAGCGCCGTGGCCTCTACCTACTCATCCACTAGGCCTGATGTGTTGTCGCAGCCTGGGTTCGGCAGGAGGACCCGTCGCTACTCGGAGCCCGTAGGTCCTCTCGGGCTGTCGCTGCCTCGTCAGTCTCTGACCCAGTTAGATATAGAAGAAACCATGCTTAACTTTCCTAAGGTCAGTGAACTAATTGTTTTATTCACCTACATTCATTTATTGTGATTTATAGGCTGTTCAAGTTGTTGTTTTATTGCTACTCTAGAACCGTACGTTTACGACTGTTAGCGCTGTCTAAAACCATTCACTATTATTGTCGAGCCTTCTGATCGCTCGTAGAATTAATTAATTAAATGTTATCAGTCTGGCTGTGATACTAAACACTGAAGTGTTTAGTATCAACTCACTCCTTTTTGGTAAACCTTCTTACCTGTCTGATCTCCTAATCCAATATCAACCTTCTCGTAAGCTTCGTTCTTCTGATACCAAACTGCTCAAAAATTCCTAGTATTCTCACTTCGTTAGGCAGACATTCATTTTCTTTCTCCGCTCCTACTGTTTGGAACTCTCTGCCTCCTGATCTTCGCTCATGTTCTACTACTTCCACTTTCCGTTGTAAGTTGAAAACACATCTCTTCACACCATAAATTTTATTTCATCTTGCCTGACTGTTTTTTGATCAGCGGACCGGCACTGTTTAGGATCTTTTATTTCTCTTCAGCACGTGTTTTTTCAGATCGTTTGGGGTGAATCGATTTGTAGTGACATGTGATGGGGGGACGTCCCTGACATCATCCTTGTATGAGGAAACGGACGTTAAACCTTTAGTATTTATTATTATTATTAAGTAAAGTAGAGATCATATATCATGGCACACCTAGCAACTGTTATCAGCAAATAAGTCAATAACGTAACTGAAGGGCTTACGTGCATGAAGCTATGTACTACTATCTTCTTATTAGTGTTCTGTCAGGTGGCACGTTCAAATGAAACATTTATATTACTGCTAACAGTCTGCTGGCATACTAAGTAAAGAGCACTACATCGATCAACCTGTATTTTACTATAGGGACTCCACTAGATTTAGTGTCTTTTATCTAAATAATAGTCAGTTATACTCTCCCTCTCTTAGTGCACTGCCTACCGGCAGGTCCATGATATATAACGCCTCCACTCTTCTCTGTCTTCCGCTTTCCTCGACATTTCCACATATGCGTGGATCTTTAAATCATCTAACATTCCTAATCTCGGCCTGCCCCTGCCTCTTTTCCCTTCCATTCTACCTTTTATGACCTATTCTAGTAGACTTTCCCCCCTTAGAATGTGTCCTATCCAACTCTTCTTCCTATTTCTTAATAAATTTAATACAGTTACAGTTATCAGTTGCACTATAGACCATCAATTATTTAAATTTACAGTACTAGCTGGAATAACGTTTATTCGGTTCGTGACAGCTACATTTCAATAGGAACTGCCTTACTTCCTCAACGATGATGAATTGAAAAAATAAACTTTCTGTAGCATAAAATAGTGGTTGCAGCATTAGTGGAATAGTATTTTGTAAGAAATATTAGGCCAAAGTTTGATGAAAATAAAGATAAATTCTTTATTTCGCGAAAGTCAAAATAAAACCAACTCAAAGGCCTCAAATAACGCGAAAAAGGAAGTAAAATGAATTTTCGGACATGAGGATTCCTTGTAATTGTAATTATGCTTCATTGTCTTCAAATAGGATAGACATTTGGTTACAGGCTTGTAGTTAAGTTATTATTTTATTATATTTTACTTTTAGTTGTAATAGTCGTTGTAGATTATCATATAGCGCACACTTTTAGTTGTGTATTTATTTGTCTATTTCAGTCAACAATATGCACGAGAGGTTCGTATTACACCTTTACATGTACACTCGTAACAAGCAACATTTTACATTAAGAGTGATTTTACACAATTCAGTAACATAGCTAAAGGCTAAAGTCCAAACTAATACAGTTTTATCTTATGAAAACGTCAGTGACTGACAAGACAAAATGTGAGCCCGCACCCTCTTATCCACATTCGTAGAGCATGCCTAGCACGCAGCTGGCTTATCCGACAGTTTTAAGTTAAGTTTACTTTATTATACTGATTCAGGAAGTCGTGAAGCTTTTAGCACCAGTCTCTATTGGTCCCAGTCTTTATTAATTGGTATTAAACTAATTATCACTAAGCAATTAATTAATTAATTTCTTAATTACTTAATACGGTATTAATTGTTTAACACTGCTGTAGATTTCTTCTGTGTAATGTTGTAAAACGCTGAGATACCTCATGACAAGTACATAGTTATATAACAATTATGCGCAGTTGTTAAAGTGAGCATTGAGAGTTAGTGGAACTGTCAACAATTTTTGGGCCCCTATTTCCTTTCTACATGGCCCCTAGTATATGTAGCATATGCCCTTAGCAGGGAAACTCTCTTCAGAAGATATAAAGCTTGTGGAACTGAGTTCCCCTGCCAGCCACTGATTATGTAAAATATAAAATGACGCAGTCAATATTGAACTACAGCCGCAGGTATCAGCTTTGTTCATAAAGTCTTATAAATTTCCAAATTATCAGTTACTTGTCATTTTATTAACTCTATCTCTCTCTATTCCTCGCTTAAAAAGAAATCTCATTGCTAATTTTAGAATTTAAAGCATAAATTTTAATAAATTTACTCAAACATTTTATTTAATGGCTAGACTGCCCTCTTCGTCATTTAATTTCAGCTAAATGTTCTTTTTTAAATATGAACTTAATGAGGAGAAACAAGTCTAATGATGCGTGCATTAATCCACAGGATCGTGATCCTTGTTAATTCATTCACTCATTACCCTTCAAATCTCATCGTACAGGGTTGTGCTGTACAGAGCTGTATGACCCTTTTGGGTGTTCTTATTAAATAAAAAATAAAAAATAAAAATAAAAATCGTATTATTTTATTGATATTCCACGACAGCCGACAATGCCAGGATCCCACTCAACAAGACGGGTCACGTGATCCTGTGGAAAGCCCGAGGCCAGCAGGATCGTCTGTATTTTGTATGTTATTTAGCATTTTTAGAGTAAATATTTAAACTTTTTACCAAACCGTAAAACTACGCTCGCTATATGGTTGTTTTTAACTACGCTATTCTGTAGTCTATTTTACTTTCATCATCATCATCTTCCCTTGATTCCCAGTTTAACTAGGGTCGGGATACGAATAGACTGTCTCAAATCCTCTCTGTCATACATTATATCATCAGTCAATCACCTATTTGAGACTTTTTCCATACGTTTAACTTTAAATGTAGTCTATTTTACTAACGGTAGTATATTTTAACTACTCTAAACCGTAGTCTCTTTAATCACGCTTTCCTTGTGCGGTTGTCTGTTCTTGATTTCATGAATTCACTTAAATTTCTAAACTCTAAACACACAGCTGTTAGCGGCTATACTTCTTGTTTTGTCATCTTAAAGAGCGCGATAACAATATGGCATCTCTGGGTTGTTTAAAAGTAATCAAACGTAATTGCTGTAGTGATTTCTTTATTTCAGATTCCAGATAATCATGAATGCAGCGAAGCTATTGAACTTGGTTAGATTTTGCATAATTAATTAAATGTCTATTTAAAACGTTTTCAGAATTTTGCTGATCGGCGGCTGCTTGGCATCATTATTTTGACTTTAATTTAGCTCTATCCACGATTTAGTATAAATTATTTCTGACAATTCATTATCAACTCATTTAATATCCCTAATCTCGAACTTCCTCTTATGTATACCATGGTTTTAAGTGAGATTCTATCGATTCCGAAATTAATCTACGATCGGCCTATTTATTTGTAGTTGATTGTACATTGTGCTATAGAGACCTAATTCTCTAGCAAGCTTAAAACTCATTCTCTAGCAAGCTTAAAACTTACCTTTACCCACCATAGACATAATCAATCTACCCTGACCATTTTTTTGATCACCGGACTGGCTTTCGTTTAGGACCTTGCTTCTCCTCAGCACATTTCTTTCGCAGATTGGTCCGGGTGAATTGATCTGTAGTGATATGTGCTGTTGGGGACGTCCCTGACATCATCCCTGGATGAGGAAACGGACGTTAAATCTGTATTATGATTATTATTATTAATTAATATTTTAATTAATTAATAATAATTATTAAGTATTATTAATATCCGTAGTTTCTGTTATTCTATTTGTTCATTATTTTTCATTTCTTGTTCTGTTTATACTGCCATGTATTTTGGTGAATAAAGATCATATATATTAATATTTAAATTATTATTCTTATTATTATCAATATAATTACTATTATTGTTAAAATGATGACAATTATGATGATGATGATTATTATTATAATAATTATTATTACTACTTTTTATATATTATTATTATTATTATTATTATTATTATTATTATTATTATTATTATTATTAGACTACTATTACTATTATTCAGACAGTCACAACGATCAGCTGATCAATAAGCTCTCTAAAGTCAACCGATGTTACGACATCATGCCCCCAGCGACATCTGTTGTCATTCTCAGTACGAGCCTCAAGGTGTAACTTTCTTCAATAAATTCTTTTTAAATCAGGTCCGATTTGAAATTAGGGTTAACTAAACTAATTCAATTTCATTTTAAGTTAATGTGATTTTTAAACACGAAGTGAATTACTTTAGAAGAAAAATATTTATTGTACGGAAGTAATGACAGAATAGGCCTATTTTCTATCTATTCAAGTCTTCTTTTTCTTGCATTCGTCACCTCTAAAATTTAGGTTTGTATTCATCTCTAGTTTAGACCTGAAATTTGTATTTTTTAATTTAAAATAAATCAAACTATTTTATTTCAGACACATAATTATACGGGTCTATATAACAGAACAACAGAAGCTAAAGTGATTGTGGATGAAACTAAAAGAAGTATTTAAATGCAATCTACATTAACAGTCATAAAAATAGTCTATACTTAGTATTTTGTTTAATACTATCTGAGTCCAAACCTACTATCTAAGACAGAGACTTAAATATAGATTATAATAAACACAAATACTAAGCAATAATAGTATTGATATAGATCATATTAGGTTTCTTCAGTTAGCTCTCAGAATTTTTTTTATCAATCTTTGAGTCTCAATCTATAAACCTTAAGAGATTTTTTCACTTCATGTTACCGTTGACTTTGAATAATATGAACACGATTTTCAATTTGTTACGAAACTAACAAATCCCAATACTTCTTCCATTCGTCTACTTATTTTAAGACTGAATTGTTTATACTTAGGTTGTATCCGCTTTGGACGCTCTCTCGATTCACAGCCTCCGTGCTGCACCGTTATGGAACAGCAATTACATGGAATTCGCAGGCTAGCTATTATATATTTAATGCTAAACATTTAAGATATACAACATTTATTCTTAGCAGAAATATTATTATATGTATTTCATTTAATAGAAATAGTACTATTTTATGATAAGTGCATTTATACTTTAGAATTATGATGAATATAAACTTACTTAAAGATAATATAAATATTTATAATATGATTTTGTCTTCTGCAGCGAAAAGAATGAGGTTAAAATAATCACACAAATGCATACATTTATTAGCTGCTTTTTCATTCATGAATGATATCTCTTGTGTCTCAGTTGTTGACATGACAAAGTTCTCTTCGAATACAATTGAAATTTAAATAATAATCACAAAAACGCAGTAATTAGTAATACTTGGACTTATATGCACAAAATAATGCACAAATATGCTAAAAAGTATTACGATTTTAATATATGATATCTTAAATAAGAATTTTCTTCGCAATTATATTGTCATTTTCAAACGTTTGATTTAATGAACTGAATGCCTGAAGTTCAAGACCTTACTAGCGACATTTATTAATTTGATATTAATATTCCTATGTTCTAGGAATGCTCACAATAACGGACTTCATCAAAATCTTATTGAAATATCGAGAAACTTCGGTAAGTTACTCTGGTTTATAGTAAAATAGTTGTAGACCTTGCGAGAAAAATCACATTAATTATTTGTTAACTAATGGTAGCCACAACATCCTCAAAGGTTTTGAAAATTATAAGAAATATTTAGAACAGCTAAGCTGAGTTCATCAGTTTGAAATAATATCACTAATCGGAGAGTCTTGGATTCGAACTCCGGATGGACTGATCGGAATTGGAAACCGTCCAGTCTTTCGATTGTCTTTAAACTGCCAATTATATTTACTTATTTATTAGATGGGAATTTACATGTAACAGTAAGTTAAATTAAGTTAAACGTAAACTATTTTATTAGGGATTTATATTTTTAATATTTCGAACGTTTCCTTATGTATGAAATGGTGCCATATTTAACATAACTTAATAATACTAGGCCAGGAAGTGCAATTGCTTGTTTAAGACCCACTTATCTAACACTACCAAGTTTAAATTAATTTATCACCATATTATGATTTACCAACTGTAACATAAGCATATCTTTTATAAAATACTAAGATGGTAAAATAAATATGTGTAATTTTACTGCGATCACAGTACATTTTATTAGCAAATAAGCGACAAGAAAGCGATATCCCGTAAACAAATATGCAACTAGATAAGGTCATTACGTAAATGCCTAGTTAAGACTCTTCGTATAACTTTTTTGACATTTTCAGGCTCTTTATATCACGACACTACATGACATGTAGTTTCCTTTGTAGTATCTAAGTAGCCATATTATGGCTATATGGGTAATATAAGCAATTCAAGCTATGTTTCCAATTATATTTTTAGAATCATATCGAAAGTATCAAAGATCACAGCATCGAGATGTGGAGAGGTACGCATTTTGTTTTTAAATATCAGTTCTAGCTAGTTGATCTAATTCATTAGTTAAAGCCGGTAAAGCTAATGTTAACGTTAGTTTCCTCACTCGAAAGCGATGTCAGTGACGGGCGAGCCCAGGATTTGAACCCCGCGCATACTGATCCGCGGTCGAGTATCTTACCGACATCGCCACTGGCTTTAGCCAGTTACTACATCGAATTATCACATTTACTTTTTGACAGCGCAAATCAATTAATTTTAAATAATTGTAGAAATAACTGTTTAAATCACAATTTTAAATCAGTTGTTCCCAACCTGGAGTGTCGAGTCTGTCGACCTCCTTGAGGAGGGGGGGGGGGGGGGGTGACAGAAGTATCGACAGGGGTGACAGAAATATCAACAGGGGTGTCAGACAACATTACTGAAAACGTAGCAATATAGAAAACTGAGCATGTGCGGCCATGAAGTTTAAACCGCTATGATATAATTTGATAATGACTTAATAAATATACAAATAGTTTATTAGACATTTTAAATTAAGTTGCTTAGTTCGGATCAGATACACAAGATAAATATAGTGAAAACCTTGGTATGGACCACGCTATAATATAGGTGTGAAACATGGACCTTAAGGAAAGAAGATATCAGGAAACTAGAGGCATTGAAAATGTGGATATGGAAAAGAATGGACAGGATTAGCTGCACTCTAAAGGTTAAAATCGAGGAAGTTCTGGATAGAATTGCTATAGATAGACAGTTGATAAATGCGTTCAGAACTAGAAAGAAAGTTGGATATGACACATTCTAAGGGGAAGTCTACTAAAAGAGGTCATAGAAGGCAGAATAAAAGGAAAAAGTGGCAGAGGCAGGCCGAGATTAGTAATGTTAGATGATTTAAAGACCCACTCACATGTGGAAATGAAGAGGAAGGCGGAAGACAGAGAAGAGTGGAGGCGTTATGTACCATGGACCTGCCAGTAGGCAGTGCCTAAGAGAGAGAATATGTGCATTATAATGTTTATTGCATATAGGCTACACCGTAATTATTCATCGGACTTGGGCGAAAGTCTATTAAAAGAGGTCATAGAAGGTAGAGGGAAGGAAAAAGAGGCAGAGGCAGGCCGAGATTAGGTATGTTAGATGATTTAAAGACCCACTCATATGTGGAAATGAAGAGGAAAGCGGAAGACAGGGAAGAGTGAAAGCGTTATATACTATGGACCTTCTATGAAACTTCTATGGGCGAGTCCATTAAAAGAGGTCATAGAAGGTAGAGGGAAGGAAAAAGAGGCAGAGGCAGACCGAGATTAGGTATTTTAGATGATTTAAAGACCCACTCATATGTGGAAATGAAGAGGAAAGCGGAAGACAGGGAAGAGTGAAGGCATTATATACTATGGACCTGCCAGAAGGCAGTGCACTATGAGAGAGAGAGTTCGGATAAAATATAAGAATTATAGAAGTTCCCACTATAGAGTAATACACTAGATTAAGGGACAGGATGACAAACTAATATATATATTGGTTGATTGATTGAATGATCTATGCCCTCTGATTGATAGTTGATTCAACTTAATTGATGCATTAGGTGATTGATTGAATTGTATTGAATTGAATCATATTTATTTCACTTTAGGTTACATCATACGCAAGTTATTCACGAGATAAAGTGAAAAAGGACACAAAGGCCACGAAAGCAGTGACATGTGCCCTAAACACTGACATGTGCCTAAAGCACTGACATGTACCCTAAAAATATGTTATTTAATTTACTGATTAATGATTAATTGATTGATTAATCAATCGATGCTAGCCCGATTTTCACCTAGATTGATTGATTGATTCAGAGCTGTTAGACGACGGTAAGCGACCTCTGGTGACGGTCGACTCGGATCAGAGCGTGTACGACGCCGTGTGTCTACTGCAGGATGAGAAAGTCCATCGAATTCTCGTAGTCGACTCGAGGAGTGACGTTCCACTCTACGTGCTGACCTACAAGAGAATTCTAGAGTTCTTCTGGCAATTCGTTAGTATCTCTATGAGCTTTACTAGGCGTCACCTTGTGGACACTAGAGTATTCTCTACAACTAGTCTCTCCAACCCTCTTCCTCCACTGATGTAGTACAACATGTTTTTTTATTAATAATCATTGTTTTGATTAATTAAAACTATGATTTGTTTGTTATTACCACCTCGTTACAAAGTGTAAATAATTGTAGACTTATATTTGATATACAATAAACAGTAAGAAGCTGACAATCACAAAAGAGTAATTCTAATATTTTATTGTCTCGAAGAGATAAAGAATAGTAGGATGACTAATAATGGGATTACCAATTTATTGTATATCTTTAACATTTGTTGAAAGATGTTTAAATTACTGTGACATATATTTTAACCATGCTATGCACTAAATTTTTATGCAAAAAATGTATTAGTTCTTGTATTTTAAAAATTCATGAACACTGTTTCAAGGGATCAGTTGCCGTAATTTTTAAATAATATTCTTGTTGATATATTTTGGCTAGAATACTATATAGAAAAACCTCATTCGTGCGATTCTAAAACTCAATTTGGTTTTCAGTTAAAACTGAAAACCAAATGTTCTTTGAAAGAAATCAAAATGTAAATCGATAAAACCAGTTTTGATGGTGTCATGAACTTAGCTAATCACATTTTTGTTTTTCTACATCATTATATTTAAAACGCTTTTGTACTGCGAAAAATTAATTAAACTGATCGAGAATATAAATGGCAACTTTGTTGAATTTTAGTTTAATTTCGCTCTCATGCATTATGCTGCAGATTTACCGTATGAGTTTTCCTATAACTTCAATTCTACAGAGATCTATCGGTGAACTCAACATAGGCAATTATCAGAATATATCTTCGGTAAATATTGCATCCTTTCTAATTTTTAAAAGCTTTTCTTGAATTAATATTTCTATTATTGGTTAAATTGTGATTTTAAAATTGTTCTATTCCAAATATCGTTTAGTTTCATAACCTTTAGTATAGTAATATTTGCTTACTTCGAATAGTTCAATTGTTGATTAATTTTCTCTCCTCATGGCGAACCGACAAGAGCAAGCATAAAGACATTATTCGTCAATTTTATTGCTTAGTATATACTAGCATTCTCGGGTTTCCTGATTAGATACAACTCGATCTATAAAACATTTCTCGCTTTATGAGGAGTCCTGAAAACGTATCACTGGACTTTTATCAATGCACGATACGATGAAACTTTTCGATTTAGACTGTACTTAATTTCAGGTAACTTTTGGAACAAAGTTGACGGAAGCCCTGAATGTACTGGTGGAGCGAAGGTTATCGTCTGTGCCAGTCTTGGACAGGAACGAGCGAGTTGTCAACGTTTTCTCTAAAGCGCACGTTTTAGTAAGTGGCCTGTCGTTTAGGTGTTGAAATAGCATAACATAACATTCTGTATGAACATTATATGAATACGCAGTGTAAATAAACTATATGAGCAACGTAAATATAATTTGTTTGCTATGGTCTGTACTTGTGAAAATACACTCTTAAGAAATTTAAGAAACTAGTTTATTTTGTTTTTTAATACACTTTTGATTGTTATGATGCACATTTTCTAGTGTTTCTGTATGCTCCTTTCAGTTCCTGGTGAAAGTAAATGTTTACTGCCGTTTTGTTGAAATGTAGTTTCATATAATAGCATTCTGATTTATCTTTAGCCACTGTGGTAACGGCGAGAGAAATGTAGTGATAAATTAAACATAAAATACATTAAATTCACGTTTTCGTGGGTTTTCTTAGATATATGGTAAAAAATTAAATATAAAATATTAAATTATGATTTTAGAGTTCCTGAGTAGCCTTAATATTTTCTTAAATTTTTTAGATGCACTATTTATAGTTTTATTTTCATTAATTCTGAAGCTTTATTAACAATAGTTTCTACTTCTAGCTATATGTAAATAACATATTAAACTATATTAAAATATGCTATTGAGGGGCTGAGCCGGTGGCTTATTGGCATGTTGTTCGACAGCGGATCAGTACTGGATGCGTTCAAATCCAGTACTCTTTCCGTCACTGATATACTGTTGAGTAAGGAAAATGACGTTAAACATAGCGTTAGCTCTAGAGTATATCGCCTAGTGAAAACCGGCGGTTAAATCAAAATTTAATTTCCAATTTCAATAATGTTAAGCATTCGCAATCAGTGTGTACCAGTAGATGTGCATGTTAAAGCATAAAAGCAATCAGATTTCATTAGACGAGCTTTACTTTACATTATAGAAATATTTAAACAATATTTATACTTTATAATAATAATTAAATTAAATTTCTATAATCAATAATATTTTAAATTTACACTTTATGTTATAGAAATATTTAACTCCATTTGCATTTTCCGAGAAGTAAATAACAGGCATGCCTGCTTACGCTATTTGTCTGCGGCTTACCCCCACTATGACTTTATAAACACTTAGTTGCAGCCATTAACTAACTGCTGACTGCTATTTAGTTTATCTTATCACACTCTGAAGATAGAAAAAGAAACAATTCTAGCAAAAAATAGACAAAAATGTAAAATTTCGTGATGGTGTAATAAAATTATTCTTGCGGTAGCTAGCGGAGCTGCATAGACTAAGTATTGCAGAACATTGTGCTGATTTTCTGTTTTTCAGAATTTGGCTATGCACGAATCATTTCACGGATTAAACATGACAGTTGGCGATGTCATATCCTTGAAAGACACGGTTTGTAAAGCATGTTCTTAGTTATTTAAGTTTTGTTATGTTCTCTATCAAACTACCCGTGATCGGTTTTAAATAAATCTACCTCTAAATCTAATGACTTATTAAGAGGCCACTGACGCAGTAGAGGTCGCTTTAAATTATTACCAAAATCACGAGAAAGGCCATTTTTAGGAGTGTTGAACACTATGCCGTTAACCCTTTGTCATGAAACCAATTAGATGCGATGATTTATAGCATCATCTTAAAAAGGGGGCGGGATTT
The DNA here is from genome assembly GCA_905160935.1 of Enchytraeus crypticus. NCBI lineage: Eukaryota > Metazoa > Annelida > Clitellata > Enchytraeida > Enchytraeidae > Enchytraeus > Enchytraeus crypticus. The sequence goes on from CAJHZI010000766.1 coordinate 375,557, forward strand.
AGAGCACTTGGTTTGGTTGCGCGTCAGTGAGCTAAATTAAACTAAATTTTATTAAAGGGCGCGGATAGTAAAATTTATGGGTATCCACCTTGGAGGACCGAGTGTTGACAGCTTTGAATGAAAACTCCCAGGTTGTTGGAAGGTTAGTCTAAAATGTGTGCCAATTGCTTTGCAATCCTAGATACTCTTGTATATGGTATGTTTTAAATGTAATATATATATATATATATATATATATATATATTATATATATATATATATTATCATATGATATGTTTCCATATAATTATTATATTCTGTCTTAAATCAGCTTAGTTTATAGCCGAGTTCATATCATTTCTATATTTGTCTAACCTAAATATTTTCATTGACATATTCAACTCGATACCAGGTCTACTCTTATCTCTGTTAACATAAAGTTTGTATTAATTGGGTCAATAAACTCGCTACTAAGTCTATTCTTATCACTGATAACATTTTGTCGGAAAACCAGTGTTAAATTTGAACAAAAATGTAACTAACTGCCTGTCAGATTGACTTAATCTCCAATAGAATACATGTACATTATATTTGAGATATAAACATATGTGTAATTTCTTGGTTTTGTAATTCTGAGGTAAAAGTTTAGATTATTCCTTTTTATTAGGTTAATCCAATCAGTCAATAAATCAAAAAGAATATAACGTCCGATTCATCACCTTAAGGCAATATCAGGGACGTCTCTTGCAGACTCTACAAAAACAGGCGCCACACGATGACGACTGAATACACGCCAAGAAATATCATTAACATTTCAACACTGTATCGTTCGCTTTGTTACACTGTTGTAAAATTGCCCATGAGATATTCGATGCTTGATGCTTTCCAGTGCTATTCAATTGAAGGCGTCTATGGTTGTCAAAGGTCAGAAAAGTTATATGACGTCATAGAAAAATTTATTAAGTCTAAGGTAAGAATGTTTAAATTTAATCAAACTATCTTTAATAAATTGAGAATTCGAATGAACAACTATGATGCCCGCTACAAAATTATTTTAGTGTAGAAATAAAGCAATTTATTAGGCCAACAGTTGTCAGAATTTACAGAAAAATCAGTAAATATTATAAAATCCATTAAATAATATTATAATTGATTTAGAGTTTGAATATAAGTGTACAATTAAAGTATTCAACAGTAAGAATTAAATTTTTTAAAGTTTATTAATAGATTAATTTTATAAATCCGGATCTATTATACTTTGTACTTATTTTATTACTTACTTGGCTAGAGCCCCGGCGATGTCGATAAGATATTGACCGCGGATCAGTAGGTGCGGGGTTCAAATCCTGGGTTCGCCCGTCACTGACATCGCTTTTCAAAACTGACGTTAACATTAGCTTTATGCTATTTATTAGTAGATTCGTTCATATTCAAAAAATATACTGTGGTGTCTCAGTGAATATCCTGAATTGATATGGCATTGCATTATTATAAAATCTCTGTGTAATATTATTCAGGCTCACAGGCTGCTCGTAGTTGATGACATTCAACGCTTGGAAGGAGTGATATCCCTGTCAGATGTGGTTCAGTTCATAGTCCTGCAGACTGAGTCTTCCTCTGATGAAGGTTCAGTGGATATATTTTTGTTATCTGTTATCTTGCTAACAAATCTATAGTATTATAGTATCTATAATTGCAATTTTGAACAGTAAATCATGAACAGGGTTTAAATGATGTAATTCACTCGTTCTTTAACCGATGTATGATGTTATTTCCTTAACATATGTGACAAGCTTGTTCGTTAATCCACTCCTTCGCCAATATAGTAGGTATAGTCTTCAGCCGAAATAGTGGATAGTTCTTCAATATATATATATATATATATATATATATATATATATATATATATATATATATATATATATATATATATATATACATATCCTCATTGTGCTCGGGTGTGGTTGGACCACTGTAGAATAGGGCAACCGCAAACAATCTGCCGCGTGTATGTAAGAAGCGACTAAAGGCAGGAGCTGAGGATAGCAAGAGGGGACCTACCTCCCCATGAAATATTTCCCCCCAGGATTAAATTGTAATTAATCCACCTAACTGAGGAAGGCAACGGGAAACCACCTCAGAAGCCATACTTTTCCCAAGCTACATAAGGTATGGATAAGGCATAGACGTTGTGAAGGGATTAACTTGTTGATCTAAGGAGTGTTCTTATGGAGCGAGAAAGCAGATTTTGAGTATAAATATGTACCTTGAACCTGCCACTTGGTGGTGAACTGAAGGTATATATATATATATATATATATATATATATATATATATATATATGTACGTATCTCTCTCTCTCTCTCTCTTAGTGCACTGCCTACTGGCAGGTCCATGGTACATAACGCCTCCACTCTTCTCTGTCTTCCGTCTTCCTCTTCATTTCTACATATGAGTGGGTCTTTAAATCATCTAACATACCTAATCTCGGCCTGCCCCTGCCTCTTTTTCCTTCCATTCTATCTTCTATGACCTCTTTTAATAGACCTTCCCCCCTTAGAATGTGTCCTATCCATCTCTTCTTCCTATTTCTTAATACATTTATCAACTGTCTATCTGTGCCAACTCTCTCCAGGACTTCCTCATTTGTAACCTTTTGAGTCCAGCTGATCCTCTCCATTCTTCTCCAAATCCACATTTCCAATGCCTCCAGTTTCCTAATATCTTCCTTCCTTAAGGTCCATGTTTCACATCCATACAATAGCGTGGTCCAAGCCAAAGTTTTCACTATCTTTATCTTCGTGTCTTTCTTTAGACTTTTTGATAATAGTTCTTTTCTACTACCAAAAGGCCGCTTTTGCTTGTGCAATCCTACTGCATATTTCCGTCTCACATTTCCCATCATCGGTTATAGTATGACCCAAATATTTGAAACTCCTTACCTGTTCCAATTTCGTACCATTTATTGTGATATTAACTTCACCTTTATTATTGGACACTCTCATAACCTTGGTCTTTTTATATTAATCTTCATGCCATATCTTAGGGCCGTATCATTCAGCCTATCCATTATCTTCTGCAATCCAATCTCGCTGCCCGCTACCATTCCTTGGTCATCTGCAAATCGTACATCTTTTAACAAATTCCCTCCTACTTTTATTCCTTCCTCCAAGTCTTCCATGGCTTCCTCCATCATTGCCTCAGCGTAAATGTTAAACAGCAGCGGCGAAATGCTACAACCTTGTCTTACTCCACGTCCTATTTCACCTTCCTCTGAGTATTCTTGTTGGATTTTGATTACTGCTCTTTGATTCATGTACAAGTTCAAAGTTAGTCTTCTATCTCTCCAGTCAATTCCTATTCTTTTTAAGATATTCATCATCGTTATCCAATCAATCCTGTCAAAGGCCTTCTCGAAGTCTACAAAGCATACAAAAACGTCATTTCCATATTGTAAGCTTCTTTCGCAAAGAACCCGTATTACTCCTATTGCTTCTCTTGTGCCGCATCCCCTCCTAAAACCAAATTGTGTCTTGCTCAGTATCATCTCTGCCTTCGACAGAATGCGCTTATTTACTATCTTTAGTAAGATCTTCGATGCATGAGGTATTAAGCTGATTGTTCTGTAATCCGAACAGTCCACAGCATTGGCTTTTTTGGGAATTGGAATCATCACTAACTTGGTAAAGTCGTCTGGCCAAATACCTGTATTGTACGCTTCCACACATACCTGCATTGACTTTTTGAGTGTTTCTCCTTCCAACATTTTCAAGAATTCTGCTGGGATTTCATATATTCCGGCTGCCTTCCCCTTCTTCTTACTGTTAATTACAGAATCACTTTCCTCCTTCATTAAATCGGGGCCCCTTTTATCATCTTCTATGATATTTTCTTCTTCTAGTTTAAAATCCTCTTGAACTGGTTTCCCAGCCTTATCATACAATTCCTCTACATATTCTCTCCATCTTTCTTTTACTTCTTCCAGCTCTGTCATCAATTCCCCATCTTTACCCATTATACTAATGTTCTTTGCATCTCCTTTCTTTTTCTTATCGGTTCTTGTTAATATCCTGACTTCCTGGTATAATAGATCCGACCTCCCTCTTCTATCATATTCTGCTAAATCATCAAACTTTTCACTCCACCAATGATCTTTTGCTTTGTCTGTAATTCTTCTAAGTTCACTGTTTAAGCTTCTATATTTCCTTCGGCCATGACTGGTGTCAATACTTTTCCATTTCCTCCTTTCATCCATTTTGTCAAGCATCTCGCTTGTGATCCAAGGTATTTTAACTGTATTTGCTTTAAGAAAGCCATAAACTTCCTTTGCACCTATTTTAATAGCTTCCTGTAGCTGACACCATCTTTCATTTACCCCTGTTCTTTCGTAGTCCATCATTTCCTTAACGTTTCTTTCCACTGCTTCCTGAAACTGACTTCTTTTCTCGTTCAATGGGTTCAAATTCCATCTCTTACTGCTTTTCTTCTTAAGTATTTTCTTCAACTGAAGTCCCACTTTTGCCATTACTAGATTGTGGTCTGAATTAATATCGGCTCCTGGAGAAGCCCTTGAATTCTTCACACTATTCCTGTACCGTTGCTTTAACAGACTATAGTCTAACTGGTATCTTCCCTCGTTTCCGGTGCTTCCTGGTTGCTTCCATGTGTAACGCCTTCTCTTCTCATGTTTGAACCAAGTGTTGGACACCACTAATCTCATTCTATTGCAAAAGTCAACCAATTTCTGTCCTCTCTCATTTCTTTTTCCTAGACCATATTCCCCAACTTCATTTCCATCTCTTCCTTCACTCACCACCGCGTTCCAATCCCCCATAACCATCACTTGATCTGTGGCTTTTTTTCCTTTAATCATTCCTTCTATTTTTTCGTACATCGCTTCAATTTCCTCATCCTCTGAGGCTGATGTAGGCATGTAGATTTGGATAAACACCAAATCTACTAGATCTGCTTTGATCCGCACTAACATCAGTCTGTCACTGCACTGAAGGGCCTTTGTTACTCGTTCACTTAAATTTCTATCCAATATTATTGCCACACCCTTCTCCCTTTATCTCCTCCGGAGTATATAGCCCTGTATCCATCACTTATAAAATCTCCAGTTTTCAACCACCTTACTTCACTCATCCCTAGGATATTTATTTTCCCTTTCTCCATTTCCCTCTTTACATTTTTTAACTTTCCCCTTTCTCCCATAGTTCTCACATTCTATGTGCCCACACTTATCCTTTTGGGGCGCATGGAATATCCTTCTGGTATATCTGTGAGGCACCCAAGGTGCCGTCTGGCCGTGGGATTCTTACCACCCCCTCCCCATTTAAGGGTTGCACGGGACTGGGGACGTTCATTTTTGTCGTGATATACCATTATTTTTGGGGGGATATGCTTTTTGACGAGGTGGGCCCCCTATGCCTTCCTCAGCTGTGACTGATATTTAGCGGGCAGGGGGCGTCAATCCCTGAGAAAACTATCCTGTTTACCCATACTATCCTGAGAGAGAGATATACATGTATATATAATTATATATATATATATATATATATATATATATATATATATATATATATATATATATATATATACATCTATATAGGTCTACATGTATATTTACGGTAGATGTGTATATATATATATATATATATATATATACTGTATATATATATATATATATATATATATATCATATATATGTGTATATATATATATATATATATTTCGCTTCTGGGGCTGAAATCACGCATTCATTGCACTGTGCACGTACACGTACGTACTGAATTAAAGGAACAAACGAAACAAAAACAAATGAAAATTAGGAAGTAATATGCCGATTCTTAAGCCGATATAATTAATTTGAGGCTTATTTTGTAGCTGATTAATTAATTCTAACATTTGTTATTGCTATGTTTCACGCAGAAAGAGACGACCAATGGGATGGTGTTGCCGGTGAATTGATCGTCGATTAGTCTTACTTCTTCTACTTCTCTTAAAAGTATACATTCTTCGCCTACGCGCACACACACGCATACATTCTTCACCTACATGCAAACACACACACATACATTCTTCACCTACACAAACATGCACATTATCTTCATACACGCTGAAAGCAACTGCAATTTGAATCGGACTGAGTTTATATTTTAATTGAGATACATACGTATCTTGTCTATTGTAAGAGATTGCAATTTTCACTTGACTTGTTGTTGTTGCATCGCATAAAATACCATTTATGAGCCAGTACTGTTTGTCTTGATTCATGAAGAAAAGTATACTGTAAGTGGTGATGCTTTAAACAACATGTAGTTTTTTTTGGATACTGAATTTACATCAAAGATTTAACTAATTTTCTCTTAAACATATCTTTGGCTACATATTATTGATGTTGCCTTGAATAACAGTAGCACCGTAGCTATGCTTTATTATTGTTGTTTTTACTTTGCCTGCACAATATTGAAAACAAGAACCGGCTCTTGAATTTACTTCTATATTCAATCTTTCAATGCTGTTCACTTGAATTTGTTAAATTCCTGCAGAGATAGAATGCGAATAAAACCATAGCATCGTTGCAATGTACTAAAAAAGGAAGAATAAGTTAAGTTTCACGTTCGTTTCATATCTGGAAAGCGGGCGGGCGGGCGGGCGGGCAGAACATCGGATTTGAACTTTGCACTGCCTGTTACGAAGATAGGCACCAACCGATCATGCCACACACAGATATATGTATAAACGCGTATCACTGGATAAGTGAGCTCAAGTATTATGAGCTTTAATGATTTGATAGGTTACTGATTAGTAAGAGAGCAGCAAATTAAATGCTATGAATTATTCAAAATATGAATAACCGCCACTAGCAATGATGAAAGTCAAACATAGAGGAAAAATCTATCAGGGTGGATGAAGATGATGACTGCAGAAGTGAAAATGGATTCTTACATATGAATTGACTTAGATCAAAATTGACTTCTCAGTTACAGAGGTACGGATTTTGCGGATACCTTAGTAAATTATGAAGTAATTGAAGTTAGTTTTATGTTATTTTCTTGATACTGTAGCTGTGTCACTTGGATATAATCGATTAACCAAATAACTTTAGACGTGCATAACTGTGATACTTGTGTGATAAAATATGAGCTTCATACATGTTTTTATGTATCGTTACTTGTTTGATTATATTTATTGTTCTCATTCGTTCAAAAAAGTAGCCTCCCGTAACTTTAAGTACCTTTTACCATCGGATTCATCTCTCATATCATCAGAACTAACATTTGATAAAGACTTGTATCGTAAAGCTACTGATACGCCGTCGAATATGAAACTGCTATGTGCAACTAGTTCAGCTAAAATCCATCGAAAATAATGAGCGAATGAATGAGTGAATGAATGAACGAAAGAGTGAACGAAAAAATTAAAGAATGAACAAACTAATTAATTAGTTAATTAATTAATGAACGAATGGATGAATGAATGACTGAATAAATGTTGAATGAATCCATTAATCCATAGCTCGATCGATTCTTTGAGTTATCAGTCAATGAATCAAGCAACAAGAAAGTACGAAAATAATTAATTAATCACGTAATCTATTAATTAATTAAGAACTGAATCACTCCCCCGATCATTCAATCAGATAGTAAGATAGTAATCATGAAGTCTACCGGAAGGCAATTGAGATGTAAGAAGATAACTTAGCAAAGATAGATAAAAAAGGTTTTAGACCAAATTAGGGGTTTACAGGTTTGAATTTAATTATAACATAATTAATAATAATGATACATAATTGGGACAAATTTTAAAAGTAGGTACTCTAATAAAAGCTAAAGACCGATCAGATGAGGAAAGGCAAAGTAGGCAACTACTGCTAACCAAAAAAATAAAACTCTGTAAATGTGTGCGTATGTCGGTATATGCAATCCTGGCCCCGATTAACCAGGGGCTGTTTTGACCGCAGCTCTCGTCTCGAAAGCGGCTCCGTCCTTGTATTAGTAACAAATTATTAATTTATCCATTGGTTGTTCCGTACTTTTTAATAGCCCCCCCCTATATACTGAATTTAACTTAAAAAATTATTTTGCTGTGCATAGTAAGAGCAATTAAGAGTCACGGGAAAGTCTCGAGGTCAAAACTCAAAAGGCCCCTGGAATTTATATTATTCATATCCGAAAGTTATCCAGCCCAGCCCCCGCAGAAGTAAATAAGGTATTGCTGCAGTCAAATTAATCATAAAAGAGACAAAAGTCAATTTCCAGCAATATTAAGGCTTGGATACATGTGAATGGAGCTTTAAGGCTTGGACCCATGTGAATGGAGCTTTAAGGCTTGGATACATGTGAATGGAGCTTTAAGGCTTGAATCCACATGAATGGAGCTTTAATGCTTGGATACATGTGAATGGAGCTTTAAGGTAAAAGCTAAAAAGCTAAGGTTAACGTCAGTTTCCTCACTCGAAAGCGATGTCAGTGACGGGCGAACCCAGGATTTGAACCCGCATAAACTGATCCGCGGTCGAGTGTCTCACCGACTTCGCCACTGGCTCCAGCCAGTGCTTGGATACATGTGAATGGAGCTTTAATGCTTGGATACATGTGAACGGAGCTTTAAGGCTTGGATACATGTGGATGGAGCTTTAAGGCTTGGATACATGTGAATGGAGCTCAAGTGAAAAGTTTTAATTAAAGGTAATGTAATCGACAAAGACTCAGTTGAAACAGTTGAGCAACAGCAATAAAAACAGAATTAAAGTGCTACTGTCGTCCATGACAACATTGAGCATGGGTAATCATCATATCTACAGAGTTTCCTCCACTTTGTTCTGTACTATTTATATCTGTGGCTATTTTCAATATAAATTAAATTAATTTAAATAGATTAGTGAGTATTATTCTGAAAATATGAAAATAGTTTTATATGATCCACTTTGGAGTCTGATTCGACTATAATATGAACATATTGGTGCATTAAGTAGTAAGTGTTGCTTTGCTGGAATTTCTGATTCGAACCAGTCATCTACAAGAGAATTGCCGTGCTACAAGTGTATTGACAGTATTGTCGCAGCCGATCCCGTGAGATTTAGAACTCGCTGTCTCTTGCTCATCGTGTAAAAGCGATCCCCATTCACACACCAAACGGTACATATAAAGCAGTCTCGAACACCGGTTACCTGCCATGACAGTACTACAGAAATTGTCGGAGGTTATTATTAAACAACCAATAGGAGAAACTATAATTCTCATAAAAAATCATTAAAAATCATAAAAAGTCATAAAAAATCAATAATATCGCATTTTTCTGCGAAAATTATTTACACGACATGCAAACTTCAATTCACGTGTACATCAAGCATACAGCAATGCTACTCCTATATCCATTTAATTAGTGACATCGCCCATGATAAATTATTCATGGGAGCTCTTCTGTCTGTCAGTAACAGCAGAAGCTTCTAAAATTAACAATAAACATGAAAAGTCTATATGAAATTTGCTTCGACAATTACAATGTATGTTGATTCATTATATCTCAGTTATTAGAGATGTATTGTGTTCAAAATTGAGCTTCCTAAATTTTAATGTAATTTTTTAACTTAACATAATTATACTGGCTAAGGAGGTCACAAAGACCTGTAACAACAGTATAAATCACCTTTAATCACCTTACTTCGATTTTGAAGTAGTATTAAAATGATAAATATAAAATCAGTGCGATTAAACGTAAACTGAAACTATTCTAACATACTGGACTTTTCTCGTCTATTTAATTAGCAGACAGGCATAGGTGTTTATTGTTTATATCTGAGCTTGGCTCAGTACCTGTCACATAGGCCTCAGTGTAGGCCTCTGCCTCCGCCAGCCCGATACCCTAATGAGGCTGCAGCAGCCAGACCTTATGGCGAATACACAGTCAACAATTTTTAGGGGAGGAAACTTATCGTAAATAATGGATTTTAATGATGCAGATTTCGGTAGCTCATAATTACAATTAAATTTATATAATTAATCCACATAGCTTCTGACCTCGCTTTCTTTTCTGTCTCGCTTAATGCTTTAAATTAGTTAATTAATTTTATAATTTCCTTATCTTTCTCACTTTAAATTTTGCATCGCTTTGAACCATTTTGGATTGTTGCTCGTCTATTTTTATTTTTATTCAGTAGTGCACAATGTTGTCATTGACGACAGTAGCACTCTAATTGTCTTTGTTGCATACAGGAGCGTTTGCAGTGGCGTAGCGAGGGGGAGGCAGGGAGGGGCATGTACCCCCTCCAAGATATCATGTAAAAGTTTTATTAAGGCCAAAATATAAGTGCAAACATTATGTAAAGTGTGTACCTCCCCAAAGTGCCTCCCCCAAGATTAAAGTGCCTCCCCCAAGACTTAATCCTGGCTACGCCACTGAGCGTTTGAGTAGTGTGAAAATAATAGAAGTTGTATAGTCCTTATTTGAATTTTCATTCATCAATTTGAAGATGCTGAATCATTATGTAACATTAGCCTGTCTTATGTGCGTATTTTATTTTCACATTCAGATTTGCAGAAATAATAGCCGATGAGCGTTAAATTTGTTACAGAAACCTTAAATTAAAATCAGGCAAATTTCTTAATGAATCTTTTTAGATGGAGAAATTAATAATCTAATAGTAAACTTATTGTCATTCCTTTAATGCATTGCTTTAAAAACTTCAAATAGGAAGTTGTTATCGACTATTAAAACTTGTGACTATAACTTGTAATAGTCCATAACTAGTTGTTGTTAATTGTTATCGACTATTTTAATTAGAAAATTATATTTTGTGATATTGGTCAATGATAATAATCAGACTTTATTATGGAAAAATTACCGAATTCAGTACCACCACCTTTTAACATTGCCCAATATTTCCAAAAATAAAATCAATTTTCAAATGATACGAGGGTGTTGGAAAGTTATTTTTAAATCCGCGCCGGCTGCAATTGATGCGCCAACAAAAGGCAACGATTACTAATAACCATGGAGAGGAATGGAGGAAATAACGAAAACTACACAAAAAACAGAAACCAAGAAAGGAAACTATGTAGCACATGCGGTATGTCATGTGTGTAACTATGCGAATAAAAAAAGAAAAACCTAGAAAACATAAGACATGAGGGAGAGTTTTCCTGCTTTCCACTTATTTTCGCGCCGACTTCAGTTTAGCACAGCCTTGTTCTAGATCCGCTCTGTCGGCTCGTCGCTGGCCCCGCCCCGTGGTGTCATTAGTCATTACTTAAGCCGGACCTTCTACTAGGCGGATGTTAATCAGTAGTCAAACTAACTTATTGCTTTGAGACTTGTGACGCGGTATTTACTATTTACTATTTAGGCACAGAAATTTATGGATTTTTCGTTTGTTTTCCATACTGCGGGCATAAATCCATGTAATTGTAGAGAAGTTTATCTAGAATAAGCGACAATAAGTTTCTATAATACTTAACGGAGCAAATGGCTTTACTTAAATTACCGAGTTATTCTGGATTACAAACCTACAGTATAGTCTTATAGAAACTTAATATATTTTACAGCATGTGTTTTGTTTTAAGGATTCATATCGAGAAAGAGCTCCTTGGTAGTGTCTTTCGTATAGTTACGGATTGCCGGGATTGGCCTATAGTTTAATTTTAGCTCTCAGAGCGCTGCCTCTTATTGACCAAATAATAACTATGTATAAATTATTTTGTATGTATAGTAACTTGCGGTATAATTGTAGCTTCTATTAGCCATTTAATGTAAGTTTATCTTATTTGCGTATTATTAGGCCAATAGTAATTTTGTGGAAGTTACTTTAAATAACAGTGTACCAGAATCGCTTACTGATTTTCTATATTATTTATATTCCTGTATTTCTGGTATATCACGCTTAGCCTATTTTGAGGTAGTTTTAAGGCGTGTAATTTGTTAGATTTAAATTCTCCATAAGCCCGTTTACGGTCCTTATACTTGTATCAAGTTGTATGTAAGGCATAGGAAGTCCACTTCATTATAAGCAAAATCCCCCAAGATTAACGGTATATCATGTAAGATGATTTAAAGATCCACTCATATGTGAGTATGAAGAGAAAAAAGTAAGACAGAGAAGAGTGGTGTATGCGTTATTTAACATAGGCCTGCCAGTGGGCAGTGCACTGAGAGAGAGAGAGAGAGAGAGAGAGAGAGAGAAAGAGAGAGAGAGAGACTTGTGTATTTTAATCTCCTATAATATAAACATATATTATGTCCTACTTTATCTTTTCAAATTTTTCAAATTAAGTTTAAAATTTTAACAAATTTCATTTTGTTTACACACATGAGAGACGTATCTGCTGAGCACTGCTGCCTTGCTTAAGAAAATTGTTTTTATCATTTTTCGTTATGTTCTTTATTTCATGGTTATAATTAATAGTAGTCGTTGCCTAATTGTACAATGCATTGTAATACAGTGCAGTTAGCGAAGTTGAAAAATAATCTTTAGACACCCTGGGGCTTTGTTCAAACCTGTCGGCTTAAGGTCCTCCAATGTGGGGGGCACCATGCGTTGCTTAATTTCATCTGTTGACGCACATGCTTAATCAAGTGTGCTAAATCCCGTCAAAAGATTAAAAGACCGACCTTAGGCCATAGTCAGACAGTCTCTGTAATTTTTGGACCAGGTGTTTTCTAAAATTTCATGACTATCTATAATTAATACTATTAAATTAATTTTATTAAATTAATTTAATTTATTTTCTTTATATTAATTTATTTTCTTTATATTAATTTAATTAGTTCATCTTTTATATCAGTTCATAGACATGAATTTGGTTGTGCTCGATGTTGTTACTGACGATAGTGGTTTTCAGTTTTTTCTAATTGTCGGCGTTGTAGGCTACAGTATCAAATGTTGAAAATTATATCATACATTCACTCAACAATGTTGAAAATGCTAAAACTCCATTCACTCAACACCTGTTTGACATGAAATTAACATACTACATGTTGTGCTCTCTGTATGAACTTAATTTATGAATAGGCGCTCGCATTGGGGACATTTAAACACTTCGTTTTTTCAATAACAATTTGTAAACTTGGTTTCTAAAGATTTTAAAACTGAATTTGTTTAAATGTTACATTATTAAATTTGTTTTTCTGTCAACTTTATCATGTGCTCCAATAACGTTTTAAGTTTGTCTAAACTTTTAAGTAGGTATTCAAGTATTATTACTAGTTGTAACTTAGTAAGTATTAAAGTATTAGTAGGCCCAATTAGTACTCTTTCAGAATAAATGGGACATTTTATTCTGAACATTGTAAATGAATTCTTAATTTTCAATATTTGTTTTGCAGATTTAAGGACAATAAATTATTCCTGCGAAAACCAGTCATAGTATTTTAGTATTAACGTTCGGTTGACATCGATTCGTTCATGGGTAATCACTCATAGTGAAACTCTTTAAACTAATTTCATAGTCATATATACTTAAGCTAGTAATCTAAACTTAAGTTAAGCTAGTGATCTAATAAAATAGTTAAACTATTGGTCTAAACTTATAGTTAAACTGTTAAACTAGTGGTCTAAACTGCAACAAAAGGATTTTAACGTAGATGACGACTCGTACGTAAAAGTCCGTTGAAAAGTTAGTAACATCAGACGGTGCAAGCAGAGATAGTGTACGAATAGGACTTTTATCAGTTTCAGTTTACTCTAACTCTAAAGTAGTTTACAAATATCTGATAAGATGGACGAAGGAAGGGAGTTTGGTGTGGGAGATTTTGTTCTTCTGGATTCGGTTGACATCGATTCGTTCATGGGTAATCTGCAAAAAAGGTAAAAGTCATTCGTGTTTGTTAAAATTATGTAATAATTTAATTCCTCATCAATTTGCTGATTTTGTGGGCATTGCACTGGTTGTGGGGCCTTTTATACTTTTTATATTTTAGCCTTTTTTGCTTATCGGCTTGATGTTGATTCCATGCTCCGTATTGTCATGGACGACAGTTGCACTGTAATGTTAGTTGTTGTTATTAAAACAACTTGATGACTTTAGAAGTGTACTTTAGAAATTTGTGATTGCTGAATTAGTAATTGATCTTCAAGTACGACCGTAAGGTAATCTGGTAAAGAACATCAATTTAGTCAAAATGCCCACAGCATTTTATTCTGATGCTACGTGTATGTCAGTTCAGTGACTCTGCAGTCTGTATTTCAGTTGCATACGTCATTACTTTGTTGTGCCATCTAACTTCCTGTATATTGTCTTCTTTAACTACAGACATCTAGGCCTTAACTGGTAATATATACATGTCTATACTGGTTTAGACTGGTGTTACACGTCTTGCGACTTCCTGAACCAGTATAATTAATTAAATTAAGTTAAATATACATACATATATATATATATATATATATATATATATATATATATATATATATATATATATATGGGTAATTCCACGAAAACAGAGCCATCATATTAAAATATAGAAAGCATATTATTATCAATTAAAAATGTTTTTTCTAGCTCAAAATTTCATGCCGATTCCAAATATGTAACGTATTGTATTATATGTATAATAAGTAATGTATTTAAGTGGCCAGAGAAAGAAGATGTGGAGTCTGTTACCAAGGAGGATATAATTAAATGTTTAACGGAGCCTCAGACAGATCGTCGGGACTGCTGCTGTTTTCAGATCACAGTGTTGCAAGATATAACATATGATAATTAAATCCTCATTAGAAAGAATCTAAGACTGCATATATTGCATTGAACATTAGATTTAGTTTCAAGCTTTGCCTCAGTTGGGTGCTAAACCTTCAGCAGTTCTGAGTTTTCACAGAGTGTAATTCCGTTACTACTTTTGTAATTCCGTTACCAGTCTAAGAATCAATTTTTTTAGAAAAATATTTGATGTAATTTAAAAATAAAATGCCTTAAGTGATTAATGATTATACGCCCTGCAAAATGTATTTAGGACACATTTATGGGCTTTAACAATTCAAGGAATTTGGATAGTGAAAACTGTGACCCTCAATATGAAGGACTTTCTAACGTAATTCCGTTACTACAATGTGGCGCCCCTAGTGAACACAGATATTGTAATATTAAAAATCTATATTGGTACAGTATTAGTACGGGACACTTGGATATCCATGAAATTAAAATTTTAAACAAATCTTTAAATTTAGTTGTTTTTAGTCAGTAACTAGTAATTTTAAAAACTGTACAAATTGTAATTCCGTTACCATGGAATTGCCCATATATATTATATATATATATATATATATATATATTATATATATATATATATATATATATATATATATATATATATATATATTATACATGTACATTATATCTACATTAAATGCATACATACATGCATACACACATACATACATACAAATATATATGTGTATATATATATGTATATATATATATATATATAATATATATATATATATAATATATATATATATATATATATATTATATAGTAAATAACGTAATGTTTAAATATTCAAAAAAGCAAGCATGCAATGTTTACATATATTTATTATGCACTACGGAGTATTATAATCATTTGTGCTAAATTGGTTCTTTATCAGAAGAGTTTAGATAAACAATACTACGCGAATGGGAAGTGTGCCATATGCTAATATCCTACTCTTAATACTCTCTCGTTAACCAAACTCTCGTAATCTCATTGTTTCATTACTGAGTATCGCTATGGCCCTATGAGCGTAGCACATATTGTAAGAACGAGGATAGGTCAGTGGTGTGCCTATGGAGCATTTGAAGATGTCCGCTGTTGATTCAAAAATCGTGCAGCACAAATACTTATAACACATATAAGTTATTCATTAATCGATTGTATAGACCTATGTTGGCTTACTAGCGTATGCATCACTTGTGCATAAATTCTTTATGTGAAAAACAACAAAGGCTTTGCCGACTAATTCCTATCTCTCTCTCTCTCTCTCTTTATCTCTCTCTCTCTCTAGTGTTCTGCAAAGCGGCTGGTCCAAGGTACAAATTCCTACTCATATGCCGCTTTTCACCGCTCAATAACGAGCACGCCATCGATTAACGAGTAAATCCCTTCACAAATGTCTATGTCGTATCCCCACCTTAATGTAGCCTATAGTTTGGAAATAGCATGGTTTCTGAGGTGGTTTCTCTTTGCCTTCCTCAGTTATTTAATGGATTAACATGTCATTGAATCCAGGGGGAATATTTCATTCTGAGGTGGGTCCCCTCTGCCTTCCTCAGCTCCTGCCTTAGTCGGCTCTTACGTACACTCGGCAGCTTGTCTGCTTTGTTTACTAGCTCCTTTAAAATTTTAACAATTTGTACCAAAATTAATCACAGTTGTAATGTTCTATTACTAATATTAATCGGGCTTTGCGTGGTCCGATTATATCTTTACAATTTACAATTTACAATTTCGTCAGTTTACAGTTTACAATCTTACAAGTGAATGCGCAAAAATTGGCTTGAATTAAAGGACCGTTAAGCGAAATTAATCACAAACTACTTGTGAAATTACATTCGAAGGACGAAATTATACATCGCGAATGGAGTGGTCGATTCACTATGAATAGTTAGCTGTGCAACCTTTGATTCATCTATAATTACACAGATCTATGTACACTTGTAAATATCAATCATGTCATTAATGATGCTGTTACGTCCATGTTATGATAACGTCTTCGTGCGATAAACCTGACGTTAAACGTTCGTTGTATGATATTATGTCTATGTCGGTGCATATATAGTGCAAGTTTGACACTAGGAATATCTGAACAATGGTTATCAAAATGGTTGTCAGAATGATTGTTACACTGACGGTCACAGTGGTTGTCACAATGGTTGTTTCTATGGTTGTCACCATGATTGTCACAATAATTGTCAAAATGGTTGTCACAATCGTTGTCCTGCCTGGATGTCCCATTC
Source organism: Enchytraeus crypticus (assembly GCA_905160935.1). NCBI lineage: Eukaryota > Metazoa > Annelida > Clitellata > Enchytraeida > Enchytraeidae > Enchytraeus > Enchytraeus crypticus. The sequence goes on from CAJHZI010000766.1 coordinate 392,469, forward strand.
TAATATCAACGCTATCCCAGACTCGTACATAGCCTATTCCAAATGAAATAAGCCAGGTGATATGCAACTACCGACAATAATTTGTGGTAATACTAGTACCAACATGCCTGCAATCTGCCAACGATTGGCAAATAATTTTAAGATGTATTTATTATATAATCAAATACGCAGCACATTTAAGGCGTAGTATTCGTTTAACCTTGCTATACAGTAACGTTATTAATGTGATTTGTTTAAAACGTGTTAAATATTAATTATATAAAGTTGTTCCCCGTGGTGTTCCCGGGTGTGGTTGGGACCACTGCAAAATAGGTCAACCGCAAACAAGCTGCCGCGTGCACGTAAGAGGCGAGTAAGTCAGGAGCTGAGGAAGGCAAAGGGGACCCACCTCACCATTAAATTTCCCCGTAACTAAATGGCACAGGCACACAGAACTAAACAAATGAAGAAGTTCTTGAAAGAGTTGGTATAGAGAGACAGTTAATAGATGTGATAAGAAATAGAAAGAAAATCTGGATAGGACATAGTATAAGGTGAAATGGTTTTGGTGAAGGAAGAATGTAGGGAAAAGAGTTAAGAGGCAGACCAAGACATGGAATGTTGAATGATTCGATAACAAATTCTTATATAGAGCTGAAAAGCTGATGATATATTGATAGGAAAAGTTATATGCCATGGATCTGCAGTTAGACAGTGCACTAGCAATAATGTTGTTTGAATATATTGTCGGAATTATACCAACCACATGGTTGCTTTTGGCCGCCGCCCAATACATAGAGTAGGATGACTCAACTAAGATTACTGAATATAGATACAATTCTGTGTCTGCTGGATCTCAATTATAGCATGTCGAATCGATAGACCAGTAAAGGTTTCAAAGAATCAAATATGAGTTTTTAAAATTTTGAGAAAATCCTACACCACATTATATAGTTTCTGTCAATTGAGGAACTATTTAGACATTTAAGCGCTTCTTCCGAGTTTTAGGTTGGATAATTTAGAATATTTGTATTTGTCAGTCGTTGATGGGTCCTACAGATCGTCTAAGCGTAATTTAGCTTTGCCTAGTCGGATTTTGTACAACTAATATTTTAGTTGTTAATTTTTCGTCAATGTTGTACAAATTCTTTAACATTTTAAGATTTAGCTCAATTAACTGATTTTCTGACGAGCATTACATCAGAAACAACGGCCATGCTATCGCCATATTATTTCTTTACTTTGTTGACAGCTATTTCTACTTTTTTTCAAAGTTAACAGATACATTTAGATTTATGTTTATGGATGGGGGAAGGGTTATGGTTAGGGTGTAATTTAAATGGAATTAGGGTTATATTAATGGCATTCGGATTAGATTGGATAGTTTAAATATTTATTATATATATAATATATATTTTATATATATATATAATAGATATTTTAAATTTAATAAATAAACAATTGGCATTTGTTTCGGCTCTTAAATTCCTAATATCTACCAGATTTTCTACTCTTTTCTCTTTGCGCTCTCACGTTAAATCACTTTTAGCTGGGACTGTTCAGATCAGCTGATTCATGTCTTGCTTGATTGGATGTTGTAAACAGTGGAGGATTTTTAACCGGCGAATGTCTGGAACTAATTGATGAATATCTGTGCGGTGTGCTATTTGGTATATCAGAAGAGATAGCAAAGATTTAACAATTTATTTGTAAAATTGAATGAATTTCAATTCTAATACAAACAGCATAAAAGTATATAAAACTAAAGTTTAATTTGAAACTTGCAGTCAGTTTTGTCGTCCGAAAGGAACATAGTGACGGATGAGCTTTGAGATTTGTTCCGTGTAGTTAACGAAGGTCCTTGATTGTATCTGATGATACCAAGAATGTGAAGAAACTGAAAAGAACTGTAGAAGAAGAACTTAAGAAAATAATTATGTTTTATCCTGAGCTAAAGAATTTAAAAAAGATGTTTGTCTAACCAATGTTCGAATTCTATAAAGTACGATGTAACAATATTTCTACTTTTCTAGAACATATCATCGTTACTGACATAGCTTTCGAGTGAGGAAACTGACGTTAACATTAGCTTTATCAGCTTCATTGATCACTTGGCCGATTGATTTTTGATTTTACGTTATGAAGAATGAGACGACGTACTGTACGTAATGACTCATTTTCATGACTCACTCATCTTCGATGCTCGGTCGGCTTTTCTTTCATCCAATGCGGCTACATATGAAACAGTTATGGCGATCTTTTTGTATTTTTATGTGTTTGTCGCCAATTCTTGGCTTCAGTTGCAACAAAATAGATTCTTTTTTTTCTCTCTCTATCTCTCCCCCCTCTCTCTCAATCTCTCTCTCACACTCTCTCTGTTTCTCTAGTATTCTGCCAAGTGGCATGTCCAAGGTGCATATTCCTATTCACAGTCAGCTTTCACACTGTAGCAACATTACATTGATCGATTGATTTCATCTTTACGACAAGTTAGTCATATCTGACCGGCATCTCGTCTTGGTTTGTATCCATCACAGCGTATCCCATGACTCGTCAACTCATGATAATGACATTATTTGTCAGCGCATGACAATGACATTATTTGTTACAGCACATAACAATGACATTATTTGTCGCAGCTCATGACAATGACATTATTTGTCATAGCTCATGACAATGTCATTATTCGTCACTGCACATGACAATGACATTATTTGTCACATATCATAACATAATTGATCACACAATTCATCGTATCGAATAATATATCGCATGGTTCATTTAATGTGTCATAATTGATCATATAAAGTAAAATTTATATTGTTATATTATTTATCATTTAATTCATCACATAGCTCGTCACATAACTCTTCTCAAAATTTAAAACATAATATATCGCTTAACTCATTACATTTATCATCTTATGACTCATTAAAGTTAATATTTACATTACTAATATCATATTTTGTTCTTGGAAGTTCGTTTTTGAGTGTAAATATTCTTGACAACCATATTTATACTGTTGCTCCATTCTCCTCAACGTTCTCTTAATTGTTTAGAAATGAGAAGATGGACTATAACCAGAATCTTTCTCAGCTACATACCAAAGCAGAATTTACTAATTTAGCTTGTAACTGACTAAATAATTTGGTTGAAATCTGATCATTTCAGTCATAAAAGATAAACATATTACTTCGATTGTGTTCAGAGTGACTGGCATGTAAAATATTATTGCTATGCTGCAGTAATACATACGAAGGACTTCAGTTTAACATTAGACGCTGCATTGATCAACTTGATCATTTGATAATTGATGATTTATTTGGAAGTTATTTGTTGCCCGACAGTAATTTTGTAGCCCATACAAGTGAAATTCTCATTATGTATTATAACTTTTTAAGTAGGCCTATTATGCGTATCAGATCTTTGCTTTCACGGTCTGATTTCATGGATCTGTTCAATGTACAGTGCTCAATCCAGTGCGTTCAATTAATAAAGTTCAATCCAGTGCGTTCAATTAATAAAGTTCAATCAAGTGCGTTCAATTAATAAAGTTCAATCCAGTGCGTTCATTTAACAGCGTTCAATCCAGTGACTCAAATAATCGCGTTCAATCCAGTGCGAATAGATAGACGATGTTGAGTTGGCTGGACAGCTCCAATCCTGTCAAGTTCTCTCGTGATATTGCTAAGCTTTATTGAATCTGTGATTTATCGATGTAGAAATCGTGTGCAAACTTCTGCATGCCCCCTATTGTTAGAATTGTTCCCAGACGATTATGTGATTGTGTGATTTAGACATCCTAACAAAATATTATATTTTAATTGTATTAATATTTTAAAATTGTATTAGTACTTTTTAAAAATATTATTACTTCTATTAGATAGTCGTTGAAAAGGAACATTTTCCAACGCACTATAAGGCTCAGAAGTGCATGAATGCTGTAATTAAATTTCTTTTTTTATATCAACAGCACAGTAGGCTAATTCTACCATTTTCATCCCTCTGACTCCGTTTTCTGAGGCTGAACGTGGCACTCCCGTGAGGATCTGTTGGACAGGGTGGACAGTTGTAGCAGTGGAAAGGAAGACTAAAAAGTAGGCTGGAAAATTTCCAGCGACCATCTATAAGATAGAGCCATAAGCCCGCACACCCGCTTTACCAAAGATAATAAACGGTAATGTTAATAGTAATAGTTCAATGATAAGATTTGGCGGCCAGATTTAGCGCACCTGGTTTAGTTGGGCGTCAATAATGGAAATTAAGCTACGACGGCCTCGATTAGTGGTTGGTTGGGTGACCACCTTGGAAGACTAAGTGCCGACATCTCCGAATTCAAAGTCCTCAGGGTGTTGGAAGGTTATTCTTAATCTGCGCCGGCTGTAATCGATGCGCCATAAAAAGGCAACGGTTACGAATAACCATGGAGAGGAAGGAGGAAATGGGCCTAGCTTAAACAAGCATCTGTGCTTCCTGACCCAGTGTGCCGTTATGGTTATAGTTATAATAGCATGGTAATGTCAATTAGAGTGGTTATATTAAAGTAATGCCAAAGATAATAGTACTATAATGCTATTGACAGTTGTAGGAGAATGTTAAGGCTAAATTGCTAATACAAGGAAGATGCTAAATAGAGCTGTCTAATTCATCACTGAGAAGAGCCTGTGAGTTAACATTACTCCACGAATCAGATAAAGCCGATAGATGGAGCTGCTAGTGTGGGACGGCTAATGACTTGACTCGTCTATTTGCCGTGAATGTCAAACCAGTGCCTGGAATGAATCAGCCATCGGATATGGATTGAGATGGATCGATGACTCAGACGAGTGACTGCAACAGACAATATATTAGTAATTCCATCAGCCCCGCCGTATATTGTTATTGTTAAAAGTATAGTTATTTGTATTCGAGGAAGGCTATGGAAATTTACCTCAGCTCTATATTTCCTAGATCCAGGTCTACATTAGAGAGTGATAAAGAGCTAGATTCGCTACGTGATTTGTAGATGAAATGCTTTCAATGAGAGCTATAGCAAACATGAATGTAATGAGACTGTGTGGATCTGCAATTTGACAGAACACTGAATAGAGTTATTAATAGCTTTATTGCGCTGCCATGGATAAAACTTCAGAGAGTTTTTAAGATGAGGGAGTCAGAGTGACATTTTAAGTGTTTACTATTTTAAACAAATCAAATAATCATTTTGTTTTCTGAACTTCAGTGATTAAATGATTGAATGACTGGAGTTGAGAATCTTAAAATATTAAATTTATCATGATTTACTATTTTATTTAATTAATGGATTTATTGATTTATTGATTACGTTCGAGAAGGGCTAAATTCATATTTCCATATGAATGATTAATTAATTAATTGGTTGATTGATTGATTTGTCAACCAGGTTTGAGAAGGGCAAGATCTACACGTATATTGGTGAAGTGGTAGTCTCAGTTAACCCGTATAGACCGATGAACTTGTATGAGAAAGAGTTCGTAGACCAGTACAAGGGCAGAGAGATCTATGAGAGACCTCCTCACATCTTCGCCGTCGCTGATGCTGCCTACAAGGCGATGAAGCGGCGCTCTAAGGACACCTGCATTGTTATATCTGGTTATCTGTTATTTACTGTTACAAAACTTGTTATTCGCAAGTTTTTATTAATATGTGCAGTGCATATCTTAACGTGTTTCTTGTGCGTGTATCTTTCGGTTTTAAATAAAATAATATTTAAATTAATCAAATAAAAAATTAATATATCATTATCTTCGTTTTATCCCAGCTTAACTATGGTTGGGATACGAATGGATCTTCTCCACTCCTCTTTGTCTCATGCTATATCAAAATCTCGTCCATTCGTTTGAGAAAATTTTGTTGCAATTAATGGAGCCTAGGCACTACCAACCGAATGCCCTTTCTGACACTGGTGTCGATCTTAGTGCTTTAGTCGCTTTCTGCGACACGTGCAGTCACCGGTTGGTCTATTCTTCAAACAACCCGGACACAACACGGGAAATAAAAAATAAATAAATAAAATTAATGGCCTCTCATGAATTGTGGACTTTACTTCCCCTTTCCCTTTAGGCGAAGTGAAGTTTTTTACTCTCAAGGTTCTTCGTTGATATTAATATCTAAAATATAAAGTAAAAATTAATATATAAAATATAAAGTAAACATATCAACATAGTTGATCCTTTGACTATAATGTTCATTATAGCCAAAGGATCAACTATGTTGATATCTATCACTTTTTAATAACACATGTTAAATCGGTTTAGGCAATTTAGTCCATTTTCCGTATAACCTGTCCAGTGAATGTCCGATATTTTATTCTCAGACCAGCGCGCTGGTTGCGATTCGAACCCACGATAGTTCAATTCTCCTCAGGATCTGTCATTTAAAACTTCATGACGAAGATACGGACGTTAAACATTTCTTAATTGTCTATTATCAGGTGAGAGTGGAGCCGGAAAGACTGAGGCGTCGAAGATCATCATGAAGTACATCGCGTCAGTGACAGGTGGAATGGAGGAAGTGGAGAGGTGAGAAATATCCACAATTGGATGATATTTTATAGCCGTGGTCCATGATTATTGTTTCACTGTAGGTAATATTTTATCATTGTAGGAAACAATTGGTATAGCCGATAATTCTTCTGCATAAATTTAATTATAGTTTGTTGTATTTTTTCAAAATTTTATTTGACATAATACTGGCCTTGACTAGATGAGCTGTATACAACAGACCGAGTGGAATACTGTAACTAACATAACTCTAGAAGCTGTTATTATGTGATGAAAATGGCTGTCCATGTCTGACAACAGTCGTAGGTTGGGGGAGGGTAGTCTGGCTATTAAGAGTTGGCCGCTGTAATATGTTTTATAAGCTGAAAACTTTAACCATTACTAAAATTATTAACCATTGAAATTTGTTAACACATTTTGTTTTGGAAAGTCTTCATTTGGTTTGAAGATTTTAAATGAAATCTAAAACCGTTACTGCCTTAGTTATACTTAATTTTAATGGTAGGATTTAATTGACTATTATTAATTAATGTTTTTATTTATTTTAATTAATTTATTGGATTTTTTGTATGATCTATTCTATCGGTAAACTTTATGGAATGTACATCGATGCCTCTCATTCGTACGACTAAAAAAAACAAATCGGACAAACTAATTCGCGATTCTTTAATTCCTGCAACAGTGTTAAACTTTATAGCTGTAAACATTTAAACTAAATAATGAATCCGAAGTGTGTGACATTACTGACATCCGTTTCATGACTGTTATTTAAAGAACTAGATTTTAGTTCTATTAAGTACTGCAGTTATTGTATAAAAGAATTAATCAGAAGATGCTGATATTGTGTATAGAGTAAAGAACGTCCTTCTTCAATCCAACTGCATCTTGGAATCTTTTGGCAATGCTAAGACAAATCGTAATGATAACTCAAGTCGCTTCGGTAAATACATGGACATCAACTTTGATTTCAAGGGAGATCCCATCGGCGGTCATCTCAATAATTATCTATTAGAGAAGGTTGGCTGATTTCATCATTCCAGTGTTTCAGTAATTAGGCTACATATAATTGCCGAAAATTGGAATATTGGACTAACTGTTGGAATATTCACGACAAATTAAGAAGGATAGATTAATTAATTAAGTATTGCATGATTTTCCGCTAATTTCGAGATCGCGGTTGTATCTTGTATCCATCTAACTTTACTTTAATAGCCGTGATTGTTTTCTTTTTGATTTGATTGCGAACTTCTTATTGTTAGCTTTCGCTAGATCTCTTCACGGCTCAATCAACTCACGACTACCTTTTTATGACTGGTAAATTTTTATATTGAATTTGTTAAAAACTTAATGTTACTTAAAATCTAGCTTAACTTCAGTTATAGCCATGAATTGCTATCAGTGACAAATAAAACTAGGAATTGTACCCTGTAGCTTCTACTACGCCATCAAAAATCTAACATGTCAAGCCACATTTTCTGCAGAATGCAATGCCTTAACTGCTATTTTATTACTCTTTAAAGACGGTAACAGATAGAACAGGTACTTTAGCAGATGTATACAGATACGTGTTGTCATGCTGGTTAGTCTCATGCATGATAGACCTTAGGCCGAGGTTTCCAAATTTCGCGGGATTGTCTCTGATGGTACATTTATGGTACGGATATAGACGTAAAACTTAACAATGTTGCTAGAAAGCGAGAATTATTCTACAACCATTAGTCGTGTGTGTAATCTTATTTCAGTCCAGAGTCGTACATCAGCAGAATGGCGAGAGAAACTTCCACTCATTTTATCAGGTATGCTTGCTTCATGCCTAGTGCATCGATGGAGTTCTCTTTCCTCTTTTGATGCTCAAGTGGTGCTCTCTCGTGCTCAGTGTTGTCATGGACGAAAGTTGCACTCTAATTCTGTTTGTGGTTGTTTGTTGTTGATAGTGGAAAGCTGACGGTGAATTAAATATATATATTAGCCGTGTCATTTATTGTTTGAAGAGCGTAAAAAGATATATAATTTTATATATCCACATAGCCTATCGATGTTTTGCTTATCAATGTGAAATTCATACAGACTCTTTCGTATGCTGGAAACTCGTTATGTATGCATATATATATATATATATATATATATATATATATATATATATTTATGTATATATATATATATACATGTATATATATATATATATATATATATATATATATATATATATATATACATGTATATACATGTATATACATGTATATATACATGTATAATTGGGGAAAAGGAATGAGGAATATCCCCGGCTTCGGGGAAAGAAAGAGGAAGAAAAGAAAGAAGGATTAACGAGCGTAGTCAGTGATTCTCTATCACTGACTACGGGGAAATTCTTTCTTTCTTTCTGGTTTAGGTTAGTCCTAATCCGGTGGTGGCTCGTTAATCCTTCTTTCTTTTCTTCCTCTTTCTTTCCCCGAAGCCGGGGATATTCCTCATTCCTTTTCCCCAATTATACATGTAATACATGAATGGTAAAGGCATAGGCTGGGAATTCGAACCTGTCTGAGAACCATGGGAGCGAGGAGCCTACTAATTCATATACTAAGATATATAACTCGCGACTAATCAACAAATAAAAGTGTATTACAGAAACAGTTCAAATACAAATAATAATAACAATAAGCGCGGTAATCAGTTCTATCATACTATACTACAAATACTACTAAGTTACCTTACAAGTCGGACCAAGAGCCAAGACCAAATCGTAGAGACGAGAACTAAGAACTAAGTCTGAGACTAACTGAGAGTAAAGAACGAGATCTGAGAAAACCTAAAGAACAAGGAAGCAGGTCCTTAAATAGACAAAAGAAGGAGAGAGAGATACTACGAGAGAGAGATAAGGAGATAGAACAAGAAGAGATACACATAGAAGTAAAGAAACAGATACACGAGCTATAATAAACTATTAATCAATAATAAGGAAGCAAGATAGAACAAAGGTGAACATTCAAACATGGAATAGAGAGAGAGAGAGAGAGAGAGAGAGAAAGAGAGAGAGAGAGAGAGAGAGGATAATGGAACAACAAGCTAATCAACTAATTATGGGACAGAAGGACAAGGGTTAGTGAAGAGATATCGGTGACGATACCATTTCACTACTGTATATATGCATGTATATTCATTAGTTAATCACGTTAATTAAATTAGTCAATTAAAAAAATAAGTAGATCAGAGAATCTGATATTCCGTTTGGTAATATGAACTATAGGAGTATATATCAATTATTTTAATCATCTATCAGGAATAACTCAAATAATAATAGTCATTTCCCGTGTTGTGTCCGGTCACAGAAGAATATACTAACTGTCAGCTGTACATGTACGTGTCGTTAGAGGCATCCAAACGAGAACCGAAGAAGGCAAAGGGAAACCACCTGTGATGCCTTTTTTTCTAGGCTGTAGGTGTAAGGCATAGACTTTTTTGAAGGATCGATGGAGTGTTTTTTTTGGTGCCTGAAGGCAGAATATGTGTAAAAATATATACCTTGAACTTGTCACTAGACAGAACTCTAGAGAGAGAGAGAGAGAGAGAGAGAAAGAGTCCGTTGAGGGATTGCATAATATACTCTCGCTTGACAGGTCCTCTTGCAAATTTTAAAAAATTGTTTTTAAAGTTTTGAGCGACTGATATTTCCACGGACAGTGTTGCCAGGTTGAGTTTGTATTTTAACCTACAAGAACTACGAAATAGCAGAAGCTGAAGGTGTTCCGACACTAGTCTGTAACTTGGGAGTGGTACCTGCCAGTAAACAAGCAACTGTTGTCCAAAGCTTCCTAGGAAAGGCTTGATTCTGAAGGATCATTTTCCGTATCCCTTGTGGTACGGTAACGGACTTTGACTTTAGCTTTCTTATAGCTTTCGCGATAAATACTCATCATCATCATCTACCCTTGACTCTCAGTTTAACTAGGGTCGGGATTGTAAAATTTTGTAGCAATTTGTGGAGCCTAGGCGCTTATGACCGAATGTACTTTTTGTCGTTGGTTTGGATCTTTTTTTGCCGTCTTTTATGATACGTAGTCCATGGCTGGTCTATTATTCAGCAACCGGACACAACGAAGGGAAATAACTATCAGTACTGTGTAAAGACATTCTAAAAGTGAGGAAGCATAGATGTCAGTGATATACAGTAAAAATTCTAGAAGTGAATAAAATATATTGGCGATATGCATTTATAGAAAAGAGAGGAGAAAAAATCCAAAATACAGTGGACAAAGAAAAGTGGAGTAATTTCAAATGGACTTGCCAGTAGGCAGTAATCTGAGAGATAATGATGAGTCACCCTTTAAGTTACACTTTAAACTCTTTGCATGTTTTACTCCAGTTATCACTGATTAGTCACATCTATAGTTGAACAATAAATAAGAGATATTACGCAGACAGCATCTATCCAGGCAACTTCATTTAGGTTCATTATCTCGGTAGCTGAAAGTTTATTCAGTTTTCAAATGTTAACATTTAATGAAAGGCCTTGATCGTTGTATACATAGCGTCCTGTGGGATGGTTGGAGAAAAGCTCGCTCCTCCATTTAATGTCTGCTCTTTAGTGCAGTCCACTCTCTGTATTGTGTAGATTATTTCTATACAGGAGAATCTACGTATCCCAATTTATAACTGCTTTTCTCGTATTGCAACACTTGAGTTACGGTTGTATATATTAATTTAGCTTTATAAATAAATATATACACATGTATATATATATATATATATATATATATATATATATATATATATATATATGTATATTATATACCGTATATATATATTATATATACATATATATATATATATTATATATATATATATATATATATACGGTATATAAGAACGATTCTGATTGATTCTAAAATCATCGTACAGCAAAACACAAACATATATATATATATATATATATATATATATATGCAGTATATATATATGTATATATATACATGTATATATATATATATATATATATATATATATATATATATATATATATATATATATAAATTATTTGTTTCTGTGCTGCATTGCGATGACTTTAGAACCAATCAGAATCATTCTTAAATCCGATTGCTTGACAACTCCAACAATTTCACTGATTAGTTGTCTTTTGGTTGAGTTAGCCGTTTCTTTACTTACGAAGCAACGAGTTGACAACGAATTGTGATTAGTTGTCATAATCAGTTTACGTTATTTGTCTCCACTACCCCTTTTTGGTCAGTTCTCTGAAGCAATTCAATTAGCTGAGAAGCAAGACTATTTAAATATAGATTAATCTTTTCAATTTATGTTGTGTCAACTAATCCGTTTTGCTTACTCCTCTCAAACAATTCATTTGGTTTAAAACATGGACTACTAAAATGTAGACCAATTATTTCTCTTTTGCGTGGTTCTAAAATAACTACAACATAGTAACAATTACAATGCTATTGTCGTCAATGACAATATCGAATACTATTAGATTAAATCCAAGCCGACGAGCGAAAGGGGATAAAAAAGAGTGAAATATCCAAAAGGCGCAATTAATTTTTTCGTCTCCAAAAGGCTATATATGATCAGTAGAAAGCCTTGGAATATAACATAATACCAAATTGAAATATCAGCATAAAAGGGACATTTAGATGGAAAACTTTATGACAATAGCTTTAAGTTTAACTTTGTAGCATAGAAGCAACTTACAAAGCTGTGTCTTTCTATCAGCCATATTGAATTCAACTCCAGTTACTGACACTTAAACTTAGCATTGTAAGTGTCAACAATTAAACAGCGGGTTTGGTGTATTAGTAGAGATTTGGTTTCGCAGTTCTGACGTCGCAGTTCTGACCGCGCGACCGACGCTCGCTATAAATATATATGTAAATTGTTAGGCCTATATTTATGGTTATAATTTTTTTGAAAATTTATACGGGTGGGGTATAGGCTCTAAGGGGTAAACCCCCATCATTTAGACGTAAATCTAAACTTTTTAATATTATAGGAATGCTTTAGGACTAAATGACAGTGGTTATGACTAGTCGGACATTGGAGTAAGAATGAAGGTTTTTGGGGGGCTTAAGAGAGCGAAGTCTCGGCCTCACGCTTAGGGGGAAGCCCTTAATTTGACGGGCTTTACGGCTAGTTACAGCTAATATTATATGTAGCATATTGTTGTTTTGCAGCTACTAGCCGGATGCCCTGAGAACAAGCTTGCAGAGTATAAATTAACGAGAGATCCTGCTTCCTACCATTATCTAAATCAGGGCGACTCCTGTAAGGTATATGATGCATTTTGGTATGCCTCTATTCTTGGATCATCGCCTACGCTTTACAATTATAGCATTGTTACTCTGCTGCTAAACAGGAATCCTGCACAATTTGCATTTTATGATAAACTAGCTGTAGACAAGCCTAAATCTAAGCTTAAATCTAAGCGCAAATTTCAACCTGTAACACTGCCCTGCGTTAATCGTCTCTTACGAAGCGCGTGCTGTTGTCGGTCAATCTCTTCTCATTCTTCTTCGATTTAGCGTGATATTTTGAATTTAAATATAAATTATGTAATATTTAAATTTACACTAAAGCTGCAGGGGAAATGTTTTGCACAGTAACTGAATAGCTGATAACAGAACAATGAAAATTTAATTGCTTCCTTCTTAGTAATGTCGGAACCGAACGTCTTCGTGTAGCTGATGGGTGTATTCTGCTAAAGAATACTTTTTGATTTCTTATTTGTGGCATTCTGTGGTGCGAACATTACTGTATTCTTCTTGCTATTTTTCTCTGCTATAAATATATAAAGCTAAAGCTAAAAAAGCTAAGGTTAACGTCAGTTTAGTCACTCGAAAGCGATGTCAGTGACGGGAGAGCCCAGGATTTAAACCCCGCACATACTGATCCGCGGTCGAGTATCTTACCGACGTCGCCACTGGCTCTAGCCTTTAGTTTGTTTTTCTGTCATAGTCTAGCACTGTTGTTATCAGGTGTCGTCAGTTAACGATAAGTCAGAATACAGGAATGTGGAGAATGCTGTGAGAGTGATCGGATTCTCTCACGCCTTGGACACACTGTGGAAAATGGTCGCCGCTGTTCTACATCTTGTAAGTGTCGTTCAATGGAATTAGACTAGTTCATTTCTTAAGGTCTGTAGTTTTATTAGGTTCGTTGATTTCTTTAGGCTGTAGTTTTATTAGGTCCATTGATTTCTTTAGGCCTGTAGTTTTATTGGGTTCGTTGATTTCTTTAAGCCTGTAGCTTTATTGGGTTCGTTGTCTTTGTTGGGCTTTGCTGGCTTTATTAGGCTCGTAGTTTTGTAAGAGTTATAGGCTTTCTTAGCAGGTATGCTTCTAGTCCATTTAGACCTTGTTTGACACCTAGAACTTGTTTGTTTTCTTTTTCAGCTCGTCTTCTCATCAGTCTCTCCCTGTGAGCGGTTCATAGGCAGCACGAGACCTACCTTTTTGATATCTCTTTTCCAGATTGTGTCCTTTAGTTGAAACCAACAAGTAATCCTTCTTTCCTCTAATTCCATATCTATGGACTGAATTTTCGCATATTAGATGTGCACTGTTTGTTGAATTTTGTAGTTTATTGTTCGTCGCTTTGTATTTAGTTCCCATAGTGCTCGGTATTGTCACTGACAATGTTCTCTGGCTCTATAATTGTTATAGCAGTAGTTGTTGGTGCCTTTGCACTTAACAGTTTATTCATGATATTCAACATTTTTGATCAAAAATTTGCTGTTTTTGTGTCATAGCATAACAACAATTAGAGTGCTATAGTCATCAATGACAACATCGAGAACTATTGAGACCAAATCAAGCCGGCGAGCTAAAAGATTGAATTTAAATTGATTGAAGTTAAATTTGCTACTATCTTTTGTACACTAATGTCAATGTATGTTAACGTGATCGATTGATCGATTGATCGATTGATTGATTGATTGATTACATAGGGAAGCCTGGAGTTCGTTGAGCAGGGTGATGAGTCTCGTGTTGCTGATCAGGCGACCCTCAAGCAGATTGCCTTTTTGCTGTCTGTAGACGAGAAGGAGGCAGAGAAGGCACTGTGTTCCAGAGTTGTGGCTGCCAGAGGTGAAGTCATGGAGAAAGGTCACACTACTGAACAGGCGCAGTATGGTAGAGATGCATTTGCTAAAGTGAGTTCTCAAACCATCCCTTTGGAGATCAGTTTTGGGTTAACTTATGAGATAGTCCGAGTGTAAATGCACCCTATTTTATATTTAGTCTTATTAGCCGTGTAATTTTAGTCAAATATATATTTATATTTAGAGTAACCAGATGACTTTAAAGTTACTAGATGACTTTAGAGTTACTAGATGACTTTAGAGTTACTAGATGACTTTAGAGTTACTAGATGACTTTAGAGTTACTAGATGACTTTAGAGTTACTAGATGACTTTAGAGTTACTAGATGACTTTAGAGTTACTAGATGACTTTAGAGTTATTAGATGACTTTAGAGTTATTAGATGACTTTAGAGTTACTAGATGACTTTAGAGTTATTAGATGACTTTAGAGTTATTAGATGACTTTAGAGTTACTAGATAACTTTAAAGTTATAGATGACTTTAGAGTTATTAGATGACTTTAGAGTTACTAGATGACTTTAAAGTTACTAGATGACTTTAGAGTTACTAGATGACTTTAGAGTTATTAGATGACTTTAGAGTTACTAGATGACTTTAAAGTTACTAGATGACTTTAGAGTTACTAGATGACTTTAGAGTTACTAGATGACTTTAGAGTTACTAGATGACTTTAGAGTTACTAGATGACTTTAGAGTTACTAGATGACTTTAGAGTTACTAGATGACTTTAGAGTTACTAGATAACTTTAAAGTTATAGATGACTTTAGAGTTATTAGATGACTTTAGAGTTATTAGATGACTTTAGAGTTATTAGATGACTTTAGAGTTAATAGATGACTTTAGAGTTACTAGATAACTTTAGAGTTACTAGATGACTTTAGAGTTATTAGATGACTTGAGTTATTAGATGACTTTAGAGTTATTAGATGACTTTAGAGTTATTAGATGACTTTAGAGCTATTAGATGACTTTAGAGTTATTAGATGACTTTAGAGTTATTAGATGACTTTAGAGTTACTAGATGACTTTAGAGTTACTAGATGACTTTAGAGTTATTAGATGACTTTAGAGTTATTAGATGACTTTAGAGTTATTAGATGACTTTAAAGTTATAGATGAGTTTAGAGTTATTAGATGACTTTAGAGTTATTAGATGACTTTAGAGTTACTAGATAACTTTAGAGTTATTAGATGACTTTAGAGTTAATAGATGACTTTAGAGTTACTAGATAACTTTAGAGTTATAGATGACTTTAGAGTTATTAGATGACTTGAGTTATTAGATGACTTTAGAGTTATTAGATGACTTTAGAGTTATTAGATGACTTTAGAGTTAATAGATGACTTTAGAGTTACTAGATAACTTTAAAGTTATAGATGACTTTAGAGTTATTAGATGACTTTAGAGTTATTAGATGACTTTAGAGTTTAGATTGACTTTAGTTAATAGATGACTTTAGAGTTACTAGATAACTTTAAAGTTATAGATGACTTTAGAGTTATTAGATGACTTTAAAGTTATTAGATGACTTTAGAGTTATTAGATGACTTTAGAGTTACTAGATGACTTTAAAGTTATTAGAGGTTACACATTAAGCTCAACTAAAGTATTTTGTTAAAATGTTAACTTCAGCTCAATAATTGTATCAGTTTAACTTTGGAATTATCAACATTTTGCGGTCAAAACTGTTTTTATCTAATTTCGTTTTTTCTAATTTTATGATACTAATGTGACTTAAGCTTGTATCAATGATTTTGCTTACGTTTATTTTTTTAGTAACACAGCTATTTTGTGAGCTTAGTAGCTACTTCATTGCAGTTGCAGATGTTACTTAACGTTGCTATTGTTGTTTTAGGCGATATATGAGCGCATGTTTTCTTGGGTTGTGTCGTGCATTAATGATGCTATCAAAGTTTCACAGAATTACGGCAAAGGCACCATCATCGGTGTGTTGGATATTTACGGGTTCGAAGTATTTCCGCAAAACAGGTAGGCTTAGCTAATTTTCCTTATGATGTAAACTAGCAGTTTTGATTACCATTCTCTTAATTACTGTTTCAAATTGCTGCTGTTCAGTAATTATATTAATAAAATCAGTTTAATGATTAATTCTTCAGCATTACTTAAATTACAACCTGTATTCGATGGATGATCTAATTGGTATCAGTAAAAAGGTTTGAATCTTGTCTGATAATCGTTGCCAATTTACTGTAAGTGCGCTTGTGGTACGAAACCGGCGTTAAAACTTGCATTATTTCTGTTAGCTTATATGCCTAACACAGCGCAACTGCTTACCGATTCGCTTTGTTTAATTGCTGCTTTTGTAGTTTTCGTTAGTTTCTCTTTCTTCTACATGATTATCAGCTATCGCTGCCTTTTAATAGCGCAATTGCTGCGAGCGAGTCTGTGTTTTTGGCTACTTTCATGTTAGCGTATGGGCTCGTTTGTAGAGCATTAGATTCTCATTAGGATCACTTGATGAGTCAGTGAGAAAGTGAAAGCTGAAATATGCTACGAAGTTGTTCATAGACCTGCTATAATGTAATAACTACATGTAGGTATATAACGTAACGTATTATACCTATATTATATTATGTATTGTTGTTTATTATATTGTATGATGTAACCTGCAGAGTGATATATTTTTAAAAACGAATCATAAACTAACCTTTGTTAATCAGTAGATTCGGTACCTTAACCGGAAGTATACTACACTGTATATATATATATATTATCCTGAACTATGTTTTGATGTATTAGTTTAAACGTAACCTGCAAGCAGTGCCATGCATTGTATTTTATTGAATTTTTATATAGCCTTCAACATAATATAATATAGTTATAGAAAGTGTAATCTGATGTGAAATTATTTACTAAACTAAAGACTAATTGATGTTAAAAACTAAAATATGCCATGTTTTTGCATGTAATGTAGCTTTGAGCAGTTCTGTATCAACTACTGCAACGAGAAGCTTCAGCAGCTATTTATAGAACTGGTCCTGAAGCAGGAGCAAGAAGAGTATGCTCGAGAAGGAATTGACTGGACTCACGTTAGTATCTGAAGTGTATTTAAATCACATGAACTGTTGTTTAATGTATTTAGGCCCTAAATCACATCAATTGTTGCTACATGTATTTAAATCATATGAATTATTGTTAAACGTATTTAAAACATTGTTGTTTATTATATTTAAATCATATGAACTGTTGCTAAATGTATTTAAATCATTTCAACTGTTGTTAAATGTGTTTAATTCGTATGAATTGTTGTTAAATTTATTTGGATCGTATCAATAATTGATAAATGGGATAAATTCGATGCTGTTAAATTTTATTTTTAAAACATTCGAAGTGTTGCTAAGTGTAGCCTATTTGTGTCATTGCTGCTATAAGTATTTAAATGATATGTAAAGCTGCTAAACGTTTTGAAGTCATATGAAGTACTATTAATTAAACGTATTTAACTAAATTCGCTCTCTAATACTCTACCAAGTGACAGGTCCAATGTACATATTCCCGCTCACATGCTGCTTTCACGCTTCTTAAAGAGCACTCCACTTATTATTAATGAGTTAATCCCTTCACAAATAGCTAAACTTTTTCTTCAACTTATTTAAGCCCGTAACTTGGCAATTATATGATTTCTGAGATGGTGTCCAATTCCCTTCCTCAGTTCTTGCTCAGTCGTCTCGTACGACACGTGTAGTTTACGGTTAGTCTATTCTTCAGTATCCCGTACACAACACGGTAAAGTTAACTCACTAACTAACTGTGTGCTGTCTGTAGGTGGAGTACTTCAACAACAAGATCATATGTGACCTCGTTGAGCAGCCTCACACAGGTGTACTAGCACTACTGGACGAAGCTTGCTTCAGCGTCAGTAAGGTTACCGACAAGATCTTCATGGAGGAACTCAGCTCTAAGCTGTCCAATCACAAGCACTTCACCACTCGCAAGGTACTTCACGTTCTCCTTCCTAGTAAATAGTCGATGTTGTTCATTTAGCAGTTTAAATATGTATTTTGTTGAGCTTTATAAGTGAATGTATTTTTATATTTATGTACTCAGAACTATCCTTGAAGATCGCGGTCACACGAAATGTTTTTTCTTATTTTGTTGTTGAAGACTTGTGAATGCTTAATTATAACTAAAGAATTTATATCTGGCCAAGTTGTCTTCATCACCATCTTCCCTTTATTCCCAGTTAAACAAGGGTCGGGATACGAATAGACCTTCTCTACTCCTCTCTGCCCCATACCATATCATCCATCATTCCACATAATCTCTTTCATTCCTTTTGGAATTTTTTTAAAAGCAATTTCTGGAGCCTAGGTGCTCATCAACCGAATGCCCTTTTTGGTTTGGATCTTCGTGCTTTAGTCGTCCTTCTACGACACGTGCAGTCACCGGCTTGTCTATTTTTTCAAACAACCCGAACACAACTCGGGGACAAAGATCCAAAAACATATAAAATACAAAATCAAATATCAAAAGAAGATAGGAAGATCAATATATTTAAGGTGGAGCTGTATATGAAAAGAAACATCTACCAAATAATGTTAATGGTTTAAGCCTTTCGGCTGATTCCATTTTTAGCTCTCGCCCGCTGACAAGTCGCTCCAGTACGACAGGGATTTCAGAATCTTGCACTACGCCGGTGAGGTCACGTACAACATAGAGGGATTCATCGAGAAGAATCGAGATACTCTCTTTCAGGATTTTAAGAGGCTGCTGTTTAATAGGTCTGATTCAGTCGATCATTCTAAGCATTTATATTTTTTTTTAAAAAGTCAACACGCATTTTAGTGAAATTATCAGCCATGTTGATAAATAACTCATTTAATACCACATGTTTAAACTATTAGGCAATTTAGACCATTTTCCGTATAACCAGTCCAGTGAATATCCGAGATTTTACTCTCAGATCAGCGCGTCTAATCTAATAAAGAGAACAAGGGTTAATGTAATAAGGAGTGGCTATTTGTTAAGAGCCACGCTTTGCAGAATTGCTCAGTAGCATTAAACTGGCTGTCTTCAACCTAAAGAAATTACGTTGGGAGAATGATAGTTTTAGAATGTCTATTTTTATACTTTCTTCACACGCTGAGTTGGTTGAATTTTGCGAGATAAGAGTTTTCTCAAATTTCCCGGATCCAACATCAAGAATAAAACTTAAAACAACGCTGCTATTGTAGAAATTCTACTGTATATGATTTTTACCAAAAATGTAACAAAATTTGACAGCGTTCTCGTGTAACAAGAAAGACTCAAATATTATACTCGCATTGTGAGAATGCGCATCAGTATATTCTTTACCTGGATGAAACAAAAGAATCGTCTCTGCACTTGTTTCGCGATAGGTTAATTCGCTTTCTATAATAATTATGAAAACTTAATCAAAGATTATTTGTTAGATTCGTTTTGCTACAGTAGTTGTGCGTTGGTCAGCGGCATGAATCGCATAATCATTTATACATATCTCATTGGATCGTATCGTACTAGTCTATTAATATGCGTCTAATTTGCTTGTCCTCGGCACATTTCTTTAGCAGATTGGTCTGGGTGAATTGATCTGTATCTTATTGAGCTGTATGTATACTGTTGGATTCGTCCCTGACATCATCCCTGGATGAGGGAAAGGAACGTTAAACCTTTATTATTATTATTATTATTATTATTATTATTATTATTATTATTGTCTTTATGTTGCTAAAGGCGTTGTATAGTAAACAACAGCTCTGTAACTGAGACAAATGTTTAACACTCGTTTAGTTCTAACGAGCTGATCAGTAAGATGTGGCCCGAAGGCGCCAAGGACATCACGAGCATCACTAAGCGACCGATCACTGCCGGCACGGACTTCAAGAACTCCATCATCGCTCTCGTGGAGAATCTCGCGTCCAAGGTAAACTGTGGCATCCCAAGCCCCCTTGTTTAGTGTTAGCGGTCTATCAGCTGCGAGCATGCATCTGATGAGCATGCATCAGAATGTGCGGGGTTAAAATCCTGGGCTCTTCCGTCACTGACACGCTTTCGAGTGAGGAAACTGACGTTAACATTAGCTTTAATAGCTGCAAAACACTGCTTTGCTTTCATTCTTGCTCAGTATAATGCAGTATGATATGGTGCAGTAAAGTGCCATTTAATGCAATCTGAAATCATCATCTTCACTTCAATTCCCATTTTAACTGGAGTCGGAATTGAAAAATGTTGCAGCATTTTCGGGAGCCTAGGCTTTCTTTTAATGCTTCTTATACCACCTGAATAAACTTCAAATGTGAAATACACTGTAATGTTAGTTATTTAGCTGCAATTCAAATGGCATTTAATTTATCACAGCAAATTATCATATCAATATTGATATAGCCCTGAGTTACAATGTGATGCAGATACAATTAAATTCGAATAAAATTTAGTGTAATTCAGTGTGACGCAATACAATATAATACAATGCAATACGATATATGATTGAAATTAATTTTTAAAATTGCGAAGACGAAGTACATCAACTCTTTGCTGAATAATTATTTGACTACTTCTAACGTTTTCTATTTGGTCGAATTCTAATTGCTCTGGTAGACTGCCTGAATGTTATGGCAACCATTTTCTGTAATTTAATTTAATTTCAACATTAATTTAGTTTTTTACATTAATTTTCTAGCTCATCTCAGAGTCTCTGGCTCTTGGACTTTTCTTTTACGTGATCGATATTAACAAGACAAGGACTTTAGTTGTGCTGCTGGTAGTTACGTTTGATCGTAAGCATGTATGATATTGTATATGCTATCGATGGTCTACTTTTATACTGTTAGCTCTTTCTTCTTAGCGGAATTTATTTGATCTTTGCAGGAACCCTACTACGTTCGTTGCATAAAACCTAATGAGGAGAAGTCGCCCGTTCTCTTTAACTACGAGAGGTGTAAGCATCAGGTCTTGTATCTTGGACTTCTGGAGAACGTGAGAGTTCGTAGAGCAGGATTCGCTTTCCGCATGCTCTACACTCGCTTCATTAATCGGTGAGCTGCGCAGAGTTTGTACGAAGAATGTATAATAATAATAATAGAGGTTTAACGTGCTTTTCCTCATCCAAGGATGATGTTAGAGACGTATAATTATATTTTTTAATTATAACGCATGTACCGGAAGGCAGTGCACTGATATATATATATATTTTTATTTTTTATTTATTTATAAATATTTAAATAAATATATTTTATTGCACTGATTTCTGGCCGGTCCATGGTATATAGCGCCTCAACTATTCCCCGTCTTCCGCTTTCCTCTTCATGTCCACATATGATCTTTTAATCTTCTAACTTTCGTAATCTTAGTCTGTCTCTGCTTCTGGTTCTATCTTCTATGACTTGTTTTAGAAACTGTCTACCGTTAGAATATTTCCTGTCCAATCTTATTTCATTTCTTAATGTATTTATCACTATGCTTTTTCACAGAGGTGGGGTTTCTAGTTTTATCATCATAAGTTTTACTTTTTAATATTCTGTATCCGGTGAGGACAGTACCATATAGATTGTAAGAGTCGAGATGTACATCATTCACGGTGGCAGAAAGCACCTTCAGTGACTGACTAGCCGGAGATTCCCATCGATCATTAAAATGAAGCGGTTTATACGCTTCATCCAAATCTCCACTTCTCAGTAATACCGTGTAGTTAGAGGAAAGCTCCGAAATGTTTTTCGCATCCTAAGCATAATTCATTTTAAAACATACAAGTTTGTAAAGCTTCACATGATCTTAGTCTTGACTTGAACAGGTGAACTTGTAAATAGACTATTTCGACAAATTGTGCAAATAACGGCAATTTTCTTTATGCCATCATCTTTCATCTGTCGTTAATCTATTATCTTTCTGTCTCTCAGATATAAGATGGTTTCTGCGCGAACTTGGCCCAACGTTCGAAGTGGGTCAGCGAGAGAAGGGGTTGAGATCATCATCGGTGAGCTGTCGTTGGGTGATGACGTCAAGTATGGCTCCACAAAGCTCTTCATACGTCACCCGCAGACGTTGCTTGCCCTGGAGAACGCTCGAACTAATAAACTTCCCGGCATCTGCGTTACTCTGCAAAGGGTTGAGTTTTAGTTTTTTAATTCTATTTCGTTTTAAAATTGACTTTTTTAATTTTGTTTTTAATCGTATCTATAGTTGGTGCAGAATGGAGAGATCACTTAATTGAGAACACATAGAGAACACATAGAGAACACTTGGAGAATACATGGAGAACACATAGAGAACACATGGAGAATACATGGAGAACACATAAATAACATGACTGTTTTGCAGTTTTTCCAGCGATTGTTTGAACTGATAGAAATGCACACAATTTTATAACCTCGGTTTGTACATTCAAATATTCTATATCACACTGAATAACTAACAAATAAAGTAGTCATATGGGATTGGTGAATATATTGAATATTAGCGTAAAACAGTCAAATTCTACCAACGACCTTGATATTTGTCTCGACAAAGAATCCGTTAGAAATTATGCTGTTAGAAATTCCTAATAATTTTATTTTTGGAATCGTTTTTCTAGATGTTTCGAGGAACTTTGGCCAGATGGCGAGTAAAGAAGATCAGAGCGGCGAGACGTATTAGTTGTGCCTATGGTCGCTACAAGCTGCGTGCCTACCTCAATCAACTGCACGCTCTCTTCGGGTATATTCTCGTTGCTTTCATCAGTTTAAAGGCTCCTGTTATATTGAATAATTATAATGAAACTTAAGAATAGATATACCAAAAGCTGACGTAGATAGCGAGGAATGAAATTGAAATTCACCTGAAAAACGTCACAAACCGTATTTTTCAAGTTGAAGACTGCCTGTAGTAGCGGCTCGGACTTCGTTATGATAAAACTCGTGAATCAATGGAGCTTATTTTATGATTTCCTGTATGTGGACGTGGCTATCGCAAGTTATGATAGCTTTAACCTTTAGTTTTAGTTTTTCTAGTAGATCACTTTTATTCATGGAATTGTTCTGCTTAGAGTGATGGCACATGTTTATCTGTTGTCGTGGACGCTGAAGTAAGATATAGACGTATAAATTGAAATTAGAACCTGAGAGTTGCTTAACGTCACTGTGTAATAAAATAAGTAACAATAGAAAAAATGAAAAAATGAAGGAGAATGAAGAAAATGAAAGAAAAGCATTAGTGGAATGGTGAGAGTAGTATAATTTAGTAACGCATTTGTGTATAGTTAGAGGATAAGGAATAAATAAGACCTGATAGGCAGTATATAGTGAGATAAAGACATAATGTTGAAATTTGTAAGAATCTTTAAAGTTTGGACAAATCGCTGAATGAGTTTTGGTTTGTTTTAGAAACGCTCATAAAATGCGCGACTTTGGTAACAGCGTCCAGTGGCCCACGCCTCCAGCTGTGCTCACATCTTACGTGGAGCAGCTAAAGAGGGCTCATCAAAGGTCTGTATTTCTTATGTATAACAACAGTTAAAGTGCTACTGTCATCAATGACAACATCGAGCACTGTAATGTTTTCTTATCAGTATCGGTATGTGCGGGGTTCAAATCTTGGGCTCGCCCGTCACTGACAGCGCTTATGGGTGAGGAAACTGACGTTAACCTTACCTTTACCAGCTTTAATGTTATACTATGATGTTTTTTATGTCACTGACAGCGCTTTTGGGTGAGGAAACTGACGTTAACCTTACCTTTACCAGCTTTAATGTTATACTATGATGTTTTTTATGTTTTATTGGGATGATTAGTCGCTGCGTCATGTCGGAGAATGATCAGTGTATATTCAAACTTGGGATGTTGAAAACAATAGACACCTGCATGAATGATCATTTCACTATAGTTACAGTTTATGTTTTTAACATAAATAATAAAGGTTTAAAGTTTAACGTCCGTTTCCTCATACAAGGATGATGTCAGGGACGTCCCCATCACATTTTACCACAAATAAATTCACCCCAAACGATCTGAAAAACATGTGCTGAAGAGAAAGAAAAAGATCCTAAACGGTGCCGGTCCGGCGATCAAAAAAACAGTCAGGCAGGTTAACGTTTTGAATATTCATTTTTCTAATTGCTACTGATACTCTCACTTACGGTGATGTAATTTTCACAGATATTTTCATTATATCACTGGCTGGAGCCTGTGACGAAGTCGGTAAGATACTCGACCGCGGATCAGTATGTGCGGGTTCAAATCCTGGGCTCGCCCATCACTGACATCGCTTACGAGTGAGGAAACTGACGTTAACATTAGCTTTACTAGCTTTTTTCCATCCGCAGATGGAGAGCTTACATGATATTGAAGCCGGTGCCTCTGGAGGATCGACCAATGCTTCAGCTGAAGGTATTCGCTGCTGACGCTCTGAAGGGAAGGCGCAGGGACTGGGGCTACTCCCGCAAGTGGCAAGTCAACTACCTCTACAGTGTATGGCACTTATTGTCTGTCTGCGTCAGCTATTTTGTGAATGAATAAAAACACTTTATGTTGATAATTAGAAACTTCAGTCATCATCTTCCCTTAAATCTCAGTTTAACTTGGGTCGGGAATTAAATCTTTAACAATTATAAACAGCAATAAATATTTTAATTTAAATATTCATTATTTTTGTTCCAAATTTAGAAATAAATAAATACTTAGTGTTTTTACTGTTATCACGTGACCTGATAGGCAGTTGTACTGATCGCGAGCCCTAATTGTTTACCTATTAAATTGCCAGTAGCCTTAATGTTAATATTTAACTATTCAGGCTTGCAAAATCATGTGTTACTAATTAGTATTGCACATGAAGTTTCTTACTGTGCTTGTGTAGAACAAGATTTATAATAAGATACTTCTACTAGAGCAATTAAATTTTCTTAAATATATTGGTATTATGTCATCATGATATATTTGAATTAGCTTCAAGTGCATATTGATTGCTTGATTGATTCATCGATCGATTAACTGATGTATTAATGGATTGATTGTTTAATTGATTGATTGTTTAATTGATTGATTGATTGATTGAATATAGAGTCAGGAGAACGGTTCAGCAGCTGAGATTAAGGAGGTGGTTGCTACGCTCAAAAGTCAGGATCAGTTTAGTAAAATCATCTTCGCAAACATGGTCAAGAAGGTGAGAAAAAATTATATAGAGATGATTAGCATAAACCAAACGCAAACTGCAAAAGTCGTAAAAGGTGACTAGATAGGGGCTAAGGAACCATCAATGGAGCCATAGATTTCTCCAGTTAACGTCTACTTAAGATCTTAAGATCTTATAATGGCATAGGTTTTACAGAATAAACGGCTAAAGTCAAATTTAACGTGAATTTACTGCCTCGAAAGTATGCCAGTTAACAAAATAACAAACATAACTTAACGGCACACTGGGTCAGGAAGCACAGATGCTTGTTTAAGACCCATTTCCTCCTTCCTCTCAATGGTTATTAGTAATCGTTGCCTTTTGATGGCGCATCAATTGCAGCCGGCGGAGATTTAATAATGACCTTCCATCACCCTGGGATTTTTTCTTTCCTAAGCTGTCAACACTCGGTCTTCCAAGGTAGTCACCCACAAAGTACTAACCGAGGTCGATATAGCTTAACTTCGATAATTGATGCGCAACGAAACCAAGTGCGTTAAATCCAGCCGACATAAAACATATATTGTTAATACAGGATCTTTTCTATCGTGATTGCCTCTTTTTATTTTCCTATTGGTAGCGTGAATATATGCTACTGTAGATATATGCTACTAGTGATATATGCTACTAGTGATATATGCTACTAGTGATATATACTTGAAGTCTTGATTTATGATGTTATTATTGAATGATGAAACAGACCTTAATGACTTTCATGTGTTCATATTGTCTGTATAATTTTCATGTTGTTTTAATTAATTGTAATATGGCATTTTAATGTTACTTTGTCTCTATTAAACTGTATTCGTAGAAATTATTAACTACTTTTGTAGTCAATATAACTAGGATTTCTTAGTCTGTTTATCAAAAACCACAATATTGCCTTCGACCCTCAACAATCCAGACGATTCGGATTTTGAATCTTTACTCGCTTGATTAGTACTGATATTACTGGTAGTAAGATTTACTAGGGATTTAAATGTGGCTGCGCATCTTTTGTTTTAGACAAATAAATTTGGAAAGACGGCAGATAGAGCAATCTGTATAACCGATAAGTTCATTTATAAGCTCGAGCCGAAGAAGAAATTCAAGTCAATGAGGCCAGGCATTCCTCTCTCTGAGGTTGGTTGAGGTTAAATATTCCGTTTTGCTAAATGTAGTCTTTATAGTGACTTACTTCTTACTTGTTTAGTATCGTTTATTTGTTCATCACAGCACGGATTATACAAACAATAGGAATGTGCATGTAGATAAACAAATAGCAATACAAAAGAGGCTATTATAAAATAGCCATAGCTCTGTTCGGTAATACCATAATTAGTAGCCATAGCAGAGTCTAATTGAGTCTGAAATACAAAGAATTTCTATTACATTACCAACTTAAAGTTAAACATATTCTAGAGGTCATCTGTGATTATATCTACATATATCATTTTAATACTACATATTTAACTATTAGGCGGTTTAGTCAATTGTCAATGTTACCAGTCTTGCCAATATCCGAGATTTTACTCTCTGATCAGCTCTACCAAGAATTGATCCCAGAACCTCAGGAACAGCCATGTAGAATTTTATTACGTTTCCTAACGCACCTATACACTGAGCTATGTAGACAATTAGGCTAGCAGCCAGCATTGCGCTGAAGCAGACGTTAATTGTAGCTTGTTTCATGCCTATTTTAATGCTGTAGATAACAGGGATTAGTGTCAGCCCAAGATCAGATAAGTTGTGTATTTGTAATGCTGTAGATAACAGGGATTAGTGTCAGCCTAGGATCAGATCAGTTGTGTATTTGTAATGCTGTAGATAACAGGGATTAGTGTCAGCCTAGGATCAGATCAGTTGTGTATCTGTAATGCTGTAGATAGCAAGGATTAGTGTCAGCCTAGGATGAGATCAGTTGTGTATTGTAATGCTGCAGATAACGAGGATTATTGTCAGCCTAGGATCAGATCAGTTGTGTATTTGTAATGCTGTAGATAACAGGGACTAGTGTCAGCCTAGGATCAGATCAGTTGTTTATTTGTAATGATGTCGATAACAGGGATTCGTGTCAGCCTAGGGATCAGATCAGTTATTCATAATGCTGTAGATAACAGGGATTAATGTCAGCCTAGGATCAGATCAGTTGTGTATTTGTAATGCTGTAGATAACAGGAATTAGTGTCAGCCCAGGATCGGATCAGTTGTGCATAATTCATCTTCAGGGAGGCAACGATCTCGTGTTTTGTCTCATCACCTCACCGCAGGGCTCAGACAGGGTGGGCGAGTTAATCGGAGCTCTCAGCAACATCTGGCTCTCGTATGTATCAATCAGTTAATCGTTTAATCAATCTATCGAGATATCTATCTGTCAGCATTTGTGAAGCTGATTAGCAGAGTGGACAGAACACTTGTCTGATAATCTGTAGGTTGTGGATTTCAAATCCAGTAAGACCTGAGGGCTCTGATGGAGCCCTGTTTCAAAACATGACGTTAAATTTAGCTATAGATACGATCAACTTTGCTGTATTTAATCAATCTATCATTCTATTCTATTTCTCTCTGTCTTAGTGCACTGTGTACTGGCAGGTCCATGGTATATATCGCCTCCACTATTCTCTGTCTTCCGCTTTCCTCTTCATGTCTACACGTGAGTGGATCTTTAAATCACCTAACATTTTAATCTCGGCCTGCTTCAGCCTCTATTTCCCTCCATTCTACCTTCTATGACCTCGTTTAGCAGACTTCCCTCCACCCTTAGAATGTGTCCTATCCAAAATTTCTTCCTATTTCTCAATACATTTATCCACTTCTATCTGTGCCAACACTCTCCAGAACTTCCTCATTTGTAGCCTTTTGAGTCCAGCTCATCCTTTCCTTTCTTCTCAATATCCACATTTCCAATGTCATAAGTTTCCTTATGTCTTCCTTCCTTAAGGTCCATGTTTTTCGCATCCATACAAAGGCGTGGTCCATACCAAGGTTTTCACTATCTTTATCATTGTGATCTTTCTATTATAGTTAGAAAATTTAATAGCTCTATTTTTGTTATTACATCGATTTACCAGTTAAGTAATGAGTTGTGCGATCCTTTAATAAAGCTATTAAGTAATCTTTTAAACAATATAATTAAACTTTGCAAAGTAATTGTATAGAAATTATCTGTTATTTATTTGTTATTTATGTATTATCATTTTTATTAATTTTGTATTATATTATCCATTATATAGTTATTTCTATGTTGTTTATATATCTTGAAATTTAAACGAATTGAAAAGTCTCAAATATCTATTAACTGATGGATGATATGATGTAGGACAGCGAGGATTTGAGGCAGTCTATTCGTATCCCGACCCTAGTTAAACTGTGATTCAAGGGAAAATGATGATGATGATGATTGTTTATTTATCTTGATATTTAGTCAGATCATTAAATATGGCTTCATTGCAGGAAGCACAAGAGAGACCTGCGTGTAATAGTTGGTAGTCATCTTCAATGCATGATCGCCAGTAAGCCCAAAACTGCTTCAGTGGAACTGGGGGTGAATGGTCCGAATTTTAACAAGAAAGGAGATAATATTGTGCTGCACTGGCCAACATTGATTCAATCCTGATTATTTTTAAGTTCTACCAAGGAAGATATTTTGTGATATTTTCTGTGTAGTTAATGAATTGGAAAAGGTTTAATATGATCCATTTATTAACTTCTGCTTATAGATCTGAAACAAAAGATAGTTTAACCTACTGGGTACGAAACATTTGTTGGATAAAAATGCTTCATCAAAATCATTTTCAAAGAATTTAGCTGTGTTCCTTGTAATTTAACATCTTTAAACTGCTTTAGCAAATCAATAAGAGAAGTACTTAGGATTCTCGTTTGTCTCCCATATTTTTGCACTTAGTATGTATTGTAATAACTTTGTATTTGTTATAATTACATTGCATATTAATATTATAATAGTGAAGCTATCCAGCACTGTATCTATCTATTTAATGTGAGCTTTAAGTTTACAAATTTTACGAAATTATATATTAAAACTCACTGTCTAGTAGTAGTAGTACTAGTAGATTACTAGTAGCTATTAAATGCATTCTATTACTATTGTATTAGTAGTTTATAATTGAGCAGTGCGTCGTAGCATATGAATTAACCTCATTAGCACGATAGCTTAGCAAGGTAGACTGCTTTTTGCTGTAGGCCAACCAGTAGTTCAGAGGTATTACTAATTAATAACTTATCTAAAGCGTTATCGCCCAATTTGCGGATAAATTAGTGCTTTGTATACTTATAGTTTGATTGTTAGTTAAGAAATATTTTTAAATTTTCTCTTTCTAGCATCACACTGAACTCTGCTGTCACTACTGTCTCTATCATTCCTGCTTAAATAAGATCATTCCTGTTTGATATTTTCCATTTACTGCACCTTATGTTTTGCTGAAATAATTGATTACAAAATTTAAGAATTTCTCCATTACGTTGCAATTTTGAATTAGTGAAAGTAATGAAAGAATTGTAATTTTTGAAACATTAATTATATAAAGAATGAATTTCTATTATATGTTACCATTTTAAGTTAAACTTTAAAAAATCATAAAAGGATAGTTATTCCCTTGGTACTTATTCGGTGTAAATGGATATTAGCTTCCTGTCATAAGATGCTTTTCTGAGTTTACTGACTACATTTGATTTACTCTCTGTTGTGCAGCATTGTTTGTTGCATAACTTTTGTACAATAAATCATAATTTGTGTATGATATTCTGTACTCTAATAAACAATCGTCACTGCAGGGGAGACCAGCCGTATACTGCAGATGCTGTAAGAGGTTATGAAGAAGCAGGAAGGCAACGAAAATAAACTCAGTAGCCTTATTTTTCCAAGCTCTCTCTCTTAGTGCACTGCCTACTGGCAGGTCCATGGTATATAACTCCTCCACTCTTCTCTGTCTTCCGCCTTCCTCTTCATTTCCACATATGAGTGGGTCTTTAAATCATCTAACATACCTAATTTTCCAAGCTAAGAGCTACAATAGGCCTACCGTTACGAAAACGTCGTGCATTGTGAATTTATGAGGAACTCAACTTGTTGTTCTGTGATGTCACTGACAGAATGTAGCTTAATTAATTATCTACGGGTAGTTGTTTGATGTGTGTAGTTGTTTAGGAATTTAATCATGTTTGTCATTTTATTGTTACCTTCTCGTGTAATAGCTACATGTATGGATTCACTGCGATATCTTGGAGTAGAGAGAAGTTAACACACAAAGAGTAATACAGTCATCCTCAGTATAATCTTCCCCTGAATCCCAGTTTAACTCTAGGGGCGGGATTTGATCATTTTCCAGCAATTTCTGGAGTCTTGGCGCTTAGCATGCTTTTCTGACGTTGTTTTGGATCTTAGTGCTTTGCCGCCTTTTACGACACCTGCAGTTTACGGCTGACGTATTCTCAGCAACTCGAACACAACACGGATAACAAAGAATAATACAGTAAATATTTCTAAACTTATAGTTATCCAGAGAAATAAAAAGCGGACGAAAATTAACCATTTCACAGAGTAAAGAAGATTGTAACTAATTTAGACACTAAAGGCCGACAAGCTGAAACAATTTAGATAGGTAACTATCTGCAAAATCTAACAGGCTTCAATTAAAGCTACTGTCAACTGAAATGATCTAACAATATAATTAAGGCTAGGCTACCAAAGTAAACGATACAAGTGATACTGACTAGAACAATCTCTATAGGTTTATTTTACTTACATATTAATAAATTATGTAGACGGTTCATCCTATCAAATACAGAATCATTGGATATATCTAGCTACACACTATACGAATGCCGTTATCTTACAGTAAAAATGTTTCTTATTGCTCTACTTTAAACAAATTTACTTTAAAATTATTTATTTAAATTAAATTTATATTAAATTATTAATAAAAATAATTATTAATTTTTTTAATGAAATTATTAATTATCTTCATTATTTAATTATTTCTTATATTAACATTATTTATTATTAATATTAATAATTAATTAATTTAATTATTAATTAAAATTATTAATTACTAAAGTTTATTTATTGTGCAACATTACCGCTGCAAAACAATATAAATTGCCACTGTTATATTGTCACTAAATTTCAATATCAAATACGATATTCAATCAAATTACAGTTCGTCCTTCAGTCAACGGTAACTCTAACAGCACTACAACACATTCTCCTGAGTTGTTTTCTTATAGGCAGCCAAGGCTCTCTGCAAACTTCTTCTCGCTTCTCGAACCTTCATCTCCTGCCTCGCTATGTCCTGGTCAGATATCACAACGCTCTACACACAGAAACACGTACGATACTCGATTAGAGTCAATTTTAACGACCATTTCCAACTTTGGATTTGTCTCAATTGTATCTGTATACAAGTATCTGTATAATTGTATCTGTACAAGTGTAGGTGTTCAGAATCCAAAGCTGAAGAGAATTCCAAATAGCCACATTGGTTGTGGCCATTGATTAATTATTAAGCCACTCAACTATCAACGACTTCAACGACCATTTCCAACTTGGATTTGTCTCAATTGTGTTCGATGTTTTCAGGAACGACATTAGCACTCTAATTCAATTAATCTTTAATCTAAACAATCTTTAATTGTTGTTGTTACAACAACAATTTAGAGTGCTTACAATAGAAATACTACCCGGCTCTGGTTAAGTAAGGCATAGCATTGCTAAAGCTAATGCCAAGTTTAACGTCATTGTCATGTTCAACAGCGTATCAGTGACGGGGAGGGAACTGTATTTGAATCCTGCACTTATAGATACGCCGTTAAGCAATATACATCTATCTACAATCTGCATATAAAAGTGCACTGCAACAAAAATATATGCACAATTTTCTGATTATATTGTAAATATTACAACAGAATCATTCTGCAACTTTACACATTCGTAAGTGACAAAAATGATCTAGCAATGGGAAAACTATAGATGCACAGACCTGATTTCTGTACATAGATCTAAGTATAGGTGTTCAGAATCTGCAGAGAATTCCAAACAGCCACATGGGTTGTGGCCATTGATTATTAAGCTACTGAACTATCGTGTCCATTATATACCCAACAAAACAGTTGCATTTCGTATGAAGTGATACTTTATCACTTATCTGCCAATTAATTGACAGCATGATATCAAAAGTACATAAATAGAAAATCAGCATATAGAAACAAGCATATAGAAGAATATACAAGTAATGCACACACTCGACTAATCAGATTTACCTAATGAGCTGTTACAGCAAAAATCAACGGATGGATTATTTTCTATACAAAAGAATAGTCTTCATTAATAGCCTCAACAAATAAATGCAATTTAAATACACTTCAAAAAATCATCTACAGTTTGCTTAAGTTTGTTACAGTTTGTTTTTTCTTCTGCTTCACACACTTCAGGCTTCTTTTTTCTGAGTCCTACCATCGATAGAGAGAGCCTTTCCTTGTATTGTAGTAGGACTAAAAATAACAAGTTTCTTCTGAATTTAAAGTAAGATTAAACCTTTCTCTCTTCCTCTCTCACCTCTCTCTCTCTCGCTCACTCTCACTCTCCCTCTCTCTCTCTCTCACTCTCTCTCTAGCGTTCTGCCAACTGACATGTGCAAAATTAAATTAGACAAAATATGCCGAATAAAACGACACATTGAACCTGAACGAGTGGTTGATCGGTGCACATATTGACGGCAGGATTGCGCTGTAGCAGAGCCTTCGACACGCTCTGTCCTGTGATTGGCTGATTGTTGAGGTGCAGCGTTGCCGCTATGCTCTGCAATATGCTCTCTGGTCCCACCAACTCTGGACTTATGCCTTCAAGCAATAGAGTTCAATCGACAGAATTTATAAACTCTACATTTAGAGAGCATTAAGAGCTTCGTAGTTAGGTCAAATGTAATATTATGTAACTTTTAGGGACACCAATTTTGTCAAGAATTCTGTCTGTTGTATCAATAGAATTAGTAAGACTCAAACCAGCTAGCTTGCTGTATAGTTAGATTCTGCTGATTGAACTATTGTCATATATAATCACGTTTTAGCATGTGAATTGTCAACAGTAGTTTGTGCTTTATATTCAATGTCTCCATCAAAGTTTTACAAAGGGAAATTGTTTTCACTAACAATTTTCACTAAACCCAACAAAAAAAAAATTATGGAATATAAAGGAGGGCATAACGGGATAAATCATCACATGGCTGCAATGTATATTGAATTTTGGTAAGCGAAATAATTGAAAGTTAGCTTCAATGAGATAATAATGTACAAGTTTGTATGATATGTGGTACCTGCAGATAGCGGTAGAGAGATAATAATGTATAAAACTTGTATGATATGTGGTACCTGCAGAAAACGGTAAAGAGATAATAGCGTACAAGTTTGTATGATATGTGGTACCTGCAGATAGCGGTAGAGAGATAATAGCGTACAACCTTGTATGATATGAGGTACTTGCAGATAGCTCATCGTTTCACCACTCGAATCAGATGCAAACAGTCCTTCGAGTCTCTTTGCCCAGAACAACTGCCAATAACCAAACAACAGTCATTTGTCACATACAATATGGGATGTTCAAAGGTGAATATGAAATTAAAGCTATCAGCACCTATTTGTATACATGTATGCATAAACCTAAACCAATTAAAATTGCCAAAATCAACAGATGACACCAGTTTAATGTTCCCATTTAATATACTGCATAGGTCAGTTTAAAGTTCAGTTAATTGTGTGATGACGCCAGGGATAATATTAGAATGTAAATATCAGAAATAGGAAAACACTCAATAAAACAACCAGTACAAAGCTGTTAACTGTTCAGACTTGCTTTCAGATATTAAAAAAGTGACTTATCATTGAATAGATTTCCCCAAATAGATTAGTAGAGAGATCTCGAGTAATTTTAATAAGATCACATTATATCTGAATAGATTAGTGTAATATCACCAAGAATATTGCTTAAATCTACTCAGTAGATTTACAATAGAATGAGCATTTTACTTCATTTTACCTCATTAAATAATTAATTAATCTCATTGGTTCTAAGTGGGTCTTAAACAAGCAATAGTGCTTCCTGGTCCAGTATTGTTACTTTATTTTAAACATTCTCAATTTCGCTCTAATAATATCAAAGAATTCGCAATACCTTCAAATACTTTCATTCCAAAGAGTCGAAGCATCAAATCATGAGCATGAAAGAGTAAGGACCGACATTGGAAGATAGCAGAATTAAAAGCTATCAATATTCATTAAAACACACAATGACATTTCAATGTTAATTACATTATAAAAATATAAGACAAACCTGACGAGGCATCTCCTGGCTGCCGTGTTTAATGTCTGTTCTTGTCTTGCTGTCTGGATGATTACATACGACAGTCACCGGTTGCTTGAATATGGAAGCCGTCTGACGTATCGGCAGCACGAGATTGGCGTCATGACGAGTTCCTTACAAAAATATATAGACGTCTTTACTATCTGCAGCTCATGTACTTTCCATAAACAATATGTGATTTGAAATAATATACAAATATAAATATATAATATAATATTATATATACATGTATGTATATACATATATATTAATATATAATAGAATTATATATATATATACATATATACTGTATAATATAAGAATATTCAAAGAGTTAATTAAAAATTTATGTCGAAGATTTTGTATCTTACAATACCACAGCATATAGATAAAATGAATAAACTGAGGTTTGATATCCCAATAGGATATTAGTGGTTTTCAATCATGGAACAATTACTTGCAATTCTGGAGTCTTAACTGCTCGCACATACAAGAAGGAATTGAAATAAAACACACGACAAACATTAGAAGGTCAATAAATAAAAATAATAATTTGCAATAATTTTATAATGTTCACTCAAAGCAAGGCACTATGTAATAGCGTCAAATTTACAAAAATTTAAAATTTAAAATGGAAAAATTAAGAAGGCAGTCTACACATACAAATATATGTTGAATTAGAATGATTAATGTTCTACAAAACAGATATCATATAAAACATTATACATAAAATTAACTTATTAAAAAATAACTTATTATTATCATTAAACCTTATATATTACTAAAAATTATATATTACTACATTGTAGCCTATACTTCTTAAGAATAAAGCAGTTTTATATTTCTTTACCATATGATGTATTGCATTTTTAAAATAAATTGGGAAATATTAAAATACCTAAGTCAAAATAAATGAGTACTGACGGGCATTGTAAAACAATTAGTATCTAAAACTTAATCATTACCATTATCGCAGAATTGACTGTAACAGTTCAGATTTTCATTTACATCAAATTTTATTTACAAATTTTAATTAAACTGACTTACTTTTAAGTACACCTGACGGATGCTGCATGCGACCATTTCTGAAGTCAAATGAAGCAGCATCGAATTTGCTGCCAAGAATTCTCGCTAAAGCCGGTTTACTGCGAACCCTTCGACCATCAGGACTGTCAAATCAAAATACTTTATGCAGAAATATCAGTAACTTATCAGTAATAGTTAAAAAAATATCGTACAAGATACATATTTCCTAACAAAAAACAAATGTTAAACTAAGCATTAGCACATCGTCCTATAGGCAAGTAACAACTAAACCGTCAAACCCAAACAATATTGAGTAATAGAAATATTTGAATGTAGGCTACAATCCTCAATTACATATCTATCTTACACAACATAACATATTACTTTTGTCATAGTTTTTAAGCAAAAACTTTAGCATTTCTTCTAGCTCCATCTTTCTTTGTTTACTGCGGTGGTCAGCTT
The DNA here is from genome assembly GCA_905160935.1 of Enchytraeus crypticus. NCBI lineage: Eukaryota > Metazoa > Annelida > Clitellata > Enchytraeida > Enchytraeidae > Enchytraeus > Enchytraeus crypticus. Next base: position 429,015 of record CAJHZI010000766.1, read on the forward strand.
GATAGGGTATTTCAATGCCCTCTCTGCTGGATGTAGTGAACAAATTTTATTTTCTGTTTGATGCTACATATGAAGGGGCCTAAACTGATTAAATAAGAAAACAGATGAAAAAGACCTACCTAATATAACACACATCAGTTTTTCCTACAGACAGTCCAACCTTCTGCACCACTTCCTCGCGCTTCCACCCAGGAGGTAAGCCAGACACATCCGGTCGTCTACGATCAGGATTAGACATTGAAACAATATCTTACGAATTTAATTAAAAATATAGAATACTAGTTGTTTAAGGTTAACTTTTTTAAATCAATTAGATTTCCATTCAAAATTTATTATTTCCAAGCTTCCAATATTTAAGTACCAGATCTGGAACAATAACATTAAGTTTATTAAGTTAATAACAAAATCTAAATTTGATAGAAATGCATGAATTTTCAATTATACCCCAATGTCTATAACTGATAAATTTATCCAACCATTTTAAAATCAGAAATAATTGTACTAATATCCCTTATTCAAGAAGAATCAAGGAGTATTTAGCTATTGTAATTTATACTTCCACCCTTATCTTTGTACTGGTATAAACATTTTATTTTTGGATTTTGGAATTAGCCCCTTTTTGGGTCTTCTATTTCTCACTGGCCTGAATTTGTCTCAATAGTGCTTGATGTTGTAATGGACGACAATAGACTTCTAATTGTTGAATTTGTTGTTATTATTATAGGTGCGATTTCTTAAATTTACTGATACCAATACATTAAAATTGTTAAGATGAGAAATGATGTTGAAATTCCTTTTAAAAACAACTGATTAAATTGGCAGTTTAAGGGTTAGCTCTGGATTGAACCTTTAATCTAAATTCATGAAATTATATACGACATCCTATCCATTATTAATTCCGAGTTTGGAGGATCAATTCCCGGTAGAACTAATCAGAGTAAAATCTCGGATATTCACAGAACTGGTAACATGGATAATGGACTAAAATGCCTAATGATTAAGCATGTGGTACTAATGCTGACAGAATATCATCACAAATGACCATTTTACTATAATAAGTATATTTTAGTACATTTTATTTTTTATTACTGTAACTTCCATTTGTTTGTAAACAAAAATTACTATAGTATAGTTGGCAGCCAAAACTTCAGCAGCCACAAGTAGTCCGAACAAAAATATAGTACAGAAATTTATGTAACCAAAAGATATCAGTAGCGTTAGGCATTAGATCAATGACAAAACTCTCATTTGCGGTTTATAAATTATTAAATTAAATTTCGCTAAAGATTAGATTTATGTTTAGGGTTGGGTTTAGGGTTAGTGTTTAATTTGAATTAAATTAGAGTTATTTTAATGGAATTCGAGTTAGATAACATGACATCTAGGAAAGAAACTATACAATTTTTGTCATTGATCTTGATCCATGCATTCATGGGACTGCCTCCAAATGGGCTCAAATTGTGTCAAAACTAAGGGTGTGTCCATTACACTTTTTAACGGATTATTGCATACATGAATGCATGGGGACTGCCTCCAAATGGGCTCAAATTGTGCCAAAACTAAGGGTGTGTCCATCACACTTTTTAACGGATTATTGTAGAGCACAAGTTACTCTATCAAAATGGTGCATGTCTTTATCAGAAGTTAAGGCCCCTTCTATTTCAAATTTGCAGTTGAACTTTCATCATTTTGCAGATTTACTTAATATACTCATTGAATGAGTGCCTCCAAATTGGCTCAAATTGAGCCAAAATTAAGGGGTGTCCATCTCACATTTTAACGGATTATTGTAGAGCTCAAGTTGCTCTATCAAAATGATGCATGTCTTTATCAGACGTAAGGCCCATTCTATTTCAAATTTGCAGTTGAACTTTCATCATTTTGCTGATTTACATGTATTTACTTAATGTACGGCTACCTTCAAATGGGCTCAAATTGTGCCAAAACTAAGGGGGTATACATCACACTTTTCAACGGATTCTGGTAGAGTACAAGTTGCTCTATCAAAATGGTGCAAATATCTTTATCAGAAGTTAAGGGTCTTTCTATTTCAAATTTGCAGTTGAACTTTCACAATTTTTTAAATTGACAAATTGTGCAAATGTTCTTCAATCCCAGAATTTTGACTGTTCGCAAATCATTTATTCTTTAATTCGCAAGTTACTTCTTGGAACGCTGTTAATTAGACGAAAAGACCTAGATTTTGTGACAATTGTACAGTTTCAATGTAATAATAATAATAATAACAATAATAATAACAATAATAATAACAATAATAATAATAATAATTATTATTATTATTATTATTATTATAAAGGTTCAACGTCCGTTTCCCTATCCAAGGATGCTGTCAGGGACGTCCCCACAGCACACATAACTGCAGATCAATTCACCCAGAACAATCTGCAAAAGAAATGTGATGAAGAAAAGTTGGGTCCTAAACGAAAGCCAGTCCGGTGATCAGATATGGTCAGGGTAGATTGATTATGTCTACGGTGGGAAAAAGTAAGTCTTTAGCTTGCTAGAGAAAATTTAAAGAGTAAAACAAGAGCGAAGATTAACAGGTAAAGAGTTCCAGATTGTGGATGCTGCGTAAGATTATGAACGTCTGCCCAATGATGTGAGAATATTTGGAACAGAGAGAAGTTTGACATCGGTGGAACGAAGAACACCTGAGGGACGATAGGGAAGAAGAATTCCAGATAAGTAAGAAGGCTTGCCAAATCGCAGAGTCTTGAAAGTAAATAAAGCAATTTTATATTTTATGCGTTGATTAACAGGGAGCCAGTGAAGACTGCAAAGTAGAGAAAGAGAGCGAAATTGACGTCGAGAGGACTTACAAACAATACGTGCAAGAGAATTTTGAACGTGCTGCACACTATTGAGAGAAGAAAAGGCAACCCATGTAATAATGAATTACAGTAGTCGAGCTTTGAATGAACTATAGAATTAGCAAGGATAATGGCTGAATTTCTTGTAAGGGATGGACGTATTTGCCTAATTTGACGAATCTGAAAGAAATAAGCACGACAAACGGATGAGATATGGAATTTAAAGTCAAGGTTATCATAATTTTTTAAATATAATCTAGTTACACACATGACATACCGCATGTGCTACAGAGTTTCCTTTTCTTGGTTTCTTTTTGTAGTTTTCGTTATTTCCTCCATTCCTCTCCATGGTTAATAGTAATCGCTGCCCTTTGTTGGCGAATCAATTGCAGTCTGCGCGGATTTAAGAATAGCCTTCCAATACCCTCGGGATTTTTTCCTTTCAATGCTTTCAACACTCAGTCCTCCAAGGTGGTCGCCCACAAAGTAGGCCTACTAACCGGCGCGATGAAGCTGAACTTCGTTCACCTGATGCGCAGCTTAATCGAGTGGGCTTAATCTCCCTCGATAAACACCCCCCCCCCTCCCCGCAAATATGACTCCAAGTTTATTGGCGGATCGAAAAGGTGAAAGTGCAAGATTCTGAAAATTAACAGTTATTAGTAAGTTAACTTCTTTGCAAGGAGAGCCAATCAAAAGGTATCCAGTTTTCGAGGGATAAACAGCAAGACGATTAGCACAAAACCATGAATAAACCTGGTCTAGAATGGATGAGAGATGAGTTAGTTTCTGATCGGAATCATGATTGAAATATATATGTTAACCTAATTCAGTATGTCGTCTGCATAGAAATGAAAACTTATGGAGAACTGAACAAGCAGGTAGCTAAGAAGAGTGATAGGGCCTATATAAAGAGAAGAGCAATGGACCTAATACTGAACCTTCAGGAACACGGCGTAGGAGGGTTAGTTCAGAAAAGCGATTGAAGATGTACCATCTCATTGACATTTTAAAACTGCATTGGCATCATCTTTAAGTACTGGAAAGCCAGTATGTATAAATTTTAATTTGATGTAATTTGAAATTACGTAATTTGTAATATGACGATTAAATAATTTCAATGTGTTATTCAATTACATTTTTCCAAGTAATTGTTTTTGTAATTCAATTAGCCCACATGGAAGCCTGTAATTTTCCCACCTCTGTGAGACAATGCTCTTAACCGGCAATTTTTTCATCAGTGAGTGCCAGCAGTTTGCCATCAGTTATGTTACTGCTGGGACAATGTCGATTACTCTAATTTGAAAAAAAAATAATCGGAAGTTTTTCGGCTGTTGGCCCAATATTTGATGTTTGTCGGGAAGCAGTAAAATCATACATGGGCATCTGGAAATATTCCAATGAACGACATCTACGCTTAATTTTGTCTAGAATTATCACATATGACAATCGATCAGGCATACAGTTCTCGCGTTCATCATTGCACTTTCCCGGTGGCCTTGATATCTCTTCTCCAACCTCATACTGTCTTTGCTGAAAGCGTTCTACAGGTTCTTCACTTATACTGCTCAAATTTGTCGCGAAATAAATCTACATGTACCGGTGAATGCAGACAGCGCATTTTCAGAGCTACCCGGCAAACGGTCGCAAAACAATCCTTTAAAATATTACAGCCACTCTGCTATTCGATGTCATCTAGCTAATTAAAAGAATTGTTTAAGCAGACTGCATTATATCTTAGAATACTACAAGAAACCTTTGCCAAAGAAAAGAGGTCTCTCGCTTGCCGCTTTGCTCTGCAATAAATCTGTCTATGCCATATAATTTTTTATTGTTATTCTTAATATTAGTATTACATTAAATATTGCTTTAAAGTTGAGTCTCTTTATCCTGTTTATTATAGTTTCATTTACCAGTACGTGTTGTGTCCGAGTTGCAGAAAAATAGATCAACTGTGGAGTGTATGTGTCGTAAAAGGCGACAAAGCACTGAGATCCAAACCAATGTAAGAAAGGGCATTCGTTTAGTCAGCGCCCAAGCTCTATAGATTGCTACAAAATTTTCTAAAACGAGTAGGTAATTATATCTATTCGTATCCAGACCCAAGCTAGACCCGAAATTCAAGCGAAGATGATGACGATGATTATAGTTTGATTATAGCGCCGATTCAGATCAGTACGGAAAGAGCCGTTTTGCTACCTCACAGCCGACATTAAACAGACATATCTCACAATTCTAGGGACCCTTCCTTGAGTAGTATTAAGACCATGTATCTGAATTGTACATGTCTTTGTACTTTGTACAAATTTTTAATTGTATTTTGGACTGATTATCTGGATTTTGGAATTTGCACCGTTTTTGGACCTTCTTTTTGCTCGCCGGCTTGATTTTGTCTCAATAGTGATCGATGTTGTCATTGATGACTGTAGCACTGTAATTGTTGCTATATGTTATATGTCATGTGACCTAGGGCAGAAGAATCACTTTAGACCTACATGTGTAAAGGTTATGTATCGTAGGTAAATAATAGTAGCAGTCTAACTTTTATTTTTTTTAAAACAAGAACTACCGTATTTACCAGTAGGCTATGTTACGATAGTTTCGGCATTTGCGTGCATATATAGAGGTGGTTAACAAGACTTCTACAGAATGGAAATATAGATACAAATTCTTATTTAAAGTTACACCCATTGCATATTTTAAAAGCAACAGTTAATATTTAAGAACACGGTGGAATGTAAATAAGCACAAAAATATAACAAAATAATAACAGTGATTTAGATCAAATTAAAAACTAAAGTTGAAGTAATATCAGCTGCCGAGTATGAAACAGTCAGAAAGATCACTTCAGTTATCAACCATGTTGTTAGTATCCTAATTATCAAGTAACAGAGCTACTAACTTAATCATCCATCGATACACATCTTCTTCTTCAGTGCACTGCCAAGAGGCAGGTTCAAGGCACATATTCATACTGAAAGTTAGCTCTCTCGCTCCATATGAGCACTCCTTAGATCAACAAGTTAATCCCTTCACAAAGTCTATGCCTTACCTATACCTTATGCAGCCTATAACTTGGGAAAGGTATGGCTTCTGAGGGTGGTTCCCGTTGCCTTCCTCAGATGGATTAATTACCATTTAATCATGGGGGAAAATATTTCATGATGAGGTGGGTCCCTTCTTGCCATCCTCAGCTCCTAACTTAGTCGCCTCTTACACGCAGCAGATTGTTTGCGGTTACCCTATTCTGCAGTGGTCCCACCACACCCGAGCACAACATGATACACATAACACAAGCATAAACAACTGTTCTCATATAAAATATCAATAACAAAGGTGCGTTACTTTCGTTTTAAAACTAAACTGCTTATCAAACACTATAATTAATTATAGTTTACTTTCCAAATTGTGTAAAGATTTAATACAATGTAAAATGAAACCATATTATTCTGAAGCCATATTAGCTATACACAAGCTATAGACTACCTTTGGTGTGGCTAAGGCATAGCCATTTGTGAAGGGATTAACTCGTTATTCGATGGTGTACTCTTTATGAAGCGTGAAAAGCAGCATATTTGTAGAAATATGGACCTTGGACCTGCCGCTTGGCAGAACGCTAGAGAGAGAGAAAGAAATATGAAACAGCATAAAAGTCGAAGGAAGAATCAAATAGGGGTCCAAGTCTATAAAAGTTAAGGGCTGGATTAAAGTTTAATAAAGGCGGGCTATTAAAGTTTAGTAAAGGTAGATTGGGACCAGATCCCACTAGACATCGATGGAGTGCTCATTACAGCTCATGAACGAATAACAATATACTGAAAAACATAATATCAATTAGACTCTTTGATATTTACGAATAGAATAAACATCTGTACCTCTAACAATTGTTGAAAACATGTAAAACAGAAGATGTTACATTTGACTGATATTATAAAACAATAGATATAATTACACAAATTAATCATAAAGATAATACATATTGATTTTCATTTTACATCCTTCAATTTTAGTTGTGGAACCATATTAATCGAGCTGAGAGTGTCCAACAGCCTAAAAATGCAGCCATAATAATGTTTATAGAACGAACTGCGATTAATGTTTACGAATTAACGATTTACAAACAAAGATTACAAATAACGTTTAGTTTAGCGTTTACAGTTTACTGTACTATATAGTACATAATGTATTATATATGCAGGACTTATGAAACAGCAGCAACATCAGAGCACTGCTATTTCAATTGTCAAGAATTAACAAAACATTCACAACGCAATAATGATAATATTAGTAACAACTACAGTGCTACAGTCATCAATGATTACTTCGAGCACTGTTATTGATAATAACGCTGTTATACATATAACAAAAGCAATACTGAAGAGTGATGTGATTGATATTAGCATAATAATTGGTTTCATTAAACAAAAATAATTTGAAATTAATCAATTTGAGATTTTTACAGTTATGTGGCAATATAAGGTAACATTAGGTTATAGCACTCGTGATTCTGCTATTGAACCCAAGCCAAGTCTACAAGCAAAAAGCAATATGGTCCAAAAAAAACTGAGTAAAATACAATGTCCAGTTAACCAATAGAAGTATGCAATAGAGATCATACAGCATCATAAGAATATAAAATATGCAGATGGAAAAACAACATTGAACATAACTCTACTGATAAATAAGGAGATATCTATCAATATATATATATATATATATATATATATATATATATATATATATATATTACATATTTATATATATATATATATATATATATATATATATATATATATATATATATAATATATATATATATATATATATATATATCTTAGTGCACTGCCTACTGGCAGGTCCATGGTACATAACGCCTCCACTCTTCTCTGTCTTCCGCCTTCCTCTTCATTTCCACATATGAGTGGGTCTTTAAATCATCTAACATACCTAATCTCGGCCTGCCCCTGCCTCTTTTTCCTTCCATTCTACCTTCTATGACCTCTTTTAATAGACCTTCCCCCCTTAGAATGTGTCCTATCCATCTCTTCTTCCTATTTCTTAATACATTTATCAACTGTCTATCTGTGCCAACTCTCTCCAGGACTTCCTCATTTGTAACTTTTGAAATATATATAATATATATATATATATATATATAATATTATATATATATATACATATATATATAATATTATAATATTATATATATATATACATATATATAAATATATAATATTATATATCTTCTTCAGTATGGATATATTCTTCAATATTATATTATATATATAACTATATTATATAGATAATTTATATATATATATACATACTGTATATATATATATATTATATATAATATATATATATAAATTATATATATATATATATATATATATATATATATATATAATCTACTACATACAAAGTTACCTCTAATGAAACGATAAGAAAAAATGTGAACATTAGAAAAGAATACATGCAGCAAAACAATTAGCATTTGTGTATAGTTCATTGCTAGTAGAATGTTACTTACACCAGGATGCTTTTGCAAGTAATCTGTAATTTTACATTAAACCAGTAAACAGTTCGAGAATATCTTCCCTCAAAGCATTCAAAAGGGTACTATACAGGAGCAAACGTAAAAGCATACTACTAACATTCAATTAAATATTCAAGTTTCTTACAAAACTGTTCAGAACAGGAAAACAGAATACTCACTAGAAAGATTAAGTAATCATGCAATTCCCATTTGCAGCAGTAATTTAATATAATATACAAGTGTGCGTAATTTACAGTATGTACCCTGGTGAGAGTTTATGTTCAATAGTAGCACGCTGAGCAGAGTGGACATCAGGTGCACGCTGAGCAGAGTGGACATCAGGTGCACGCTGAGCAGAGTGGACATCAGGTGCACGCTGAGCAGAGTGGACATCAGGTGCACGCTGAGCAGAGTGGACATCAGGTGCACGCTGAGCAGAGTGGACATCAGGTGCACGCTGAGCAGAGTGGACATCAGGTGCACGCTGAGCAGAGTGGACATCAGGTGCATGCTGAGCAGAGCGGACAACAGGTGCATGCTGAGCAGAGTGGACATCAGGTGCATGCTGAGCAGAGTGGACATCAGGTGCACGCTGAGCAGAGTGGACATCAGGTGCACGCTGAGCAGAGTGGACATCAGGTGCACGCTGAGCAGAGTGGACATCAGGTGCACGCTGAGCAGAGTGGACATCAGGTGCACATGAAGTTTGACATCTGAACTTGTATTGTTAACAGGTTGCACCAAGCAAAATTTTATGTCTGAAAAAGCAACATAAAAATTACTAGAAAAAGAAAAGTAAAATGATGATAATGATTACTATCACTAGTGTTGTATGATTTGGCAGATCTCTGCCCCCACACCCACACTCTATTTGCCTTTTGCAATACATTCCACAACTTCATACAATCCCACTGCAAAACATGTATACAGTTCTTGTTAGGCCTATAACACGTAAGAATCTCATGACGACGTGACATTTTATATAGGATATTAGTCTACATTATGATTAATATATTTCATTTTTTAGAATTAATTATGTTATTTATTATTAGTATTATTATTTATTATTATTAATAACAAAAATTATATTTGGGATATTTATATTTTCTTGACATTAGATTTAAATTTTTATAGTGAAACTAAGCAATAGATCATGAACATTAACCTTGGCCTCAGAAAAGTTCCTGTCCATTGACTCAGATTTTCTGAACAATATTTTGTATAAAATTTCTGTACTCTAAACATGATCTAATAAGTTATCATTCTATAATAACATTTATAGTTATATAGAACCCTATGTGATAAACCATTCAAGGTTAGGATGCTGCACAAGAGAAGCAATAGGGGTTATGCGGGTTATTTGAGAAAGAAGCTTAGAATATTGAAATGACGTTTTTGTATGCTTTGTGGACTTTGAGAAGGCCTTTGACAGGATTGTATTTATTTATTTATTTAGATCACCAAAAAGATTAGATAACAATGATGAATATTTTGAAAAGAATAGGTATTGGCTGGAGAGATAGAAGATTAATTTTAAACTTGTACATGAATCAAAGAGCAGTATTCAAAATCCAACAAGAACACTCAGAAGAAGGCGAAATAGGATGTGGAGAAAGACAAGCTTGTAGCATTTTGACATATCTGTTTAACATTTACACTGAGGCAATGATGGAAGAAGCCTTGGAAGACATGGAAGAAGGAATAAAAGTAGGAGGAAAACTATTACAAGATGTACGCTTTGCAGATAACCAAGGAATGGTAGCGGACAGCGAGAATGGACTACAGAAGACAATGGATAGGCTGAATAGTACGGCATTGAGATATGGCATGAAGATTAATATCAGAAAGACTAAGCTTATGAGAGTGCCCAATAATAAAGGCCAGTTAATATCACAATAAATGGTACAAAATTGGAACAGGTAAGTGGTTTCAAATATTTGGGTCATACTATAACCGATAATGGGAAATGTGAGACTGAGATATGCAGTAGGTTTGCACTTGTAAGCAAAAGCGGCCTTTGGTGATAGGAAAGAACTTTTAACAAAAAGGCTAAAGAAAGACACAAAGATAAAGATAATGAAAACTTTGGTTTGGACCACGCTATTGTATGGATGTGAAACACGGACCTTAAGGAAGGAAGATATTAGGAAACTGGAGGCATTGGAAATGTGGATTTGGAGAAGAATGGAGAGGATTAGCTGGACTCAAAAGGTTACAAATGAGGAAGTTCTGGAGAGAGTTGATACAGATAGACAGCTGATAAATGTATTAAAAAGTAGGAAGAAGAGTTGGATAGGACACATCCTAAGGGGGAAGGTCCATTAATAGAAGTCATAGAAGGTAGAATGGAAGGGAAAAGAGGCAGGGGCAGGCCGATATTACGTATGTTAAATGATTTAAAGACCCCCACATATGTGGAAATGAAGAGTAAAGCGGAAGACAGCAAAGAGTGGAGGCGTTATTTACCATGGACCTGCCGGTAGGCAATGCACTACGAGAGAGAGAGAACACTGTGTTACATTCCACTGACAATATAAAGGTAACACGTTGCATGTATTGAATGTATTGAAAAGTTTAGGCAAGGCTGCTGAGAAAAATAGTAATTATAACTTAAACTATTACATTACCTAAAAGTGATCTTAAGTAAGCTTACACATAACACCAAATCTTAGTATTAATGAGATACTATTAGACTTAGACAAAAGATTTCATAAATGAGTGAAAATTCATAAAATATTTTCTTTATTTTGTCCCCTATGTTTTGCTTCATGTAAAAAGGAATCTTTTCATTGAAGAAATATAAATATTTTTGGTGGGAAGAATTGATAGATGACAGGCCTTCAGCAATAACTACCCTAACAACTATCAAAATATCAGGATAAATATTATAAATACCTTTAATGAATGCTTAGGATCAGTCCTGCCAATAGACCCCAATCCTTGAAGGTCAGGAGGTTTGTCATTATATCTTAGTCCTCATCTTTCATCTAATTTCATTTACGACTTATCCCGTCCTCCAGCATCATCTTGCTAATAATTTTCTTCAGCTTCATAATGTTTCACCTTGATTCCACAGGTCTTGGTCGTCGAAGGTGAGGATCTCCATCTGATGGAAAAACTCTTTGCGCTGCAGTCTGAGAATGCAAACACTATTGGACATTAAAGAAAACCAACGGTTATGAAAAATATATCAAAAAGCATTTTAATAAGAATACAGGTCATTTCTTACCACTTAACTATAATGCGTTCACTTCACGAAGTCGGTAAGATATTCGACCGCGGATCAGTATGTGATGGTTCAAGTCCTGGGCTTGCCCGTCACTGACATGGCCTTCGAGTGAGGAAACTGATGTTAACCTTAGCTTTTGTTATCACAAGAGTTCAATACATAAAAATAATGTCAAAACGGATTTTGAAATATATCCACTTTTATAAACTATAAATTTTAAATTATTATACCATAAAATTTTATTTTAAGGAGATCTACAAAAAAGCTCAATTCAATTATTTTAAAAAATTTTCTTGAAAACTACTAAATTTAAAGATTCACAATTAATAATCTTATTATTCATATTTAATAATTTTAATCATATAATATTTTAGTAAACCCATAAACTTTGATCGGTTTTTAAATATTTTGATCACAAATCATACACGTTGATTACAAATTACGTAGTTTGATCTCTTTGTTTCAATAATTGCTTCATATTAATAGTATAACTTCGATCTAGAATAGTTTGAATAGAATGAAGTTGTAGGAGTAGAATAAATGAGCTATTTCAAAACCAGATATGAAAAATTTCATAAACTATAATTTTTAAGCTAATTGGTTGACTTTATAACCACTTTACAACCACGGCTTTATAACAACTTTTGTATGTAACCACTTTTATAGGTTTTTCTGTAACCACTTTTATAACCACGGATCAGTAAGCTCGGGGTTCAAAGCCTGGCTCGACCGTTACTGGCATCGCTTTCGAGTGAGAAAACTGACGTTAACATTAGCTTTTTTAGCTTTTAAGTAGTTTTAAGTAATTTTTAGCTTTTAAGTAGTGACCAATAACCTCAGCAGAACACTACTACTACTAAGACTGCGCTACGTCCTATTTGGGCCCTGCAATAGGCTTCAAGGTTAATTGACTCCACTTCGCTCTATCCTCAGCCAGATCACAGATGCTCTCATCTAATATGTTCAAATTCTGATTTATATCTTTGAGATCTTTATTTACTAATTTGACCCATGTTGGTTCATTTTATTTTTTTTATTGCTAGTGTTTGTTTATTTACGAAAAATTAACCTTAATTTATACGGCTGAAGAGCCGTCAGGTATACGTTCGCCTGTATTCATACGCAACATCCGGGTACATCCGGGTAAGGGCTGCTGAAGTGGCTGTCAACTATACTTCACTACAAAAATGGAAACAAACTACATGGACTTAAAGAATCATAAAAACAACAACAGCAAAATTTATGGCAACGTCAAGCGCCAATTCGCTCGGTTTAATTTGTGATACTTGTCTGATATTATTTAAACTCCTAGTCTCCAGGTTGTGGGATTAATTACAAGTCTAACTGTCAAAGAGAAAAAATTCAGTGAATTATGAATTATTCTTTAATGCTATCTTCCAGACATCCGCTCAGTAATTAAAGTTCAAGCTCACTCACTAAGATTTCGGTAATTAAATAATTCACTTTTTAAACAGAATATTTATCGGAATTAAAAAGTTTATTTCATTGCAAAAGTTTAACATTTGCAAATCTATATAGTTAGTATGAATTGCATGGCAGTTGTGAACTTTTCCATTGAAGTGACAAATCTAAAGAACACATAGAATAAAGAAAAACAATAGAAGTGGCAAAGGCTATTTCAACAATAGATGACTTTCACCGCTGTTAGCCGCGCCCACTTTTAGACACCTGCCGGCATTGGCATCCATATTGGATTACGTTTGTTGATTTTTAGCATTACGTATGTATATATATATATATATATATATATATATATATATATATATATATATATATGCATATAAAAAGTAAAATTTCTAGGTACGTATATTGCAATTTATAAAAATGCACACGATTTATTAGTAATATACACAGACAGTGTACCTGTGTGCCTCATGAAGTTATATGAACTTACGTATGAAATATATGAGCTCCGATCTTACCGGTACGCCGTACTTTGTAGATTCGTTATGTAGCTGGATTCTATAGTTGAAGACTTAACTTAAATTAATTATACTCGTTCAGTAAGTCTTGAGGATCTGCAACACTAGTCTAGTCGTAGTTTAATGCTTCAATACACAAAGACTGTAAAGGATTCAAATACAAACCTTAAATCTTAAACTATAGGCTAGTGCAAAAGGCCAAAACTTTCAATATTTTTTGTGTACAGATCTATGTATATTCCAATAATTTGACTCTGTTTTGAGAAATTTGACCTTAATCTGCATTACGGAAATGGCAGAAGTTTTGCAATTACTAATTTCATAAAACCATTAAAGCTTGCCAACAATAGGCCTATCTTATATTTCGATTGCTAATTAAATACATAAGTACAAAATAAAACAGAAACACGTACATTGTGCGGACAGATTTTTGTTCCCTTTTCCTTAATTCCACTCATGGAGTCCAAATTTATGCTATTTCTGCCATTTCTGCCAATTAGCCTGTACCATGCACTAATTGGCAGAAATGGCAGAAATGCTGAAATTACGTGTAACAAAGCTTTCAAGAACCATCATGTGCATTACCAGTTCATTAACCTGTAAGAAAGAGCCCGTGTCCATATGCCAGACACAACTTTATACCAAATTAAGATGAAAAACTACTTAAAGATACATATATAGCCGTGTATCATATAGAGTTTTCTGCATAATAATGGCGGCTTTGTAATGTAAACAAAAAATGACGTGGCCATGAAACCTCTCTATAGCATAACATAATAAACACATTGTACTTAATAACCAGTACTAATACAGGAAACCAGCACACCTATACTATTAACCTGTACACTAACAGGTACAAATACTACTCGATATGCTAACACTTGTCAAATTACAATATACCTAGGCCTACACATCCTCAAAACCACACATACCAAACATTACAGCAAGAGATAATAGCCATTTTATACAAAAAGCTAAATAAACTATATAAACTCTACTTAACTATCAAAACTTATACACTTTAATAGGACTGAGCAACCCCACAACTCAGCCTATTACTTTTCTATTAATACTTCACACCTTTCCGTACAACACTTTATATACTTATCATATCTATTCTTAAATTGATTGACAGATTCGGCCTCAACGACCTCCTCTGGCAGTCCGTTCCAAACACCAACAACTCTCTGACTGAAATTTTTTTTGCTTATCTCAAGCCTACTTCTCAATTTAATTAACTTGTATTTGTGTCCTCTAGTTCTGTTATTATTTGCTAATTGAAACAATTTGTTATAATTTACTTTACTGAAACCATTAAGCATCTTATAAACTTCTATTAAATCGCCTCTAACCCTTGTCTCTTCTAAAGCTAACAATCCAGTACATTTTAAGCGATTTTCATAATTGACATTACTGCATTTCTTAATTAATCTTGTGGCTCTAGCTTGGACTTCCTCTAATTTCTCTATATTTTTCTTAAGATAGGGACACCAAGCCTGAACACAATATTCAAGTTTTGGTCTAACCAATGCCTTATTTAATTTTAATATAATGTCTTTTCTTCTACTTGTCATTGTTCTTTTTATTATACCTATAACAGCATTTGCACTATTGGCAGCTTTATTACATTGCTCACTAAATTTTAATGAATTATCCACTATTACACCTAAGTCTCTTTCAGAAGTAGTATTTTTCAGTATTTTATTATTAAAAATATATTCTGTATTTAAACTCTTTTTACCTATATGCATTATATTACACTTATCGCTATTAAATTCCATCTGCCATTTTTTAGACCAATTTTGTTATCTTAATATGTCTTCTCTTAGAACCTCTGCATCTGCTTTATTATTTACAATTTTTGCTATTTTCGAATCATCTGCGAATTTACTAACTTTTGATACTATGTCTATGTCTATGTCGTTAATGAATGTCGTTCGTTAATGTCTATGTCGTTCTGATGAAGGCAGGTGTGGCTTATCTAGCAGTCATGCCATATCTACCTTATTTTAAAGATCTTTGGAAACTATGAGCAAAGTAGGAAAGGTTTGCTGGAGCCAGTGGCGAAGTCGGTTAATTAGATACACGAAAGGCAGATCACTATATGCGGAAGTCAAATCCAGGGCTCGCCCGTCACTGACATCGCTTTCGAGTGAGGAAACTGACGTTAACCTTAGCTTTACCAGCTCTATCAGGAGTAGATGAAGTGGTATTCCAGATCGGTGGGGCAGCATGTTGGAAGTAGCGCCTGTAAATATAGCTTCCTGCGAGAAGGACTATATCAAAGTACATTGCGTTTAACCCAATGTCATCCGAAGTAGAATTACCAGTACTATAGAATAAGGGTCCATCTATGATCATTTCAGCCTTAGATATTCCATGATTTTGATCTCCTCTGAGGGACATTTCATAAGACGTTGGTAGTTGGCAACACTGATGAAGGCAGGTGTGGCTGGAAGTCAGGATCCAAAGTTCATAAATTTCATAACAACGTTCATAATATTATTCGTAGTAAATTAAATTGAGCTCTTTAATGATAATGATGGATATTCTTTATCGATATATCGATCTAAAATCAATCAATTGATTGATTAGGCGCATTAATGACTAAATATCATAAAGGAAGAGTGCTTTTATTCTAGGATTTCGGTGAGTAATTCATGTGACTATGATATTACACGTAGGCCTAATCTGATAAAAGCTACACGAACTGACAAGTGCCCCACGGTTCTTGATAATAGATTACAGTTTAATGAAATATCAGATTTTTCTATTTGATAATTAGTTTTTTGCGTGAATTTTTTTTGTAAGATAAGGAGTCAAAGTTCGTGCAGACTAACCAATGAACTAAAGTTTTTATTATTTTAGTATTTCTAATTTTTATACTTTCCTCAATTAATTGGCCCATTGCTTTAATATTTCTCTTATTTATGATAATTGCCACTTCAGATAAGACTGACACTTGAGATTTGCAATTAATTTCCTTGTGCTGAGTAGGTCAGATCGCAATTATTGACCCTGTAGCATCTGAAAGAGCTTTTAAATTACAAGTATTCTTGTGAACGGAAGTTTATTGCAGATGTAAGTTGTAAGAAGTATCGTTTGATTTAAATTATTAAATGCTTCATAATTTCTCATCTTAGTTGAAAGACTGCTGCTGAAGTCTACCAACGAGTAACTGTATATATTGCAGTTAGGTGCAAATTGATCAGTTTACAAAGTGAGTGAAGTCATCAGACGATATTTGTATGATTTATTGGAGTTGTTTACTGCAAGTTGCAAAAGTGTTGCTTACTCAGATTAGTGTAATTTTGGAGAACTAGCGCAAAATATAGCTTTTAGTCTGTAACCAACACTTGCAGCTTTATATACGTATATAGGTATAACTGTATGATAGACCCATATTGAAAAATATATCACAATAAGTGGCTGCCAGGATTTAATTTTGGGGAGACACTTTAATCTTGGGGGACACTATGTACGAGGTGCACACTTTGAACAGTTCGTGCACTTATATTTTTGGACTTAATAAAATTTTCCATTCACACTTTGAACAGTTTGTGCACTTATATTTTTGGACTTAATAATAGTTTCCATGTCATTTTATGTAAAAAAAATGTCCTCTGTCTGAAAAGTCCCCCCCCTCCCCCGCTCGCCCCTGATTACAGGGGTATAATATTAATATTAGTTGATATTAGAGCAGCTTATACTCGATTTGAACAAGTATGGATCTTCCAATATTTTTTGTATTTCTGTAAAAGGCAATAAAAGATGGTGAGACAAAAATAAAATTAAGATTTCCGCTGGAAAAGGGTGAATACTTAACTTAGAAGTTGGTAATGTGATTATGGATAGACGAGATTATTAGAATATTATTATTTCAAGATTTCAATGAAACTTATTCATTAAAGAGATTGGCACAGCTAGATAGTGTTGATAAACAAATGGTGAAAAGGCATTGATACTAACATAACATAACATAGTGCTCAAACAGAGTTCTACTGTCTTGAAGGACAACATCGAGCACTATTGAGTCAAATCAAAGCAGGTGAGCAAAAAGGAAGGTCCAAAAATGGTGAAAATTGCCAAAACCCAGAAAATCAGTCACAAAGATAAAGAGAATTAAAGAAAACGTTTCGGTCGTGACTCATGAAGACTAGATGAAAAAGTGAGATGGAAAAGGTAGGTCTTCAATTGCCTATGGAACAAATCGTAGGAAAGCAAATACCGATGTGATTCAAAGGAAGACTTTCAAAGATTGGATGGAAGAGAATTCCAGATTTGCGGTGCAGCATGCTGGAAAGAATGATTGGATAGCTTAGAGCGTGAAGGTAAGCTAGGTCTCATAAGAGTATTTAATTTAGAAGACTGAGTAACAGCAGGCTGCATCACTTTAATAATCAAGTGAGACTTTTAAATAAAGTTGTACAGGGGTAGTACTGGGACTGTAGGTTAGCCAAGCCGTTTTGTAGCCAGTGCAAAGGGTTTAAAATTGGTTGAACTTATGAGTACTTGGAACTATTATTTAAAAAAATTACTACTATGTACATATTGTAAGGTGAAAATTATCTAAGAGAGGTTATAGTCTAAGGAAGATTGAAAGGAAGAGAATTAAAGGAAGACAGAAGCTTTTGATGTTAGATATTTTGATAATGCATTAATGTGGAAGTGAACAGTAAAGGAAGCTACTGTCAGAATATATAGAGGTAATTAATTGAAGGAACTATGGCATAATTGTTTCGATATGTTTTCATAAACCTTCAGTTTGTTTACAATTCTGTATGGAAAGTTTTCCAAGAAGTTGTTGAATAAATTCTGCACAAGATATTGGAATACATCATTAGGTAGACATATTAGGTATTGGCAACAGATACAACAAGAAATGTTGCAAA
Source organism: Enchytraeus crypticus (assembly GCA_905160935.1). Classification (NCBI taxonomy): domain Eukaryota; kingdom Metazoa; phylum Annelida; class Clitellata; order Enchytraeida; family Enchytraeidae; genus Enchytraeus; species Enchytraeus crypticus. The sequence goes on from CAJHZI010000766.1 coordinate 447,446, forward strand.
CTATATCTAAAAGATAGCTTAGTTCCTTGGACAGACGAAATGAAATATTTAGGAATATATATTTTGAATGCACCTAAATTTAAATGTAGTTTTGATGCTGCCAAAATTAAATATTATAGATCTGCAAATGCAATATTGGCTAAATTAGGAACTTCTAACAATAAGCCTGTAATTCTGAAATTAATATCGACCATTGCTCTACCATGTTTAACGTACGCATTGGAGGCTCTGTCCCTTAATAAAACAGAGTTAACTACTCTAAATAGTCCGTGGACTAAATCTTTTCAAAAGGTTTTTAATACATATGAAACAAATACTATAAAACATTGTCAGTTATGTACTGGGTTTAAATCAATTTTGCGCATATATGCATTAAAGGTAAAGTCCTTCTTATCGTATCTGAATATGTGGGAAAATATAATGCTAAGATTAATATGTACAAGTCTGTCTACGGGCGACTTAGACAAGCTGGCAGCTCACTTCCATACTAATGCTCTGGATTTTAAAAATAACTACAGAGATGTAATAAATCTGAACTTTCAGCAGTGTTGAAAGAAAAAATTGGTATATCATGCCAATAAGTATTGTTGTGGAAATTTTGACAAATGTAACCTATGCGGTTTCAATATTGATGATATTGATGTGCTTATATTGCACAGGCTACTTTTTTCGAAATGCAATCTATTGTTTTTCTTTATGTTCCATTTTCTTTGTTTTGCACATTTTGCGTTTATTTCTGTTTCTGTTTTGTGTGTGTCTTGGTTGCCCAAGTGGCGAATAAAAGGTATATATATATTATTTTTCTGCTACTACGGTTTGGAACTATCTGCCTCCTGATCTTTGCTCATGTACTACTATTTCAGCTTTTTGTGGTAGGTTAAAAACACATCTCTTCCGGCCATAGATTTATTTTATCTTGCCTGACTGTTTCTTTGATCACTGGACCAGCACCGTTTAGGATCTTCTTTTTCTTCAGCACATGTTTTTTCTTATCGTTTGGGTTGAATTGATTTGTAGTTACGTGTGATGGAGGGGCGCCCCTAACATCGTCCTTGTATGAGAAAATTTTGTTAACCCGTTATTATTATTTTTATTATGTTTTTTTATGCCCGGGTGTAAAGAACACGAGGTTAGATAAATGCGATTAGAGCAATATGTGTGGAATCGCCGCCCGTGCTACTAGAGATCATCAAGCTGCTTAAAAGAATTGCTGAAGCTGACTACATTATATCTTTACGAAGTCATGGAATGCCTTTTCTCTCGCTTATTACCGGATTTGCTCTGTAATAAGTTTGCCTAAGCCTGTAACGAAGTCCACTCCATCTGGATTCATGGGCCCATGGTATTATTATTATTATTATTGTTGTTTATGGAAGATTGAGGTTAGACTTGTAAGTGGTACATTCCAGACACACAGTTAATTTTTAGTTTTTTCATGCATGAGTATTTCTCACCTAATTAATAAATTACTTACCCTAGCTGTACAGTGGCTGATCCACTTATATGATTTCTTTGCAGTGACTCATTTTACAAATGATTATTTTTGAATTAAGGAACTATGTGATATATGAATGGATTTTATTTTTATTATGGATAGTAATATTATATGGGTGTAATATGGGTAATATGGATAGTAATATGGGTAAACAGGATTGTTTTCTCAGGGAATGACGCCCCTCCCCAGTAAATGCTGATGTTAACTTCAGTTTCCTCACTCGAAAGAGATGTCAGTGACGGGCGAGCCCAGGATTTGAACCCTGCACATACTGATCCGCGGTCGAATTTCTTACTGACATTGCCACGGGCTCCAGCCCGTTTATATAAGTAAATATCACATCCAATAAGACCTGATCAGAAATTGTAAGAAGCTCAAATATCTGGGCCTCATCATAACCAATGATTGGCAATGAATGTAAAATGTGAGATAGAAATAAATTGTAGAATTGCTCAGGTAAAGGAGTTCTTCCGAATAGAGGAAAGAATTAACAAAAGATATTTAAAAAAAACACAAATTTAAAGAATGTGAAGATATTGATGAAGAGCCATTGCTGTATGGGTGTGAAATATGGACTTTTGAGAAATAGTCTACCTGGAATCTAGAAGCAAATGTGATTGTGGAGAAGATGTAATGAATAGTAAAACTCACCTAAATTGCAAATGAAGCAAGTTATTGAGATAATTAATAGGAATAGATTATTCATGAATGTGATAAGAATAGAAATAATAGCTGGAGATGACATATTATATGTGGGTTGGTGAATAATAGTCATAAGGAAATATTGGTTCTAAGAAGGAATGCTTATAAAAAACGTTAGCGGCAGTCCAGACGAGGAAGATTCAATAATTTATAAACAAATTTATTTGTAGAGAAAAAATCTGAGATAAGAATATTCTGAAAATATTATATGCCTTGGACCTTAGGCTTTACACATAGGGAGATATAAAGAGTGCAGGGTATAGTATAGAAAAAAATTAGAAATCTAGCAAACTTTCTCTCCGATTATAATTTATTATTAATGTATTACATTAATTAATGTATTACAATAAACTTAGAACTTTGTTTGATAGAGAAATACAATGGTCTATACACGCGTGACTCAGGAATCCACATCACTCGTGTCTCAAGACTTATGTATAAATTTTCTCATACAATTCATTGAATGAATTTGCTTGAGCGTAGTGCACGTCGTAGTGCCGTAGTCTGACGAGCTATAGCGGCGTACCACTCCTTAGTGAGGCTGATTGTAATACCAGTCTACCAATTTACTTGTGTGCTTGTGCTTAAGCACCCGATCGATGGTTTCTGCAAATTCTGAAACAAATGTGCAGAAATTATAAATTTGCAGAAATGAGGAAGACACTATTTTTTGTAATTTTATTGAGTCACGGGTGGATTCGTATAGTTGAAATTAAATAATAGAAATATGGTATATATGTAGAAATAAAATAATAATATTATAATAAATATTAATAGTATATTAATATAATATAAAAATATAATATAATAATTATATAATAATAATAATAATATAATAAAATAATAAAAAGTAATGAAATATTATAGAAATATGGAAATAGAGTAGTCTTTAATATTTAATCTTAGGCTGTGATATAGGAAAGAAGCAAAACAGTAGTTTTTATTCATATTAACCTTGAGGTAAGCACAAGCTGCTGTTTCTTTGTACTATCAGGATTATCAGCGAGATAAATATATACAAGGTCTAATTTTATATGCTGTTCAAGAAGAACGACCGCTCAAGTATAGATCTAGTACTGATAAGTCAATTCCAAGCTTTTCCTAGAGTAAGTCAAATCGTCTGTTTGATTTCTCAGTGGGGATCGGTAGTGGATGTGGGTTCAGTCACAGTCTCATTGTTAAAATTGAATGTAGGTGGACTTGCAGTATAATTGAGCAATTTTTTGTATATTTAATTAAATATCCGGAACATTGCGTTTTAGACCATTGTCAGCGTTTTATATCTGTTTTAGAGTACTTAGCCGTTTTGACTGAATCTATTTGTGAGTTCTTTGGTACTGAATAGAAAAACTAACCTTTTACTGCCACTTGAAAGGGAGGAAACTTTAATGTGTGCTGGAGTTCATAACCATTGTGCGCAAGTAATCATTAGCCTTGACTTAAGCTTAAGTAGTTGTTGATACTTGAGATTATCTTGTGATTTTTAAGCCGTTCCAGTTCGAGATAAATGTGGGAATTTATCGCTTAATTCCTGTTTTCCCAAACAGTTTTGGTAAAAATTTGTGTGGGTAAGCGGGATAGTTTTCTCAGGGAATGACACCCCTGCCCAGTAAATGTTAGTCGAGGCTGAGGAAGACATAGGGGACCCACCTCATAAGCAGCATCCCCCATGAATAATGGTATATAACAACAAGAATGAGTATTGCTAGATGATTTAAAGTTTCACTCTTATGTAACCATAAATAAGAAAACGGATCACAGAGAAGAGTGGAAGCTTTATATACCATGGACCTGCCAGTAGGCAGTGCACTGAGAGAGAGATGGACTAAATAAAGCGTACAAATGGGCTGTACGTCAATTCGTAAATACGTAAATTTTAGTACCCGTTAGAGACACTAAAGAAAACTGCTTTTATTCTTAATGACCAATTTGTATATAGATACCGAGGAAGGCAGTGGAAACCATCTCAGAGACCTTATTTTAAATTTTACGCTGAACACTTTGTTTTAGAGTTTATACAAACCTATGTGGTGGCATTGATTTGATTTCTTTGTAACAGATTAATAGTGGGAACTCATACAGGCTTTGGATCCTCTGGTCATGTCGTGGGCGGGTTTGAGAGAGTGAGTGAGAGAGAGAGAGAGAGAGAGAGAAGAGTGAGAGAGAGAAGAGAGTTAGAAAGAGAGAGAGAGAGGTAGAGTGAGAGGAGAGTGAGAGAGATAGAGAGAATGAGAGAGAGAGAATGAGAGAAAGAGAGGGGAGAGAGAGAGAGAGAGAGAGAGAGAGGTAGAAAGAGAGAGAGAGAGGTAGAAAGAGAGAGAGAGAGAGATAGGTAGAGAGGGAGAGAGAGAGATAGATAGATAGAGAGAAAGAGAGAGAGAGAGAGATAATTCTTGTTAGTTTAGCGAGCCACTTTTGATGGGAGAAGTGATAGTAAAATACTTGTGATTAATTCAATTCAATTAGGCGTGTTTGCGCCTACTGATTTCAGTGTATAAATAAGTGATGAAATCCACATAATTATACACCTTATAACGACATGTGCTCTAGTAAATTATCCGATTAGCATTTGCGTATCGTTTGAATTGCTAACCGTTGATTTTGTTCATGGTTCTGAATTAAGGTACGGCTGTACGTGTACTGCTGATTTTGTTAATGGTTCTGGTGGTACAGCTGTACGTGTACCGTAGATTTTATTCAGAATTCTGATGGTACAGCTGTACGTGTAACGTTGATTTTGTTCATAATTCTGATGGTACGGCTGTCGTGTACCGTTGATTTTGTTCATGATTCTGATGGTACAGCTGTACCTGTACCGTTGATTTTGTTCATGATTCTGATGGTACGGCTGTACGTGTACCGTTGATTTTGTTCATGATTCTGATGACACAGCTCTGTTTTTGTACGGATACAGCTGAAGCAATAAAGTTTTTAATAAAATCGTTGTTTGATTACAAATCTTTGTAATTAAGCTTTTCAGTGAGTTAACTAACTAAACGTTATAGACAACAAGTTTGAAGGTACTTATTTTTGCTTGTTATGTCCGCAAATGAATCTAATACTATGGTTATTCATATATTTTTGTATTGTTACTGTATTGGTTGGATGGCGGAGTGAATAGTACACTTATCTGTTAAGCAGGAGGCCATCAGTTCGAATCTTGCAAGACCGTAGTGTGTTCTGTGAAACGAAAGCAGATGCCAATGCTAACTGAAACTTTTTCGTGAATTCCTTGAAGGTTGACAAGAGAGTATATTACGGTTTTCAGCAGCTTGCGTGAGTAACTAGAGTTCATTTCAGAATTTGACAAGTGAACGCTTATAGCACTGTGCACATTATTCCCTTTTTTCCTGGTACAGGGAAACTGAAAGCTGCTAGCGGTATGATAACAGTGAAGAATAGACACTTAAGTCTTAGATTAATGTGGATTGGTGTACTATATTAGGTGATTGCATAATCTGCAGATTTCTCTGATTTTTATATCGAATTTCTGAATTTGTTTTGGCAAAACCCGATAGGATATTGCACCAGATTTTTGAAGTTGTATTCTGGGTTTTTAATTGGCGAATCTTGTCGTGTTTCAATTATCAAACTGAGACTTAATGTTGGTTTCCTTTTAACTAATTACTTCAGATGTCCATGTAGTTGATTCTAGTTTTTGCACTGAAGACGTGAGAGCTAGTATCTTAGTTATTTCAATAGAAGTCGTGTAGATATACAAACGTGCCCGTATTCAATACTATCTTCTAGCTCATTTGTGTATGTGGGCATTTTGTTCTACCATTTGTTAGCGTCATGTGTAGGAGAATTGAACTTCCTGCATTTGTTCTATATATCGTATCTATTATATTATCAGCGACTAATTATACTAATTATATATAAGCGAGTAATATAAAAACCCACTTTTGAAGATTGACGCATTTGAACTATGTAAGACAGATTTAAATAGCTAGCATAAGTGTGTACAGTACTGTAATGTGTGCAAACAATTTTAATACAGTGCTGTATGTGTACAGACAATTCGATTTTATACTATTACGATAAGATTTGGTGTTCTAAAAGATATGCTTATGCGACCCACAGTAATTTGAGCTCTCTTTAGTAGACGGTTAACTGTCACTGTAAAATGTTTAGATAAACGCGGTGTCAGGCACAAGCGATGGTTCATTGTCTCTAAATGTTTGTATTTGTCATAACCTGTAGATCAGTAGCCTCCTCTTCATACATTATCTTATCTGATTAATTCCTTCTTTGTTTTACCGAGTATCATAAATATGGTTTGAGTTTTGGACAGACAAGCAGTTCGAGCTCTTAAATGTATCTTTTTGCATTTGTCGCAATCTTTCAACTATCGTGGCTGTTGAAACGATGGCTGAGATTATTTTTAATGAATTTCGGCAGACTCTTATGTTGTCTGAACTGAGCACGTCCTACGTTGAACCTGCGCTCATGAGCCTTTGGGGATTTTTCATTCAAAGCTGGCATCCAAGGTGGTCACCCACAAAGTAGGCGTACTAACCGGGCTAGACGTTGCTTAACTTCGTTCAGTTGACACTCAGCTAAACCGACTGCGCTAAATCCCGTCCCCAAATATTGGTATATTCTCAAATGTCTTAAACCGTCTTAATTGTCTTAAACCCAAGATGACTTTGACACTAATAGAAATTATAACTGTACAGGATCTTATGCATAGCATGGCTTTATAACTTAGCCAAAGAACTGCCTTAGAGATAGTTTGGTGACAAGTCATTTACAAGTTATGTGCTGCACAAGGAATGCATAATGAATTTGTAATATTTTCATCGTTGAAGTCAGCTTACCCCTAATCTCAGCTCAACAAGGGTTAGGATATGAATAGACCTTAGACTTTTCCATATGTTTTTGACAATTTAGCAGCATTTTAAAAATCTTTTTTAAAGTTTTTATTTCATCAAAGGAATGGTAGTTATCTAAATGAACACATGAATGAATGAATGAATGAACGAATGGTAAAATCTAATTACAAACAAGAACAACAATATTTAGAAAAACAGTGCATTCATGGAATTAACTTACAACAAATTTTATACCCAGTAGCTAGTATATGCATTAGAGATGGGAATCGAACCGAACCCGAACTGAACCGAACCCTAAAATCTAGAATTTTGAGCGAACTGAACCGAACTCGAACCCAGACTCTGACCGAACCCAACCCGAACCCAGACTATGGCCGAACCGAACCCGAACCCAGACTCTGGCCGAACCCGAACCGAACCCGAACTTCGTCCAAACCGAACTGAACCAAAC